>JAUIMM010001742.1:22500-237500 GCA_031769625.1 Taudactylus pleione | reverse complement strand
AATAAGCGGGTACATTATACCATTATATGGCGCATGTAGCACTGTCCTATAATAAGATGCTGTGTAATAAGCGGGTACATTATACCATTATACGGCGCATGTAGCACTGTCCTATAATAAGATGCTGTGTAATAAGCGGGTACATTATACCATTATACGGCGCATGTAGCACTGTCCTATAATAAGATGCTGTGTAATAAGCGGGTACATTATACCATTATCAGCTGCCACTGTCGTCATTCAGGATTTATTTTAAGACAAATATTGGCCAAAATTACCATAATACAGGAGCCACCGTGTAGAATGTGATGTATTATTATAGCAGTATTATATACAGGTGGTATAATGTTAGGGTATATTATTATAGTAGTATTATATACAGGTGGTATAATGTTAGGGTATATTATTATAGTAGTATTATATACAGGTGGTATAATGTTAGGGTATATTATTATAGTAGTATTATATACAGGTGGTATAATGTTAGGGTATATTATTATAGTAGTATTATATACAGGTGGTATAATGTTAGGGTATATTATTATAGTAGTATTATATACAGGTGGTATAATGTTAGGGTGTATTATTATAGTAGTATTATATACAGGTGGTATAATGTTAGGGTGTATTATTATAGCAGTATTATATACAGGTGGTATAATGTTAGGGTGTATTATTATAGGAGTATTATATACAGGTGGCATAATGTTAGGGTATATTTTTATAGTAGTATTATATACAGGTGGTATAATATTAGGGTGTATTATTATAGTAGTATTATATACAGGTGGTATAATGTTAGGGTGTATTATTATAGCAGTATTATATACAGGTGGTATAATGTTAGGGTATATTATTATAGTAGTATTATATACAGGTGGCATAATGTTAGGGTATATTTTTATAGTAGTATTATATACAGGTGGTATAATGTTAGGGTGTATTATTATAGTAGTATTATATACAGGTGGTGTAATGTTAGGGTATATTATTATAGTAGTATTATATACAGGTGGTATAATGTTAGGGTGTATTATTATAGTAGTATTATATACAGGTGGTATAATGTTAGGGTATATTTTTATAGTAGTATTATATACAGGTGGTATAATGTTAGGGTATATTATTTCCATTGCTACAGACACTCCTGACAGGTGATGACACCCCCTCCTCCTACTGGTACCATTCACTCACCTGTCGGGTCACCTGGGTGTAATACTCTGCTACCCACCTCTTAGCCCCCTGGGGCCATGGGCTTGCACCTCCCACCTCTTCCTCCTGTGCTAGCAGGGGGTCCCTGCAGACCACCCAGGGGTGTGGCCCCTGCAATGTGGCTCTGTGGGTCCCCCATCTTCTCTGCTGCCTGTGTCCCCTGGCTGAGAGGCTCAGCTGATGGTTTCGGTGTTATTTAAGCTCAGACATGAACCGCCAAAGGGAAGGAAGAGGAAATTCGGTACCAGAAGGAAAGAGTGGGGGCCCCGGATTACCGCCCCAGAGGCTGTGTGAGCTGGGAGGAGGGGACGGCTGTCTCCACACTCAGGGGCCACAGGACCTACCTTGATCGTGCAATCCATGTCACCTGGCAGGGGGACCTCAGGAGGCCATGTCCAGGCCAGGTGCTGCTCTGTGCGCGGTGGGGCCGGATGGGTGGCTATGTCTGTGTGTCTGTGTGTCTGTGTGTCTGTGTGTAGTGTGTGGAGATCACTGTGTGTGTCCTCTCGTTTTTGGGAAGTGAGGTCACAACTTGGTTTCCTTTTTTGTGACAGATGTTGCTCAAAATATAAAAGAATGAACCATCGCCTGTATTACTGCAGCAGTGCCCCTGTATCTGGCTGCTCACAGGGGACCAGGCGGTGCCTGCAGACCTGGACTGCAGAGGGGGCATGCATGGGTGCAGGTGGCACTATCACTGGAGGATGGTGGACAGGGGTCCAGGGGGGAAAGGTGGACAAGTGATTGGAGACCAATGTTGAAAGGGGTCTGAGCTTTATATTATATATTACATTGTATATTAAAGTGTTTTGCGAACAGCAGGTATGAGGGGAGCAGGTGCTGCGACAGACTGGGAAGGACTGACATGTAGGCATGGGCCGGGCGCACCTCCCACAGGTGTAATGTAAGGGGAGCAGGTGCTGCGTCAGACTGGGAAGGACTGACACGTAGGCATGGGCCGGGCGCACCTCCCATAGGTGTAATGTGAGGGGAGCAGGTGCTGCGACAGACTGGGAAGGACTGACATGTAGGCATGGGCCGGGCGCACCTCCCACAGGTGTAATGTAAGGGGAGCAGGTGCTGCGTCAGACTGGGAAGGACTGACACGTAGGCATGGGCCAGGCACACCTCCCATAGGTGTAATGTAAGGGGAGCAGGTGCTGCGTCAGACTGGGAAGGACTGACATGTAGGCATGGGCTGGGCGCACCTCCCATAGGTGTAATGTAAGGGGAGCAGGTGCTGCGACAGACTGGGAAGGACTGACATGTAGGCATGGGCCGGGCGCACCTCCCATAGGGGTAATGTAAGGGGAGCAGGTGCTGCGTCAGACTGGGAAGGACTGACATGTAGGCATGGGCCGGGCGCACCTCCCATAGGTGTAATGTAAGGGGAGCAGGTGCTGCGACAGACTGGGAAGGACTGACACGTAGGCATGGGCCAGGCACACCTCCCATAGGTGTAATGTAAGGGGAGCAGGTGCTGCGACAGACTGGGAAGGACTGACATGTAGGCATGGGCCGGGCGCACCTCCCATAGGTGTAATGTAAGGGGAGCAGGTGCTGCGTCAGACTGGGAAGGACTGACATGTAGGCATGGGCCGGGCGCACCTCCCATAGGTGTAATGTAAGGGGAGCAGGTGCTGCGTCAGACTGGGAAGAACTGACATGTAGGCATGGGCCAGGCACACCTCCTATAGGTGTAATGTAAGGGGAGCAGGTGCTGCGACAGACTGGGAAGGACTGACACGTAGGCATGGGCCAGGCACACCTCCCATAGGTGTAATGTGAGGGGAGCAGGTGCTGCGTCAGACTGGGAAGGACTGATATGTAGGCATGGGCCAGGCACACCTCCTATAGGTGTAATGTGAGGGGAGCAGGTGCTGCGTCAGACTGGGAAGAACTGACATGTAGGCATGGGCCAGGCACACCTCCTATAGGTGTAATGTAAGGGGAGCAGGTGCTGCGTCAGACTGGGAAGGACTGACATGTAGGCATGGGCCGGGCGCACCTCCCACAGGTGTAATGTAAGGGGAGCAGGTGCTGCGTCAGACTGGGAAGGACTGACATGTAGGCATGGGCCGGGCGCACCTCCCATAGGTGTAATGTGAGGGGAGCAGGTGCTGCGTCAGACTGGGAAGAACTGACATGTAGGCATGGGCCGAGGGCACCTCCCACAGGTGTAATGTAAGGGGAGCAGGTGCTGCGTCAGACTGGGAAGGACTGACATGTAGGCATGGGCCGGGCGCACCTCCCACAGGTGTAATGTAAGGGGAGCAGGTGCTGCGTCAGACTGGGAAGGACTGACATGTAGGCATGGGCCGGGCGCACCTCCCTTAGGTGTAATGTAAGGGGAGCAGGTGCTGCGTCAGACTGGGAAGGACTGACATGTAGGCATGGGCCGGGCGCACCTCCCACAGGTGTAATGTAAGGGGAGCAGGTGCTGCATCAGACTGGGAAGGACTGACATGTAGGCATGGGCCGGGCGCACCTCCCATAGGTGTAATGTGAGGGGAGCAGGTGCTGCATCAGACTGGGAAGGACTAACACGTAGCATGGGCCGGGCGCACCTCCCATAGGTGTAATGTGAGGGGAGCAGGTGCTGCGTCAGACTGGGAAGGACTGACATGTAGGCATGGGCCGGGCACACCTCCCATAGGTGTAATGTAAGGGGAGCAGGTGCTTCGTCAGACTGGGAAGGACTGACATGTAGGCATGGGCCGGGCGCACCTCCCATAGGTGTAAAGTAAGGGGAGCAGGTGCTGCGTCAGACTGGGAAGGACTGACATGTAGGCATGGGCCGGGCGCACCTCCCATAGGTGTAATGTGAGGGGAGCAGGTGCTGCGTCAGACTGGGAAGGACTGACATGTAGGCATGGGCCGGGCACACCTCCCATAGGTGTAATGTAAGGGGAGCAGGTGCTGCGTCAGACTGGGAAGGACTGACACGTAGCATGGGCCGGGCGCACCTCCCATAGGTGTAATGTAAGGGGAGCAGGTGCTGCGTCAGACTGGGAAGGACTGACATGTAGGCATGGGCCGGGCGCACCTCCCATAGGTGTAATGTAAGGGGAGCAGGTGCTGCGTCAGACTGGAAAGGACTGACATGTAGGCATGGGCCGGGCGCACCTCCCATAGGTGTAATTTGAGGGGAGCAGGTGCTGCATCAGACTGGGAAGGACTGACACGTAGCATGGGCCGGGCGCACCTCCCATAGGTGTAATGTAAGGGGAGCAGGTGCTGCGTCAGACTGGGAAGGACTGACATGTAGGCATGGGCCGGGCACACCTCCCATAGGTGTAATGTGAGGGGAGCAGGTGCTGCGTCAGACTGGGAAGGACTGATATGTAGGCACGGGCCAGGCACACCTCCTATAGGTGTAATGTGAGGGGAGCAGGTGCTGCGTCAGACTGGGAAGGACTGACATGTAGGCATGGGCCGGGCGCACCTCCCATAGGTGTAATGTGAGGGGAGCAGGTGCTGCGTCAGACTGGGAAGAACTGACATGTAGGCATGGGCCGAGGGCACCTCCCACAGGTGTAATGTAAGGGGAGCAGGTGCTGCGTCAGACTGGGAAGGACTGACATGTAGGCATGGGCCGGGCGCACCTCCCACAGGTGTAATGTAAGGGGAGCAGGTGCTGCGTCAGACTGGGAAGGACTGACATGTAGGCATGGGCCGGGCGCACCTCCCTTAGGTGTAATGTAAGGGGAGCAGGTGCTGCGTCAGACTGGGAAGGACTGACATGTAGGCATGGGCCGGGCGCACCTCCCACAGGTGTAATGTAAGGGGAGCAGGTGCTGCGTCAGACTGGGAAGGACTGACATGTAGGCATGGGCCGGGCGCACCTCCCATAGGTGTAATGTGAGGGGAGCAGGTGCTGCATCAGACTGGGAAGGACTAACACGTAGCATGGGCCGGGCACACCTCCCATAGGTGTAATGTGAGGGGAGCAGGTGCTGCGTCAGACTGGGAAGGACTGACATGTAGGCATGGGCCGGGCACACCTCCCATAGGTGTAATGTAAGGGGAGCAGGTGCTTCGTCAGACTGGGAAGGACTGACATGTAGGCATGGGCCGGGCGCACCTCCCATAGGTGTAATGTAAGGGGAGCAGGTGCTGCGTCAGACTGGGAAGGACTGACATGTAGGCATGGGCCGGGCGCACCTCCCATAGGTGTAATGTGAGGGGAGCAGGTGCTGCGTCAGACTGGGAAGGACTGACATGTAGGCATGGGCCGGGCACACCTCCCATAGGTGTAATGTAAGGGGAGCAGGTGCTGCGTCAGACTGGGAAGGACTGACACGTAGCATGGGCCGGGCGCACCTCCCATAGGTGTAATGTAAGGGGAGCAGGTGCTGCGTCAGACTGGGAAGGACTGACATGTAGGCATGGGCCGGGCGCACCTCCCATAGGTGTAATGTAAGGGGAGCAGGTGCTGCGTCAGACTGGGAAGGACTGACATGTAGGCATGGGCCGGGCGCACCTCCCATAGGTGTAATTTGAGGGGAGCAGGTGCTGCATCAGACTGGGAAGGACTGACACGTAGCATGGGCCGGGCGCACCTCCCATAGGTGTAATGTAAGGGGAGCAGGTGCTGCGTCAGACTGGGAAGGACTGACATGTAGGCATGGGCCGGGCACACCTCCCATAGGTGTAATGTGAGGGGAGCAGGTGCTGCGTCAGACTGGGAAGGACTGATATGTAGGCATGGGCCAGGCACACCTCCTATAGGTGTAATGTGAGGGGAGCAGGTGCTGCGTCAGACTGGGAAGGACTGACATGTAGGCATGGGCCGGGCGCACCTCCCATAGGTGTAATGTGAGGGGAGCAGGTGCTGCGTCAGACTGGGAAGAACTGACATGTAGGCATGGGCCGAGGGCACCTCCCACAGGTGTAATGTAAGGGGAGCAGGTGCTGCGTCAGACTGGGAAGGACTGACATGTAGGCATGGGCCGGGCGCACCTCCCACAGGTGTAATGTAAGGGGAGCAGGTGCTGCGTCAGACTGGGAAGGACTGACATGTAGGCATGGGCCGGGCGCACCTCCCTTAGGTGTAATGTAAGGGGAGCAGGTGCTGCGTCAGACTGGGAAGGACTGACATGTAGGCATGGGCCGGGCGCACCTCCCACAGGTGTAATGTAAGGGGAGCAGGTGCTGCGTCAGACTGGGAAGGACTGACATGTAGGCATGGGCCGGGCGCACCTCCCATAGGTGTAATGTGAGGGGAGCAGGTGCTGCATCAGACTGGGAAGGACTAACACGTAGCATGGGCCGGGCGCACCTCCCATAGGTGTAATGTGAGGGGAGCAGGTGCTGCGTCAGACTGGGAAGGACTGACATGTAGGCATGGGCCGGGCACACCTCCCATAGGTGTAATGTAAGGGGAGCAGGTGCTTCGTCAGACTGGGAAGGACTGACATGTAGGCATGGGCCGGGCGCACCTCCCATAGGTGTAATGTAAGGGTAGCAGGTGCTGCGTCAGACTGGGAAGGACTGACATGTAGGCATGGGCCGGGCGCACCTCCCATAGGTGTAATGTGAGGGGAGCAGGTGCTGCGTCAGACTGGGAAGGACTGACATGTAGGCATGGGCCGGGCACACCTCCCATAGGTGTAATGTAAGGGGAGCAGGTGCTGCGTCAGACTGGGAAGGACTGACACGTAGCATGGGCCGGGCGCACCTCCCATAGGTGTAATGTAAGGGGAGCAGGTGCTGCGTCAGACTGGGAAGGACTGACATGTAGGCATGGGCCGGGCGCACCTCCCATAGGTGTAATGTAAGGGGAGCAGGTGCTGCGTCAGACTGGGAAGGACTGACATGTAGGCATGGGCCGGGCGCACCTCCCATAGGTGTAATTTGAGGGGAGCAGGTGCTGCATCAGACTGGGAAGGACTGACACGTAGCATGGGCCGGGCGCACCTCCCATAGGTGTAATGTAAGGGGAGCAGGTGCTGCGTCAGACTGGGAAGGACTGACATGTAGGCATGGGCTGGGCACACCTCCCATAGGGGTAATGTAAGGGGAGCAGGTGCTGCGTCAGACTGGGAAGGACTGACATGTAGGCATGGGCCGGACGCACCTCCCATAGGGGTAATGTGAGGGGAGCAGGTGATGCGTCAGACTGGGAAGGACTGACACGTAGCATGGGCCGGGCGCACCTCCCATAGGTGTAATGTAAGGGGAGCAGGTGCTGCGTCAGACTGGCAAGGACTGACATGTAGGCATGGGCCTGGCGCACCTCCCATAGGTGTAATGTGAGGGGAGCAGGTGCTGCGTCAGACTGGGAAGGACTAACACGTAGCATGGGCCGGGCACACCTCCCATAGGGGTAATGTGAGGGGAGCAGGTGCTGCGTCAGACTGGGAAGGACTGACACGTAGCATGGGCCGGGCGCACCTCCCATAGGTGTAATGTAAGGGGAGCAGGTGCTGCGTCAGACTGGGAAGGACTGACATGTAGGCATGGGCCGGGCGCACCTCCCATAGGTGTAATGTGAGGGGAGCAGGCGTAGGCATCTTGAATTAATGTTGCAGCATGAAACCTAAACCTATTATATATTAATGTTTATTCTTGTGTATATTTGTGCTGTGCCCAAGGTGCTCCTACAGAAGAGCGAATTGCACCGTTCTCTCCTAACCGAGAAATGGGTGAGGGGGGAAAGTGACCCGCTCCTGGGCGCTAGGAATGAGCCGCACTGTTTATTTGGGGGAGGTGTAAGGCGACTTATAAAGTTTCCAAGCTGACATTCGGTGAGACAGCTCCTATAACTGACCCAGATAAGTCCCTTACACCATGTTATCTGCATCTGCAGCCAAACCGCAGCCTTGCAAAACCACCGATCATAAGTCACTCACACAGCTGACAGATGTGGGCATAGGGATGGGGGGTGGGTGGTAGATGTTGGACAGTAGGCTGGGGGGTGGGTGATAGATGAGGGCAGAGGGATAGGGGTGGGTGGCAGATGTTGGACAGTAGGCTGGGGCAGGGTTGTCTTAACAGCAGTGAGGGCCCTGGGCAAATCAATGCCCCTACCCACCCATTCACGGGAAAAAAATGTAAATGCTCAATAAAATCAAACTCTCCTGCATGCCCATCAGACCTCCCACACATGCAGAGAGATTCTGTCTGACTGGTCTGAAGCCGGCGGATGAAGTGAAACTGGGACTGAGTAATCGCAGCTGTAGGTGGGTTGGTGGGCCCCTACAAGCTTCGGGCCCTTGGGCAACTGCCCAACAAGCCCAATGGAAGAGATGGCCCTGGGCTGGGGGGGGGGCAGATGTTGGACAGTAGGCTCTGGGGGATGGGGGGGGAAGATGTTGGACAGTTGGCCAGGGTGGCAGATGTTGGACAATAAGCTGGGGGGGCAAATGTTGGACAGTAAGCTGGGGAAGGCAGATGTCGGACAGTAGGCTGGGGGGCAGGTGTTGGACAGTAGGCTGGGGGGGCAGGTGTTGGACAGTAGGCTGGGGGGCAGATGTTGGACAGTAGGCTGGGGGATGGCAGGTGTTGGAAAGTAGGCTCTGGGGGGGGCAGATGTTAGACAGTAGGCTGGTGGGGCAGATGTTGGACAGTAGGCTGGGGGAGCAGGTGTTGGACAGTAGGCTTTGGGGGGGCAGGTATTGGACAGTAGGCCAGGGGGGGGCAGGTGTTCGACGGTAGGCTGGGGGGACAGATGTTAGACGGTAGGCTCTGGGGGGGCAGATGTTGGACAGTAGGCTCTTGGGGGGAGCAGATGTTGGACAGTAAACTTGGGGGGCAGGTGTTGGACAGTAGGCTGGGAGGGCAGGTGTTGGACAGTAGGCTGGGGGGGCAGATGTTGGACAGTAGACTGAGGGGGGCAGATGTTGGACAGTAAGCTGGGGGGGGCAGGTGTTGGACAGTAGGCTGGGGGGGCAGATGTTGGACAGTAGGCTGGGGGGAGGCAGGTGTTGGACAGTAGGCTCTGGGGGGCAGATGTTGGACAGTAAGCTGGGGGGCAGGTGTTGGACAGTAGGCTGGGGGGGCAGATGTTGGACAGTAAGCTGAGGGGCAGGTGTTGGACAGTAGGCTGGGGGGCAGGTGTTGGACAGTAGGCTGGGAGGGCAGGTGTTGGACAGTAGGCTGGGGGGCAGATGTTGGACAGTAGACTCGGGGGGCAGATGTTGGACAGTAAGCTGGGGGGGCAGGTGTTGGACAGTAGGCTCTGGGGGGCAGATGCTGGACAGTAGGCTGGGGGAGGCAGGTGTTGGACAGTAGGCTCTGGGGGGGCAGATGTTTGACAGTAAGCTGGGGGGGCAGAAGTTGGACAGTAGGCTCTTGGGGGGAGCAGATGTTGGACAGTAAACTTGGGGGGCAGGTGTTGGACAGTAGGCTGGGAGGGCAGGTGTTGGACACTAGACTGAGGGGGCAGATGTTGGACAGTAAGGTGGGGGGGCAGGTGTTGGACAGTAGGCTGGGGGGGCAGATGTTGGACAGTAGGCTGGGGGGAGGCAGGTGTTGGACAGTAGGCTCTGGGGGGCAGATGTTGGACAGTAAGCTGGGGGGCAGGTGTTGGACAGTAGGCTGGGGGGGCAGATGTTGGACAGTAAGCTGAGGGGCAGGTGTTGGACAGTAGGCTGAGGGGCAGGTGTTGGACAGTAGGCTGGGAGGGCAGGTGTTGGACAGTAGGCTGGGGGTGCAGATGTTGGACAGTAGACTCGGGGGGCAGATGTTGGACAGTAAGCTGGGGGGGCAGGTGTTGGACAGTAGGCTCTGGGGGGCAGATGCTGGACAGTAGGCTGGGGGAGGCAGGTGTTGGACAGTAGGCTCTGGGGGGGCAGATGTTTGACAGTAAGCTGGGGGGCAGATGTTGGACAGTAGACTGGGGGGCAGATGTTGGACAGTAATCTGGGGGGGCAGAAGTTGGACAGTAGGCTGTGGGGGCAGGTGTTGGACAGTAGGCTGGGGGCAGATGTTGGACAGTAGGCTGGGGGGAGGCAGGTGTTGGACAGTAGGCTCTGGGGGGGCAGATGTTGGACAGTAAGCTGGGGGGGCAGGTGTTGGACAGTAGGCTGGGGGGGCAGATGTTGGACAGTAAGCTGAGGGGGCAGGTGTTGGACAGTAGGCTGGGGGGGCAGGTGTTGAACAGTAGGCTGGGGGGCAGGTGTTGAACAGTAGGCTGGGGGGCAGATGTTGGACAGTAGGCTGTGGGGGCAGATGTTGGACAGTAGGCTGGGGGGCAGATGTTGGACAGTAGGCTGGGGGAGCAGATGTTGGACAGTAAGCTGGGGGGGGCAGGTGTAGGACAGTAAGCTATGACCCTTCATCTCCATGAATAGTACAACGTGGGAGTTAAATATAATTAGGAAACACCAAGTTGAAATTAATTAGATTAAATATGTTTCAACCCATAGAAACTTCAAAAAGACATATCAAATGAACCAACGTTATGTAAAGACCTGCAGGTCCTAAAAATAAAAATATGTGTGTATGTATGTATATGTGTGTGTGTGTGTATGTATGTGTGTGTATGTGTATGTATGTATATATATATATGTGTGTGTTTGTATGTACGTACGTGTGTATGCATAAATATATGTGTGTGTGTATGTATGTAATGTGTGTGTTTGTTTGTATGTATATGTATGTATGTATATATGTGTGTTTGTATGTATATGTATATATGTGTTTGTGTGTATGTGTGTATGTATGTATGCATGTATGTATGTATGTATATATTGTATGTATATATCTATGTGTATGTACGTACGTACGTACGTACGTACGTAGGTATGTGTGTGTCTCTGTATGTATATGTGTATATGTATGTATGTATGTATGTATGCCTCTGTATGTGTGTGCCTCTGTATGTATGTATATATGTATGTATATATATGTTTGTATATATATATAAATATATGTATTTATGTACTGTATGTATGTATTTATGCATGTATCTATGTGTGTATGTATGTACTGTATGTATTTATGTGTGTATGTATCTACTGTATGTATGTATGCATCTATGTGTGTATGTATGTATCTATCTGTGTATGTATGTTCTGTATGTATATATGTACTGTATGTATGTATCTATGTGTGTATGTATGTACTGTATGTATGTATATACACTACCATTCAAAAGTTTGGGGTCACTTAGAAATTTCCTAATTTTTGAAAGAAAAGCACTGTTTTTGTTTTTCAATGAAGATAACATTAAATGAATCAGAAATACACTCTATAAATTGTTAATGTGGTAAATTACTTTACTAGCTGCAAACGTCTGGTTTTTAAAGGAATATCTACATAGGTGGCCCATTTCCAGCAACCATCACTCCAGTGTACTAATGGTACATTGTGTTTGCTAAGCCCGTTAGAAGACTAATGGATGATTAGAAAGTCCTTGTACAATTATGTTAGCACAGCTGAAAACAGTTTGCTCGTTAGAGAAGCTATAAAACTGGCCTTCCTTTGAGCTAGTTGAGTATCTGGAACATCACATTTGTGGGTTTGATTATACTCTCCAAATGGCCAGAAAAAGAGAACTTCCATGTGAAACTCGACAGTCTTTTCTTGTTCTTAGAAATGAAGGCTATTCCATGCGAGAAATTGCCAAGTAATTGAACATTTGGTGTGTACTACTCCCACACAAAAAGGCTATAACCGGAGAGAAAGAGAAGTGGGAGGCCCCGGTGCACAACTATGCAAGAAGACAAGTACATTAGAGTCTCTCGTTTGCGAAATAGACGCCTCACAAGTCCTCAACTGGCAGCTTCATTAAATGGTACCCGCAAAACGCCAGTGTCAACGTCTACAGTGCAGAGGCGACTCCGGGATGCTGGCCTTCTAGGCAGATTGGCAGAGAAAAAGCCATATCTGAGACTGGCCAATAAAAGGAAAAGATTAATATGGGCAAAAGAACACAGACATTGAACAGAGGAAAATTGGAAAAAAGTGTTATGGACCGACAAATCGAAGTTTGAGGGGTTCGGATCACACAGAAGAACATTTGTGAGACGCAGTGAGAAGATGCTGGAAGAGTGCCTGACGCCATCTGACAAGCATGGTGGAGGTAATGTCATGGTATGGGGCTGCTTTGGTGCTGGTAAAGTGGGAGATTTGTACAAGATAAAAGGGATTGTGAATAAGGAAGGCTATCACTCCAATTTGCAACGCCATGCCATACCATGTGGACAGCACTTGAGTTGAGCCAATTTCCACCTCCAGCAGGACAATGACACAAAGCACACCTCCAAATTCTGCAAGAACTATTTAGGGAAGAAGCAGGCAGCTGGTATTCTATGTGTAATGGAGTGGCCAGCGTAGTCATCAGATCTCAACCCCATTGAGCTGTTGTGGGTGCAGATTGACAGTATGGTACGCAAGACAGTGGTGTAACTAGGTTATTTGGAGCCCAGGGCAAATTAAAAATGGAGCCCCCCCATGTGCGCGCGCCTTCGCCGTGCACGTCAGGGAAAAATGGGCATGGTCACATTCCACAAGGGGGCGTGAACACTGAAAATGGGGCGTGTCAACATGACACACACCCCTCTCTCATCACTTTATGAACATTCCTTTCCATTACATATGCACCTTAATGCCCCGAGTAGTAGTGCCCCTCTTGCAATGCCCACTGTAGTAGTGCCCCTTATGCAATATCCCCAGTAGCAGTGCCCCATGTAGTAGTGCCCTTTATACAGTGCCCCCAGTAGTGCATCCTTATGTAGTGCCCCCAGTAGTGCACCCTTATCATGTGCCCCCAGCAGTGGTCCCCCTTATGCATGCCCCCAGTAGTGCCCCTTATACAGTACCCCCAGTAGTGGTCCCCCTTATGCAGGCCCCCAGAAGTGCCCATTATACAATGCCCCCAGTAGTGATCCTCCCTATACAGTTCCCCAGTAGTGCACCATGATACACTACCCCAGTATGCAGTGCCCCCAGTAGTGGTCCCTCTTTTATTCAGGCCCCCAGCAGTGGCCCCCCTTATGCAGGCTCCCAGTAGTGCCCTTTATACAGTGCCCCCAGTAGTGATCCCCCCTATGCAGTGCCCCCAGTAGTGGTCCCTCTTATGCAGGCCCCCAGTAGTGCCCCTTACACAGTACCACCAGTAGTGGTCCCCCTGATGCAGGCCCCCAGTAGTGCCCCTTATACAGTGTCCCTAGTAGTGATCCCCCTATGCAGTGCCCCCAGTAGTGATCCCCCTATGCAGTGCCCTCATAGTGGTCCTCTCTATTCAGTGCCCCCGGCCAGTAGTGCAAAACAGACAAAGGCATGACATACACACACACAAAACACTCACTGACTTACCATATATACTCGAGTATAAGTCGACCCGAATATAAGCCGAGGTACCTAATTTTACCACAAAAAAACTGGGAAAACTTATTGACTCGAGTATAAGCCTAGGGTGGGAAATGCAGCAGCTACTGGTAGTAATCCCCCCCCTGGTACTGCCCCCAGTAGTAATATTCCCCCTCTGGTAGTGCCCCCAGTAGTAATATTCCCCCTCTGGTAGTGCCTCCAGTAGTAATACCCCCCTGGTAGTGCCCCCAGTAGCAATATCCCCCCCTGGTAGTGCCCCCAGTATTAATCCCCCCTGGTACTGCCCCCAGTAGTAATACCCCCCCTGGTAGTGCCCCCAGTAGCAATATCCCCCCCTGGTAGTGCCCCCAGTAGTAATCCCCCCCCTGGTACTGCCCCCAGTAGTAATCCCCCCCCTGGTACTGCCCCCAGTAGTAATCCCCCCCTGGTAGTGCCCCAGTATTAATCCCCCCCGGTAGTGCCTCCAGTAGTAATCCCCCCCCTGGTAGTGCCCCCAGTATTAATCCCCCCCTGGTACTGCCCCCAGTAGTAATACCCCCCTGGTAGTGCCCCCAGTAGCAATATCCCCCCCTGGTAGTGCCCCCAGTAGTAATAACCCCCCTGGTACTGCCCCCAGTAGTAATCCCCCCCCTGGTACTGCCCCCAGTAGTAATCCCCCCCTGGTAGTGCCCCCAGTATTAATCCCCCCTGGTAGTGCCTCCAGTAGTAATCCCCCCCTGGTACTGCCCCCAGTAGTAGCCCCCCCAGTAGAGAGAGATGTAATAAAAAAATAAAAAAACACTTACCTGAAACCCCGCTCCTGGTCCCAAAGCTGCTACCGGCTCCTCCGGCCGCTTTGCAGTATGGGAGAGACGTTGCCATGACGACGTTTCCCATTACCCACTACGGGAGCCGGAAGATGGCTCCCGCAGTGGGAGCAGCAGCAGCCGATGAGTCTGATAGACTCTCATCGGCTGCTGATTACAACAAACACACAGCTGCCGGAGCCGGCGGCTGTGTGTTTGGCAGTGTGTAGTGCTGACCGAACTCCGTCCGGTCAGCGCTACACACGCGGTGCAGCTGTGTCACAGAGACACAGTCTGCACCGCGGCCCGCATGGTGCGCTACTCAGCTGCGTACCATGCGGGCATGACTTGAGTATAAGCCGAGGAGGGGGTGCTTTTTCAGCACAAAAAATGTGCTGAAAACTCGGCTTATACTCGAATATATACGGTACCTTAATCCCCGCGCCCGCCGCTGTCTGCTGCTCCGTCCTCCCGCTCGGTACTATGGGAGAGACGTCATGATGTCTCTCCTATCACCCACTGCAGGAGCCGGAAAGGGGGAACTCATGATTGGTCTCCAACCCGGCTCTGGTAGTGGGCACAGCAGCCAATGAGAGTTTGTCTGACTCGTATTGGCTGCTGAAACACACACATCGCCGCTGGGTACTACGAGTATACTACCCAGCGCCGGCGGCAATGTGTGTGCAACTGTGTAGTGCGGACTGCACTCACTGCGGTCTGCACTACACAGAGTGACTAGGGCGAGCCTGTACCATGGCGCCCAGGGCACAAGCCCTGGCGGCCCTGCCCTAATTACTTCTTGCCCACTGACGCAAGAAGTGCCCATCAAGCCAATCCAACTTGTGGGAGGTGCTTCAGGAAGCGTGGGGTGAAATTATGTATGTGTGTATGTATGTATTTATTTATGTATGTATGTATGTATGTATGTGTATATTTAACTGTTGACCTAAATGGGTTAGGTACGGGATACTGATGTTTGGGATCCCGACGATCAGAATCTCGACAGGATTAGTATCCTAACCCTACCCCTCCCCCCCGCAGCCTAAACCTAACCCCAGAGCCGTCACTAGACTTTTTGGTGCCCTGTGCCAGAAAGAGCATTGGCGCCCCCCTCATTTTTTAAAGGGACATAATGCACCCAAAAAATGACCATGGCCTCATGGGGAAGGGCCAGGGAAGAGATCGGGGAGGCCAGGAGATGCTGGGGATAAATAGGGACATAATACAGTGCACATGAGAGAGGGCCATGGCCTCATGGGGAAGGGCCAGGGAAGAGATAGGGGAGGCCAGGAGATGCTGGGGACGAAATAAGAGGAAGCTACAAGCAAGAATGATAATAAACAGAAATTTGACAGGCCCAAACAGTGCCCCCTGACCTGTGGTGCCCTGTGCCGTGGCACCGGCCGCACTACCCTAGCTACGGCCCTGCCTAACCCTACCCTACACTTTTGTCTTTTGTTATCAGGGTACTAAGGTAATACAGGAGGTAACCATCCGTAGGACACTGCTCCTGAGTTGCCGCCTCTGCCTTGGAAAATAGAGGCAAATAAGAAATACATTCAGTCACACTATTCCACTAATTGTCGAAGTCCCCTCAGGGCCAGCCCGAGCCAATTTGTATTGGTAAGCGGATATAGATTTTTGCACCCCTTAGTGGATCTCTGTCTCACTTAACTCCCCCCCATGGAACCTTTCACAGCTCAGCCCCTCATAGCACCTCATCACAGCCCCTCACAGCAACCCCCATCATAGCCCCTCACAGCACCCCTCATCACAGCACCCCCAATAACAGCCTCTCACAGCACCCCTATCACAGCCCCTCATGGCACTCCCCCGTCACAGCCACCCCATCACAGCACCCCCCACCAGAGCCCCTCACAGCACCTCCTACCACAGCCCCTCACAGCACCTCCGTCACAGCCCCTCACAGCACCCCCATCACAGCCCCTCACAGCACCCCCATCACAGCCTCTTACAGCACCCTTCATCACAGCACCCCCATCACTGGCCATCACAGCCCCTCACCGCACCCCCATCACAGCCCTTCACAGCACCCCCATCACAGCCCCTCACAGCACCCCCATCACAGCCTCTTACAACACCCCTCATCACAGCACCCCCATCACAGCCCCTTACAGCACCCCTCATCACAGCAACCCCTCATCACTGCCCCTCACAGCACCCTCATCACAGCACCCCTCATCACAGTCCCTCACAGCACCCCCATCACAGCCCCTCCATCACAGCCCCTCACAGCACCCCCCCATCACAGACCCTCACAGCACCCCCCCTTCACAGACCCTCACAGCACCCCCATCACAGGCCATCACAGCCCCTCACAGCACCCCCCATCACAGCACCCCCAATCACAGCCCCATACAGCACCCCTCATCACAGCACCCCACATCACAGCCCCTTACAGCCCCCTCATCACAGTACCTCACAGCACCCCTCATCACAGCACTCCCCATCACAGGCCCTCACAGCACCCCCATCACAGCCCCTCACAGCACCCCTCATCACAGCCCCCCATCACAGCCCCCCATCACAGCAACCACATCACAGCCCCTCACAGCACCCCTCATCACAGCCCCCCATCACAGCCCCTTACAGCACCCCCATCACAGCACCCTCATCACAGCCCTCACATCACCCCCATCACAGCCCCTTACAGCACTCTGCACCACAGAACCCCTCATCACAGCACCCCATCACAGCCCCTCACAGCACCCCCCATCACAGCCCCTCACAGCACCCCCCATCACAACACCCATCACAGCACCCCCCATCACAGCCCCTCAACACAGCCCCTCACAGCACCCCCCATCACAGCCCCTTATAGCACTCCTCATCACAGCACCCCACATCACAGCCTCTCACAGCACCCCTTGTCAGAGCACCCCCATCACAGCCCCTTACAGCCCCCATCATTGCCCCTCACAGCACCCCTCATCACAGCACCCCCCATCACAGCCCCTTACAGCACCCCTCATCACAGCAACCCCCATCACAGCACACCTCATCACAGCACCCCCATCACAGCACCCCTCATCATAGCCCCTCATCACAGCACCCCCATCACAGCACCCCCCATCAAATCCCCTTACAGCCCCCCTCATCACAACACCTCCCATCACAGCTCTTCACAGCACCCCTCATCACAGCAGCCCTGTCACAGCACCCCCATCACAGCCCCTCACAGCACCCCTCATCACAGCCCCCCATCACAGCCCCTTACAGCACCCCCATCACAGCACCCCCATCACAGCCCCTCACAACACGCCTCATCACAGCACCCACCGTCACAGCCCGTTACAGCACCCACAACACAGCACCCCCATCACAGCCCCTCACAGCACCCCTCATCACAGCACCCCACATCACAGCACCTCTCATCACAGCACCCCCTATCACTGCCCCTCACAACACTCCCCATCACAGCCCCTCACAGCACCCCCCATCACAGGCCATCACAGCCCCTCACAGCACCCCCCATCACAACACCCATCACAGCACCCCCCCATTACAGCACCCCCCATCACAGCCCCTCACAGCACCCCATCACAGCACCCCCCATCACAGCCCCTTATAGCACCCCTCATCACAGCACCCCACATCACCGCCTCTCACAGCAGCCCTGTCACAGCACCCCCATCACAGCCCCTCACAGCACCCCTCATCACAGCCCCCCATCACAGCCCCTTACAGCACCCCCATCACAGCACCCCCATCACAGCCCCTCACAACACGCCTCATCACAGCACCCACCGTCACAGCCCGTTACAGCACCCACAACACAGCACCCCCATCACAGCCCCTCACAGCACCCCTCATCACAGCACCCCACATCACAGCACCTCTCATCACAGCACCCCCTATCACTGCCCCTCACAACACTCCCCATCACAGCCCCTCACAGCACCCCCCATCACAGGCCATCACAGCCCCTCACAGCACCCCCCATCACAACACCCATCACAGCACCCCCCCATTACAGCACCCCCCATCACAGCCCCTCACAGCACCCCATCACAGCACCCCCCATCACAGCCCCTTATAGCACCCCTCATCACAGCACCCCACATCACCGCCTCTCACAGCACCCCTTGTCACAGCACCCAATCACAGCCCCTTACAGCACCCCTCATCACAAGAACCCCCATCACAGCACACCTCATCACCCCCATCACAGCACCCCTCATCACGGCCCCTCACAGCACCCCCATCACAGCCCTTCACAGCACCCCCATCACAGCCCCTCACAGCACCCCCATCACAGCCCTTCACAGCACCCTCATCACAACACCCCCATCACAGCACCCCCCATCAAAGCCCCTTACAGCCCCCCTCATCACAACACCTCCCATCACAGCTCTTCACAGCACCCCTCATCACAGCACCCCTGTCACAGCACCCCCATCACAGCCCCTCACAGCACCCCTCATCACAGCCCCCATCACAGCCCCTTACAGCACCCCCATCACAGCCCCTCACAACACGCCTCATCACAGCACCCACCGTCACAGCCCGTTACAGCACCCTCAACACTGCACCCTCATCACAGCACCCCTCATCACAGCACCCCACATCACCGCTCATCACAGCACCCCCTATCACAGCCCCTCACAACACTCCCCATCACAGCCCCTCTCATCACAGCACCCCATCACAGCCCCTCACAGCACCCCTCATCACAGCAGCCCACATCACAGCAACACTCATCACAGCGCCCCCATCACAGCACCCCTCATCACAGCCCCTCACGGCACCCCTCATCATAGCCCCTCACAGCACCCCTCATCACAGCACCCCCCATCACAGCCCCTCACAGCACCCCCCCATCACAGCCCCTCACAGCACCCCCATCACAGCACCCCACATCACAGCCCCTCACAGCACCCTCCATCACAGTCCCTCACAGTACCCCTCATTACAGCACTCCCCATCACAGCGCCCCCATCACAGCACCCCATCACAGCACTTCCCAATCACAGCCCCTCACAGCACCCCTATCACAGCCCCTTACAGCACCCCTCATCACAGCACCCCTCATCACAGCAGCCCCCATCACAGCCCCTTACAGCACCCCCATCACAGCACCCTTCATCACAGCAACCCCATCACAGCATCCCTCATCACAGCATCCCTCATCATAGCACCCCCATCACAGCACCCCTCATCATAGCCTCCCTCATCATAGCCTCCCTCATCACAGCACCCACCATCACAGCACCCACCATCACTGCACCCCTTATCACAGCACTCCCATCACAGCCCCCCTCATCACAGCACCCTCACCGCAGCCCCCCTATCACAGCCCCTTACAGCCCCCCTCATCACAGCACCCCCATCACAGCATCCCCATCACAGCAGTCCTCATCACAGCACCCCCATCAATGAACACCTCATCACAGCACCCCCCATCACAGCACCCCTCATCACAGCCCCTCAAACCACCCTTGTCACAGCCCCTTCTCAACCACCTCATCACAGCACCTGTGCATATTTCAGCAGCCTCCATGCGCACCCCTCCCCAGCTGCCGAACATGGCGATGAGCAATGCCTCTTTGTAACTTGTATTTCCTGGGCTTCCTGTAAAGCTTCCTTGCAGTGGTGCCCCTGTTCGAGAACAGCACTGACTTCCGTGGGAGGTGCCTCTTGTTCACCAAGGACGTGTGGCTGAGCAGGAACATCATGCTGGAGAGGGACCACTTCATGGTGGAGGAGTGGTGGGGTTCAGCTTAGGGATGGAAATGGGAATCCGATGTTAATAACCATCAATGTTTTTGTTCCAATGGTATTGTTTTTACTATTTGATGGTGGTTTTTGTCGGATGTTTGCCACCATCGAATGGAAATCATTCAATGGTGTTCCGATGGTGGTTTTGTTTTTTGTTTTTTTATTCTTAATGCGTCCCCTGGTTCCTTCCTGGCTACTGTGTCTGCATTAGGGCATCTTCATGGGTTCATTGGAGGCTGTCACTGGAATCGGTATGAAATAACGACAGTCGAGATCCTGGCGGACAGAATCTCGACGCTGGGATCCTGACAGGGTTAGCAAACCAACATAACATAAACCTCCCCCTCTTCCTACCCTAACCCCCTCCCTCTTCGGTGCCTAATCCTAACCTCCCCCCCAGTGCCTGAACCTAACCTTCCCCTCCCCGCACCCTAAACCTCCCCCCTTAGTGCCTAACCCTAACCCTCCACCTAGTGCCTAACTCTAACCCCTAAGACTAATCCTCCCCCCAACCCCGTTACTTACCTTCGACATCCCGGGAGTTGGGATGCCGGCACTGGGTTTCTGACTGGTGTCGATATTCTGGCCCCGGTAATGTAAGCGCCGGCATCCCGACCGCCGGGATGCTGAACGCATACCCTGTCACTCACTCTGTCTGCCTCAGAGGTGACCCTGCTCAGTCCCTGACTTCCTCCCCTCTCTAGGCTACTGCTAAGCAACAGGGCACATTGCTATCTCTGATTGGTTCTCACTGTCTCTTGCTGTTTCATCACCTTGGCCTGCTCCTATACAGCAACTTGGTGCAAGATTTCATTCTGTGGCTTCACTAAAATATTCACTGCTCAGTTCCCTTTTGATTCATACACCTAAAACTTCATCGACCAATGCTGTAAAGAATAGGGAAACCCATCAGAAAGAGATTAGCCCCAACGAACAGGCTGACTCCTAAACCAGGTACTTTTTTTTAAATATAGAGAGATTAAGCTGTGCAGAGGCTGACCAGTAATCAACCTTATTAAGGTGGGTTTACTCCACCACAGCTTTCCACTGAAGCCCTGCACAATATTGGCAGAGGATCCTGGGGGTTCTTATTCTGGCAGGGAGGTTAAACGCTTTTTTTGAAATACCTGTAACCGCATCTTTAAGAGTTTATTATTATTATTATTATTATTATTAGTAGTATTATTATTATTAGTATTATTATTATTAGTAGTATTATTATTAGTATTATTATTATTTGTATTATTATTATTATTAGTATTATTATTATTATTATTATTATTATTATTATTAGTATTATTATTATTGTTATTAGTATTATTATTATTATTATTATTATTATTATTAGTATTATTATTATTATTATTATTATGCAATTGTAAATTTAAAGCATCAAAATAAACTTGAGTTTTATGTAAGTTACATTTTCCTTTATTTTTCTTGTGTGTCGGTGGCAACAGTTACTATAGCTGCCATACTCTACGGGTGCGTGTGACTGTTTTGTGCTTTTAGCAGCTGTGGTCAACGTCCCATACGTTTGTGCCATCTGTATGTGAAGGAGACAGTGAGTAGGATGAGTGAGACCCAGACTGTCCTCCTTTCATCTTCTTTAGGTCACTGATCTCAGGAGAGCCACGTGACCACGTACATAAACTGCTAATTCCACAAGTTCTATATTTTGTGGTGTAGAGAATAGGGGGCTCATTTATCAATAGGGCAGCACAGTTGGTGTAGTGGTTAGCATTACTGCCTCACATCACTGAGGTCGTGGGTTCGATTCCCACCACGGCCCTAACTGTGTGGAGTTTGTATATTCTCCCTGTGCTTGCGTGGGTTTCCTCCGGGTGCTCAGGTTTACTCCCACACTCCAAAGATATACAGGGAGGTTAATAGGCTCCCAACAAAATAATTAAGCCTAGTACGTATGTGTGTGCATGTGACAAGGAACATTGGGCTTGATTCAGACCCGCTGGTCGATGATTCAGACCAGCGGGTCGATGTTAGGCCACTGCGCATGTGCACGCCTGGCTCCGACGTGCGCATGCACGAGACCCGGCTAGCGATGGGCGCTCCGTCGCTCCAGGTCTCGCACCAAAAGCGGGCGAGACCCCTTTTTGGAGGCGTGGCGACAGCTCACACTGTTTTGGAGGTGTGGCGTGGGGGTGGCTTCACAAACGGAGGCGTTCCCATGCGTACGCCTGCCGTTTGTGGGCGGCCCCACTGACATCACCAGTGATGTCAGTGAGAGAGCTTCCGGCTCTATTAGAGCCAGAAGCTCTCTGGGGCTTGCGGCCACGAGACCATACCACTAGGGTCTCGTCGCAAGCCCGATGGTCGCGATGGTCTTGACCATCACGACCATCATCCTGGCCGCTCGCAATAGCTGTGGGTGGGCACATTCAGAGCACTCTTTCAGAGTGTCCGGCTCTGAATCAGGGGCATAGAGTGTAAGCTCCACTGGGGCAGGGACGGATGTGAATGGCCTAATATACTCTGTACAGCGCTGCGGAATATGTGTGCGCTATATAAATAACTGGTAGTAATAATAATAATAATTACATTTATTATGGAGTGATTGTAGCATATATCTCTGATAGCTGCTGTGGTCCCTACATTTCCGACAGCAGCAGCAGCCCCCGGGGCACATATGTCAGGGGAGCCCCCTCTTGTCACTGTGTGGGTGCCTCCTCCCCCCACACCTCCAATAGGCAACAACAGCGAAGGTCCTACCTGCCCTGCTGTAGTGTGGGGCATTCTCCGGAGACTCCTCCTGGGCACCGCGGGCAGAGCCGCAGCTAGACACTGTAGTACCCTGGGTGAAAGACAGTGCCAGCTCTCCCCCTCCATTTATACATATATCTATATATATGTCAACTTTATGTAAATATATATATACTGTATACATACACACACAAGCACACACACACACACACACACATACACAGCAATTACGGCCGGCACTCCAAAGGGCTAAAGATATAATGTGCGCCTGGTGCCTTCCTAAATTACCTATCCCTGTGTTGGGAAGGAAACAATATATGCAGCAAAGGGCGGCACTCCCAGCGACTTCACAAACACTCGTGATATTAAATCGATTAATGATTTAATATCACGAGCGTTTGTGTGTTTTGTGAAGTCGCTGGGAGTGCCGCCCTTTGCTGCATATATATATGTATATATATATATACATAATCCATTATATTAAGGTAAATGTCCCCCCATTAGTCTCCCCCTCTTACACCCACCCCTTATATAATATATTTAACTACCCAAGTCGCTCCACCCTTTAAATAATGTAATTAATGATCTCTCCCCTCATCCACAGCCCTTATATATCTAATTATTATCCACCCCCAACCCCAGCCCTTATCAAACTTGTAAATCTCCCCCCATAGTAGTTTTACCTACTGACCTCACCTGACTGGGGTGGGCTGCGCTCAGATCAGTGCTCCCAGAGCCCCAGCAGTGGTATACAATCGGGAAACCGGCTCCCTTAATACCGGCAGCCGGCTTCCCGACTGTCATATCCCGGCGAGGGTGAAATGCCGGGCGTCTAGATGCCTGACATTTCCCAGACGCCGGGAGACCGGAGCCCGGTATCCCGAACGAAGGGATGCCGGGCGCCGCGAGTGGACAGCCGCGGGGGGAGGGGAGGGTTAGGTTTAGGGCACACGAGGGGGACTTAGGGTTAGGCACCCCCCCTGGGAGGGTTAGGGTTAGGCTAAGGGGAGGGAGGGTTGGGTTAGGCACCGCTGGGGACTTAGGTTTAGGCAGCGGGGAAGGGGAGGGCTAGGGTTAGGCACTTAGAGGGGGGATTAAGGTTATGCACTTCGGGGGGTTAGGGTTAGGCACCCCTAAGGATGGTTAGGGGGTTAGGTTAACTTATACTTACCTTAGCGACGATCGGGATTTCCAGCGCTGTCGGGCTTCCGCTACCGGGATCTCTGCTTTTGTCGGCCAGGTGCTGCCGGGAATCTCATACCGATTCCCCAGCAGTGTGTGGTAGCTCCAGCATCCAGCTTCCTGCTCCTCCTTGTCACCTGTGGAGATGAACCATCATGGCGTCTCATCCAGTGTCGACCGGTCGACTCATCACCGCACAGGAGAGAGGGGAGCAAGCGGAGACTGACAGAGACAGGCAGGTGTCGGCCACTGCTCGGGGAACCACTCTGACCGTCTCCAGCCTCCGCTGTCAGCAGCAGCTGCTTGTGACGGAGGCTGGAGACAAGGATTGGAGCAGCTCTACCCTGAGACGGGGGGATGGGGGTACTTGCCCCCTGCACCCCCCCTTCCTTAATCCGTCTTTGCCCCCATAGGTTTCCATGGGGGGTACTATGCTGTCAGATTTACCAAGCTTTGCATTCCAGAGTTTGGCCCCCACAGCTACTGCCATCTGAGGATTGTGCTGCTGTAGCCCAAGAGCTATACTCCCCCAGTGTCTCTCCAGCAATGGCCGCTGCACAAGGTCAGTAGACCGTACATGCACAGGAGTGCCGATAGTGGAGTGAAGAAACTGCTCATGCGAACACACCTGCGGGTGAACAGTGACACATTTGGGCGGTATTATCGCGCCCAGATCGCACTACAAATGTGATTATTGATAAATGGGCCCCTAAATCCCCTTATGCTTATTCTCTACATGGCTGCACTTGGAGAACCAAAACTATCCCCTGGAACAGAGCCACGCCTGACTAAATTGTTAGGCAAAATTTAAGCTGGTGCCCCCAAATTACATGGGGATGGGCCATTGTGAGGGCTGGGTGGTCCCCTGGAGAAATGTAATTTGCCTTTATGGCCAGATTTGCCCTAGATAAGCCCCTTCCTGATCATCCATCGGTCACCACTTCCACAGTTCTGATTGCAGGAGGACATCAATTAAGAAATGTACCCGACGCGTTTCAAGATACTTTTACTCACATCTTCCTGCGTTATGCGTTAACACGCTCCGTACCCAAACTTGACAATTACAGACCCACCAACATGACACCTTCCCCTCGGTACAAAACCCTCTGTAGCCAAACTCCTCAATTGCAGACCATGCATCGTGACCTCCAAGTATATAATGTTGTGAACCATTTACAGAGCTGACAACCTGCCCCCTTTCACTGGTTACAAAAAAACCCCAAACATCCCATTTGCAGATCCTCTAACATGAACCCTGTCTGGGGACAAAATACTCTGCTCCCAAACTTCCTTCCTCACTCACCATCATTGGTCATCCTACCCACAAAGGTCCAGGTGTCGCCATCATTTTGGGTTATCAGTTGCAAGACTTGCTCATCCTACCCACAAAGGTCCAGGTGTCGCCACCATTTTGGGTTATCAGTTGCAAGACTTGGTCATCCTACCCACAAAAAGTCCAGGTGTCGCTACCAATTTGGGTTATCAGTTGCAAGACTTGGTCATCCTACCCACAAAGGTCCAGGTGTCCCTGCCATTTTGGGTTATCAGTTGCAAGACTTGGTCATCCTACCCACAAAAAGTCCAGGTGTCGCCACCATTTTGGGTTATCAGTTGCAAGACTTGGTTATCCTACCCACAAAGGTCCAGGTGTCGCCGCCATTTTGGGTTATCAGTTGCAAGACTTGGTCATCCTACCCACAAAGGTCCAGGTGTCGCCGCCATTTTGGGTTATCAGTTGCAGGATTATTTATCCTACCCACAAAGGTTCAGGTGTCGCCGCCATTTTGGGTTATCAGTTGCAGGATTATTTATCCTACCCACAAAGGTCCAGGTGAGGCAGCCATTTTAGGCGCACTACATAGGTCTTGACGGGCAGAACAGGCAATGCCTGGAACCGATGACGCACAATAGGAGAAAGAAAAATACTATGGTGGAATCCTTACAAGTCCATCAGAACCATGCACTGTTCATTATACCCAGAGCACCAGGCGAGGCAGCCATGTTGGGTGCACTACATTGGTTACAATGTGCAAATAAGCAATACATGAACTAACAGTGAAATAACAAGATAGCCGCTGTATGAGTACTTCAATGGGTTGTTTATTCTGTCCTTGACGCACCAGACGAGGCCGCTATCTAGGACGCACTACGTAGGTTACCCTAACAGTGGGCAGGGTGCGCAATTCATAGAAGTGAAACACGCAGGATGGTAGAGTGGGTGATGCGGCACTGAGGAGAGAAAGTAGGGGTAGTGTCAGCAAAGGACAGGTCAAAACAACACAGAATAAAACAGTGAGGAAAAGTGTCAGTTCTGCAGCCGAGGAATTTAGCTTAGAGTCCCCTGTGGATGGAAAGATTTGGGCTCTGTAATCTAACAATCTCCAAGTAACACGAGCCACTTCCTCTCTGTGCTGAGCCCGGCTTCCTCTGTGCCCCTTGCTCTCACGTCCTGCTGCCAGCGGTCACCCCTGTGGTGCAGTAGGGGAGCAGGTCTGTGTACTGTCCTCCTAATTGTCTATCTGCTCCTCCGCTGTGGTAACACTGAGCTGTGAGCGTCCTTGGGTTCCCAGGCTCGGGGCGCTTTACAAGGCTGTGCTAAGTGCCCTCTTCATTTACTGCCATTTACAGCCAATGAGAGTTTAGTACAGCACTTAGCATCCTACTGTAAATAGCGCCAATAATATCTCCATGTTACTCTCCATCGTGGGCAGCACAGGGCAGGTAACCAGGGGCAAAGGTTACCAGGGGCCCCGCTGCAGAAAGTAATATAGGGCCCCAGGCTTTACTTTTATTGAGATGATGGTTACAGCTGAAAGTCCATCAATCTATTTTATCCTAATCAGGACCAATACGGAACAGACGGCTCTGCAAGTGCGCTTCAGGCTCTGCTGGTGATGCTAGGATGCGGGACCTCGCCCTATCTATGAGGGACTACAGTGTTATGGAGGCATGGGCTAGATTCTGAGATGTGCGCTATGCCGATGATTTCGCAGTTAATCGATAATCGGCTACCTGTGGCACCACGCATGTGTCACCGGTACTTTGCCGTAGTTGATCGCTGCGACTGTTTACTCGCATTGCGCTTGACAGGCCGGCAGAGCTTGGGAGGTAACCAGGGGAGACGGCAAAAAATGCATGTGTGTGCCGATGCTTCCAGGACCTGGTCCTATTTATATGGAACTGCAGATGCCCGTGTGCCGGGGCAGAATTAGGGGTCAGTCCGCCTCTAGGCACAACAGTATTATACACATCATGTCAATGCTGGCTCCGCGCCTTTCATGTTGGGGCTGGTACTGAAGTCTCATTGCGACCTCACCCCCTCCACCTTCTGCACCACAAATTGCAGGCTGCAACAATTACCCCCCTCCTCCCCTCCCCCATCCCACCTTTACAAAGTCATTTTTTTTATAAATAAAATTAAACAAATTAAAAGGAGTTACTTCACATGCCTGGTTGGCAATCCACCACTGCTGGGTGCAGAAGATGCACAGAAAGTACACGTGTGCCAGGACAATGGGTGGACATAGGCAGGTTGGGGAGAGCCGTATCACCTATACCCCAGTCCCGGGTCCAGTGGCCACTGAGGGGCCCAGATTGCCTTTTCCTGTCAGTCCAGGATTGAAATGTTTCAAACCTTCTAAAGAGCAGAGAAGTGACCCCTGGAGTGGCTGCGTATTGTAGCCAATCAGCATCTTCCTATCATGTCATAGAATGTATCTGACAGCTGATTGGTTGCTTCTCCACTGCTACGCCGCCAGTAAGGCAGAATGATCAGCCATTGACTTACACTCAGAAATCAATGTTGTTAATCAGCTCATGGGACAAAGGGCCTGATTCAGAGCCGCTCGCTCTGAATCAGGGCGGGGATTTTATTTCTTTTTTCGGCCTCCAGGTCGCTCGCTAAGCTGATTATAATGACCATCGGGCTTGCGAGGAGACCCTGTGGTAGGGTGTCAGCTCTCGCAAGCCCGAGTGGACTCCCTGCTCTAATAGAGTGATGTCAGTAGAGTGATGTTCCTAAGGGAACGCCTGGCGTTTGTGCAAAGCCTACGAAATGGGGCGAGCTGTCAATCAACATCGACAGCCGCCCCGTCTTGTAGCGAGACCCGTTGCGACTGCATTCGCCATACCACACCCCCGTCACCACCCACAAACGGCACTTCCTGTCAATCACTCTGCTATGGGTCTGCGTAGCCGCTGCGATCACAGTCCCGATTGCAATAGTTAGTTTGCGCATGCACACTGCGATGCATACGCAGGCGCAGAACACAACAATCGGCCGATTACGTGCGTATTAGGGACTGCGATCCTCGCTGAATCAGGCCCAGAGTGTCAGCTCCTGTTATGATGCTGATTGATTTAATACTGAGAACATACCAGCAAGACGTCCACTTACCCCCATTATTCCCACACAATATATATCGCAGGTCCATCCAGCCGCCCGTCTCGCAGAAAGTCTTTGCTGCATGAATTGCGCAATTCTCTCTTTTGCAAAACGCCCTTTTACTTTTTCTTTTTCTATGACTCATTCTTATGTTACTAAATTATTATCCATCTTGGGGTGGATTCTGATGGGCGCAGTGGCGTCTGTGTACGTAACCACTTCAGAAACACGGCGGCGACACTCTCATAAGACGGACCTTCTCTGTGCGCCTGAATTGCCACCTTCCAATCACCAGACAGTGACGCCCAATATATTTTCTATACAATTCTCCGTGCGTGCGTCTGAAATCTCAAGTGCGAGTCCTGTACGACCACAGGGCCTGATTCAGAGCCGGACGCTATTTGCGGATATTTAAATTGAGCGCTCGCTCTTTGCGGTCTGTTGACGCCTCTATGTCTGAGCGAGCGAACGAAACATGCGCTCTTTTTTAAAAAACGCCCCCTGGCCGCTCGCATCCTACGTCATCTCCGCTATTTATTAGATTAATCGAGTACATCGAAAGGCGTCTGAACTGCTCGCAGTGCTTGTGGTAGGATTTTCCTACCGTGATCATGCGAGCAGTTCAGGCTAAGAAACAACCAAGTGACGTGGTCGATGACGCTGCTTTGTTAATTATGCACACCCTTAAAACGCCCGTTTTGACCATTTGGCACGCCTGCGTTCGGATCACCACACCCCGTTTTCAAGCACCTTCCCCTGTTACCACCCACAAACGCCTCATTCTGTCACTCAAATTAGCAGGCATTCGCTATTTTGCGAGCACACAATTTCCGACCGCAATGACTGGTTCGCGCATGCGTATTACAACCCATACGCATGCGCAGTTGTGCGAACATCGCTCGGGGCGAATGAGCGGCCGCTTACGAGCGGCTCTGAGTCAGGCCCACAATTGGGAACAGTGCGAGTTAGACGCATGCGCAGTAAAAAACAAAATCGCTTTGGTATTGCCCTTGTGAACGTACCTGGTCTAGTATTCTAGGTGCATAGTTACTCTCCGCCTGGTGCCACTGCAAATTATAAGTGCGCCTGTGGGGAGGAAGCGGGGCAACCTCAATTTGCGCAATTGTGTGCAAGTTAAAACATCACTTCAAAATCCATTTAGAGTATTGGGGACCCCACCTCTCCACCAGTTCTGAACTGGTGCAAAATTATTATCTTGTTTTTAATAGAAATCACGTTGCGCCCCTTCGCAAAGAACGCGGCAGCCTAGCAATGCACCTTCTCCTCCATTTCTATGATAGTACTCTCACCCCACAAAATCAAATCTCCAAAATAGTAGCGCCAACTCCATACAAAGCCAGGCTGTACCCATCTCCTCCTATTAACTGGTGCAAACTTTTGTTTCTCCTCTAATGCTCCCACCTTGCTCCGCCGTGGCGGAATTGTGACTGAGCCCCCACGTAAGAAGAGATTGCGTTGTGCCTCGGCCATTTTACGCCTTATAAATGTCCTCATACATCTTTCTCACCTGTTAGCGGAGGGGGGGGGATTTCTTGCATTTTTTTGCACTGCACATTCTTCGAAACCAATGCAGAGTCGTACGTACACATTTCAGTCCCATTTCTAAACTTGCAACTAACCTGGCATTCGCACGTAGGCAATGTTTAGCGACGGAGTGTCATCACACCAAGCATATGGATAACAGGGCAAGGACAGAACAACTGTGCACCTTGGTCTGGCACCCCTGCCCTCGGGGCAAGTAATGTCATGATGTCACACAGCAAGCACTGGGGAGCTGCGGGGGACCATGAAGGTGGTTCATAGGATACAGCCTGCCAGGCACCCTGCAAGGTAAAACAGTGCATTGCGGTGCCATCGGGGTAGTGAACATGCCAACCCCTTGGTCTTGCACCCCGGGTGTGTGATGGCATCAGTTGCACATCCTTTGATATGCCCCCGATGGATTGGGACGGCCTGTATTAAAAGTTGCATACAGGAAAATACGCATTAAAATCAATGTGCGCAATGTGTGAGCGATTGCAGCCGTCTTGCGTTCAATCCTGCACTCGCCCCAAAGTCAGCAACAGGTCAGCGGCTGCATTTTTCTGCACTAATCCTTATAAATTAGTGATGGTAGACAGATAAACACCGGGCACACCTTCTCCCTATCACCGTTGTCACTCCCTCAGGTTCATTTTCCCCTTCACTAGTTAGCTTACCCTCCTGACATCACGCTTCCCCTTCACAGACACCAGCAGAGGGCAGGGAGGGAGGTGGTAGGAGAAGGTGAGAGGTGACGGGGGTCACTGTATTAGTGAACTGGTATAATGTGTCCTAACTAATGATGGAAGAGGTGGGGAAAGCAGAGCAGAGGCATCTTTGGGGCTGATTTTCCAGCTTCTTCACTTTATGTTATTTCAGCCAAAAGTTTCCAAATCAGAGACCTCTTATCTCTGGGTCCCAGTCAGGGCTGTCCTCTCTGCAGACCCCTCTGGGGCTCAAGAAGTTCAAACAAGAGATCTTAAAATAGCCACAGACAGAGGGGACAAGGGGGGAGGAGGGAGGAAACAGGTTAAATCCCTTCACTTTGCTGTTATTTTATAAAGCAACGCTGATTGATGTGACGGCTAACCTGTCCCCTCTGCTCGCTGTAACTGGATCCCTCAACTTGTTAAACAACATGTAACGTTTCAGCTACTTGAACAGCAGGAAGCGGGTAACCGATCTATAGGCGCTCAGCCACATCCTCAAACCTGGACCCAAATTGTTTATAATGCACCAAAAATATATATATATTTTTCATTGTCTTTGTCATTTTATTGTCCAGCAGAAAGAATAAAACAACAAAAACAACAACAAAAAAGAAACTTTTGAAAATCAATTGTAGAGAATACGTGGAGTGCTTTTTACCTTTCAAGAAAATTAGAAGTTGCACAACATTCAGTAAAACTCCTCAAAGTGTAAAGAATCTTGGAAAATATATATATATATATACATATATATATCTATATATATATATATATTTTAGAAAACAATGAAGTGCTGTATTTGTTTGGAAATCATCTGTATATATCTGTGTAAACCTATAATCCTATAATCATTTGGATCAATGAATAAATTGTCCTGTTAGCAGAAATTTGTTTTCATTTATTACTATTATAATTATTATGTACAAATATTTATAAAGTACCAACAATTTATTAGATTTTATTATTATTATTATTATTACTACTACTACAAATATTTGTGAAGCACCAATAATGTATTATTTCTTCTTCTGTTTCTCCAATATTTATTAAGCACCAAAAATGTATAAAATTTTATTATTATTATTATTATTATTATTATTATTATTATTATTATTTACCAACATTTATAAAGCACCAACAATTTATTATATTTTATTATTATTATTATTATTATTAATATTATTATTATTTATCAACATTTATAAAGCACAAACAATTTATTATATTTGATTATTATTATTATTATTATTATTATTATTATTATTATTATTATTTACCAACAATTTATTCTATTTTATTATTATTATTATTATTATTATTAACCATCATTTATAAAGCACCAACAATTTATTATACATTATTATTATTATTATTAACTAACATTTATAAAGCACAAACAATTTATTATATTTTATTATTATTATTATTATTATTATTATTATTATTATTATTTACCAACATTTATAAAGCACCAATAATTTATTATACATTATTATTATTATTATTATTATTATTATTATTATTATTATTAATAATAATGTTATTACTTAACAATATTTATATAGCACCAGCAATTTATATAGAGCAATAAAAACTAACAACATATCGATGGGAAAGGCGGAGGAGAGCTCTGCTTAATTGTTACTCATCAGACCTTTAAAATAAATTTCCAATCAGAGAAGTTATCATCAGTAATGAAAGAATTTTGCCTTTATCATATGTGGCAATGATGGGTCATTTGTGAACGTGGAAAACAAATTATCTCATCTCTTCTGGTGTTATACACGCCAAGATGGCGTTTATTGTGGTTCTATTGTCCTGCGCTTGTTTCTGCATCCACTTGTCAGCATGAGATTGTGGGCCTGATTCAGCAAGGAGCACACAGATGCAGATGCACGCACCTGTCCTCTGCCAGTATATGCTAATAAATGCATAACACACGCAGAATAAGCAGATGCCTAGCAAAACACAATACCTCCCACTTCCCTTAACGTGCGTCCTGTTATACCATGCAAGACAGCGGAAACATCGGTAACATCGAGAACCATCAAACACATTAGCATATTACCGTTGTCCTGACTCCACACAGGATGCGTGCAACTAGACCTCAGGCTATGGCCATCGCCGCAAGGGCTTAATTATGCACGCCCGTAAAACGCCATCCAAACACACAAACACGCCGGCGTTCGCCCGTACACCCCCCACAAAACTGCACTTCCTGTCAATCACTTTTCTCTGGGTCTGCATAGCCTCTGCACACACAGTAACCATCGCAATAGCAAATTCGCGCACGTGCACTGCGATGCACGCGGAGAGCTAAAACATCGGCCGAGTGCGTGCGTTCTCTCCTGTGCGTTCCTCGCTGAATCAGGCCCTGTGTTTTGGGGTGTGATATATTCTGATGCTCTGCAAGAGGCGAACGCTGCACATTCAGGGCCCGGGTTGCGCGTAAGTCCATTTTAGGAACAGATCTCGCATTTTTTAACACTAGGCATCTAGGGGCGAATCCGAGTCATACGCATTTCAGTCGCTAAGTAGGCGTAAAATGGTGGTGACGTAGGCTGCATTAACTGTGGTCATGTCAAAGGCAGATAGATGGAAATACAGGCTATGCTCTGCAAGCGGATATTCGCCTGTATCCCCACCCTGCCCATATCCGTCCGCTCATTCAAATACTCATCCTCATTATCAGCGGCGCACATTAGCTTCAGGCCAATCTCTGGGGCTGCGATGAGTCTGAATGGTGACAGATCTGGGCATATGTGCGGCACGGCACAGCCGACAATTCCAACCAGACACCCTCCATATGCTCCCACTCAACTTACAGTCGACGTTATAAAGCCCCATAACTGCCCAGTGACACCAATTCAGCAGCAGGCGGACTTGGAATAATCACCCGGAGGTGTGTGCGCACAGCTACGGAGCATGCGTAGGGCTAAACTAGGCAAGATCCATCCTCAGGGCCTGATTCAGCAAGGATCGCTATTCTGCTAGAATGCACGCACCCCGGTTGCTATTATTAGCAGTGAAATGCAAAAGTTTGCAATTGCATTGCGATCACAGCTTACCATAGAGACGCCCAATACCCCTTACACACATCCGTATACTTGGGCAACATAGCGAAATAATCGGTAACATCGAGTAACATCGGACCCATACGCACAAGTAAGGCAGGTCAGACCTCACTCGGGAATTACTAACTTCAGCGCACGGTATGAGCCCTCAGGCTGTGTATGGAATTGCAGTGGATAATTTATGCACGCCCCTGCAACGCCATCCTAACGCACTGGCACGCCTGCGTTCGACTGACCACCCCCACCCCCGTCACCACTTCCTGTCAATCACTGTGCTCGGGGTCTGCGTAGCCTCTGCAAACGCATTTCCCATCGCAATTGCTAGTTCGCGCAATGGGAATTAATGGACCGATTGCGTGCGTCTTTGAAACTGCGATCCTTGCTGAATCAGGCCCTCGGAACGGACTAGCGAGCAAGTCTGCGCCAGCCGTATCATTATATAGTATTGTCTCTGCAGGTATAATAACGGTTACGATGAATTCACAGCCGATACGATATATTCTCCAGGCTTTCAGGACAGTGTTAGGCCCAGTGATGTATCTCAGTGGCCCTGCGGGTAATTAGAGCCACATCGGACCCATGCTGAGCTCAGGAGCTGATTCCAGCTACTGTTTGTCGCTTTATGGCCCCGTAGTCATCTTATCAGTCATATCTGGGGCATGTAGAAGAGGTTCAGCCCTTTATCTGGGCATGAGAGGACTGGCCGGCCAGAATACTGAGCTATTATATTATATATATCTGTAAATCTTGTCTTTCCGTGATATTTGGTACATTCCCGACTACATATGACGAGTTACTATTGGGAAGTTGCAGGTAACATAAGCCATAAGTAGATAATGTTGGAAATCTGGTTCCTAAAAAAATGTGTTCACAGCGTACGGCCTCACAGCGTACGGCCTCACAGCGTACGGCCTCACAGCGTACGGCCTCACAGCGTACGGCCTCACAGATAATCTCTGTATGCCATCAGCATCCAATCTTATCACATTTGTTCAGGCTGGTTCATTATCTGTGCTGTGTGTGTGGGTGGCTGCATAGTGCATAGTACCACTACTATTCTGTATATTCAGTGTAATTCACAGTATATGTCCTTATTCTATGGGTCAAGCTTATATATAGGGAGAACTGTATATTATCAACTTCTGTCCTGTATACAGTGTAATTCTCAGTATCTGCTCTTATTCTATATATAGTGACAACTGCACATTACCACTCCTGTCATGTATAGACAGTGTAATTCTCAGTATCTGTTCTTATTCTAAGTGTAGTGACAACTGCATAGTACCACTTCTGTCCCGCATAGACAGTGTAATTCTCAATATATGTTTTTATTCTTTATGTACTGATAACTGCACAGCACCACTTCTGTCCTGTTTAAACAGTGTAATTCTCAGTAAATGTTCTTATTCTATATGTAGTGACAATGGCACAGTACCACTTCTGTCCTGTATATAGTGTAAATCTCAGTATATGTTCTTATTCTATATGTACTGTTAACTGCACAGTACCACTTCTGTCCTGTATACACAGTGTAATTTCTCAGTATATATTTCCATTCTGTATGCAGAGAGAACTTCACAGTACCACTACTGTCCTGTATATAGTGTAATTCTCAGTATCTGTTCTTATTCTATATGTAGTGACAATTGCACAGTACCACTTCTGTTCTGTTTAGACAGTGTAATTCTCAGTATATGTTCTTATTATATATGTAGGAATGACTGCACAGTACCACTTCTGTCCTGTATACACAGTGTAATTTCTCAGTATCTATTTCCATTCTATATGCAGATAGAACTTCACATTATCACTTATGTGCTCTACAGACAGTGTAATTCTCAGTATATGTTCTTATTATATATGTAGGAATGACTGCACAGTACCACTTCTGTTCTGTAAAGATAGTGTCATTTTCAGTATGTTTTTATTATATATATGTAGTGATAATTGCACAGTACCACTTCTGTCTGTACAGAGCCCAGGAGACCCTGATTACACTAAACGGTTTTTGTGTGTTGTGGGTGAAGGTGCTCCAAACAAGTACCAGTGCTTCCTCATTGCACCCAGTCCAAGCTCTGAGGATATCCCAGTTTGAGCACAGGTTAATTATCAATATATGTTCTTATTCTATATGTAGCGAAAACTGCACAGTACCACTTCTGTCCTGTATACACAGTGTAATTTCTCGGTATCTATTTCTATTCTATATGCAGAGAAAACGGCACAGTGCTGTTATGTATAGACAGTGTCATTCTCAGTATCTGTTTTTATTCTATATGTACTATTAACTGCACAGTACCACTTCTGTCCTGTATACACAGTGTAATTTCTCAGTATATATTTCCATTCTGTATGCAGAGAGAACTTCACAGTACCACTACTGTCCTGTATATAGTGTAATTCTCAGTATATATTTCCATTCTGTATGCAGAGAGAACTTCACATTACCACTTATGTTCTGTTTAGACAGTGTAATTCTCAGTATGTGTTCTTATTCTATATGTAGTGACAATGGCACAGTACCACTACTGTCCTGTATATAGTGTAATTCTCAGTATCTGTTCTTATTCTATATGTAGTGACAATTGCACAGTACCACTTCTGTTCTGTTTAGACAGTGTAATTCTCAGAATGTGTTCTTATTCTATATGTAGTGACAATGGCACAGTACCACTACTGTCCTGTATATAGTGTAATTCTCAGTATCTGTTCTTATTCTATATGTAGTGACAACTGCACAGTACCACTTCTGTTCTGTATACACAGTGTAATTTCTCAGTATCTGTTCTTATTCTATATGTAGCGAAAACTGCACAGTACCACTTCTGTCCTGTATATAGTGTAATTCTCAGTATCTGTTCTTATTCTATATGTAGGAATACTGCACAGTACCACTTCTGTTCTGTAAAGATAGTGTCATTTTCAGTATGTTTTTATTATATATATGTAGTGATAATTGCACAGTACCACTTCTGTCTGTACAGGGCCCAGGAGACCCTGATTACACTAAACGATTTTTATGTGTTGCTTTTTTACAAACAGAGGGGTGGGGGGGTGGGGGTGAAGGTGCTCCAAACAAGTACCAGTGCTTCCTCATTGCACCCAGTCCAAGCTCTAAGGATATCCCAGTTTGAGCACAGGTTAATTATCAGTATATGTTCTTATTCTATATGTAGCGAAAACTGCACAGTACCACTTCTGTCCTGTAAAGACAGTGTCATTCTCAGTTTCTGTTTTTATTCTATATGTAGTGATAATTGCACAGTACCACTTCTGTCTGTTTAGACAGGGTAATTCTCAGTATCTGTTCTTATTCTATATGTAGTGACAATTGCACAGTACCACTTCTGTACTGTATAAACAGTGTAATTCTCAGTATATGTTCTTATTCTATATGTACTGTTAACTGCACAGTACCACTTCTGTCCTGTATACACAGTGTAATTTCTCAGTATATATTTCCATTCTGTATGCAGAGAGAACTTCACAGTACCACTACTGTCCTGTATATAGTGTAATTCTCAGTATCTGTTCTTATTCTATATGTAGTGACAATTGCACAGTACCACTTCTGTTCTGTTTAGACAGTGTAATTCTCAGTATCTGTTCTTATTCTATATGTAGTGACAATGGCACAGTACCACTTCTGTTCTGTTTAGACAGTGTAATTCTCAGTATCTATTTCCATTCTATATGCAGATAGAACTTCACATTACCACTTATGTGCTCTACAGACAGTGTAATTCTCAGTATCTGTTCTTATTCTATATGTAGGAATGACTGCACAGTACCACTTCTGTTCTGTAAAGATAGTGTCATTTTCAGTATGTTTTTATTATATATATGTAGTGATAATTGCACAGTACCACTTCTGTCTGTACAGGGCCCAGGAGACCCTGATTACACTAAACGGTTTTTGTGTGTTGTGGGTGAAGGTGCTCCAAACAAGTACCAGTGCTTCCTCATTGCACCCAGTCCAAGCTCTGAGGATATCCCAGTTTGAGCACAGGTTAATTATCAATATATGTTCTTATTCTATATGTAGCGAAAACTGCACAGTACCACTTCTGTCCTGTATACACAGTGTAATTTCTCGGTATCTATTTCTATTCTATATGCAGAGAAAACGGCACAGTGCTGTTATGTATAGACAGTGTCATTCTCAGTATCTGTTTTTATTCTATATGTAGTGACAATGGCACAGTACCACTTCTGTCCTGTATATAGTGTAATTCTCAGTATCTGTTCTTATTCTATATGTAGTGACAATTGCACAGTACCACTTCTGTTCTGTTTAGACAGTGTAATTCTCAGTATGTGTTCTTATTCTATATGTAGTGGCAATGGCACATTACCACTACTGTCCTGTATATAGTGTAATTCTCAGTATCTGTTCTTATTCTATATGTAGGGACAACTGCACAGTACCACTTCTGTTCTGTATACACAGTGTAATTTCTCAGTATCTGTTCTTATTCTATATGTAGCGAAAACTGCACAGTACCACTTCTGTCATGTATAGACATTGTAATTCTCAGTATCTGTTCTTATTCTATATGTAGGAATACTGCACAGTACCACTTCTGTCCTGTAAAGACAGTGTCATTCTCAGTTTCTGTTTTTATTCTATATGTAGTGATAATTGCACAGTACCACTTCTGTCTGTTTAGACAGGGTAATTCTCAGTATCTGTTCTTATTCTATATGTAGTGACAATTGCACAGTACCACTTCTGTACTGTATAAACAGTGTAATTCTCAGTATATGTTCTTATTCTATATGTACTGTTAACTGCACAGTACCACTTCTGTCCTGTATACACAGTGTAATTTCTCAGTATATATTTCCATTCTGTATGCAGAGAGAACTTCACAGTACCACTACTGTCCTGTATATAGTGTAATTCTCAGTATCTGTTCTTATTCTATATGTAGTGACAATTGCACATTACCACTACTGTCCTGTATATAGTGTAATTCTCAGTATCTGTTCTTATTCTATATGTAGGGACAACTGCACAGTACCACTTCTGTTCTGTATACACAGTGTAATTTCTCAGTATCTGTTCTTATTCTATATGTAGCGAAAACTGCACAGTACCACTTCTGTCATGTATAGACATTGTAATTCTCAGTATCTGTTCTTATTCTATATGTAGGAATACTGCACAGTACCACTTCTGTTCTGTAAAGATAGTGTCATTTTCAGTATGTTTTTATTATATATATGTAGTGATAATTGCACAGTACCACTTCTGTCTGTACAGGGCCCAGGAGACCCTGATTACACTAAACGATTTTTATGTGTTGCTTTTTTACAAACAGAGGGGTGGGGGGGTGGGGGTGAAGGTGCTCCAAACAAGTACCAGTGCTTCCTCATTGCACCCAGTCCAAGCTCTAAGGATATCCCAGTTTGAGCACAGGTTAATTATCAGTATATGTTCTTATTCTATATGTAGCGAAAACTGCACAGTACCACTTCTGTCCTGTAAAGACAGTGTCATTCTCAGTTTCTGTTTTTATTCTATATGTAGTGATAATTGCACAGTACCACTTCTGTCTGTTTAGACAGGGTAATTCTCAGTATCTGTTCTTATTCTATATGTAGTGACAATTGCACAGTACCACTTCTGTACTGTATAAACAGTGTAATTCTCAGTATATGTTCTTATTCTATATGTACTGTTAACTGCACAGTACCACTTCTGTCCTGTATACACAGTGTAATTTCTCAGTATATATTTCCATTCTGTATGCAGAGAGAACTTCACAGTACCACTACTGTCCTGTATATAGTGTAATTCTCAGTATCTGATCTTATTCTATATGTAGTGACAATTGCACAGTACCACTTCTGTTCTGTTTAGACAGTGTAATTCTCAGTATGTGTTCTTATTCTATATGTAGTGACAATGGCACATTACCACTACTGTCCTGTATATAGTGTAATTCTCAGTATATGTTCTTATTCTATATGTAGTGACAACTGCACAGTACCACTTCTGTACTGTATAAACAGTGTAATTCTCAGTATCTGTTCTTATTATATATGTAGGAATGACTGCACAGTACCACTTCTGTTCTGTAAAGATAGTGTCATTTTCAGTATGTTTTTATTATATATATGTAGTGATAATTGCACAGTACCACTTCTGTCTGTACAGGGCCCAGGAGACCCTGATTACACTAAACGGTTTTTGTGTGTTGTGGGTGAAGGTGCCCCAAACAAGTACCAGTGCTTCCTCATTGCACCCAGTCCAAGCTCTGAGGATATCCCAGTTTGAGCACAGGTTAATTATCAATATATGTTCTTATTCTATATGTAGCGAAAACTGCACAGTACCACTTCTGTCCTGTATACACAGTGTAATTTCTCGGTATCTATTTCTATTCTATATGCAGAGAAAACGGCACAGTGCTGTTATGTATAGACAGTGTCATTCTCAGTATCTGTTTTTATTCTATATGTAGTGATAATTGCACAGTACCACTTCTGTCTGTTTAGACAGGGTAATTCTCAGTATCTGTTCTTATTCTATATGTAGTGACAACTGCACAGTACCACTTCTGTACTGTATATATAGTGTAATTCTCAGTATCTGTTCTTATTCTATATGTAGTATTGACTGCACAGTACCACTTCTGTCCTGTATACACAGTGTAATTTCTCAGAATCTATTTACATTCTATATGCAGAGATCTTCACATTACCACTTATGTGCTCTACAGACAGTGTAATTCTCAGTATATGTTCTTATTATATATGTAGGAATGACTGCACAGTACCACTTCTGTTCTGTATAAGCAGTGTTATTCTCAGTATATGTTCTTATCCTCTATGTTGGTACAACGGCACAGTACCACCTCTCTAGTTCATGTTGCTGGATGCAGTTCTCAGTATCTGTATCTGCAGACTCCCTGTTGTCTGGCTCTGTACATTGGAGGTAATTTGCATGATTGGGCCTGACTGTGAGTCGGAGGCGTCCGTGTGTCTGAGGACTGAGACGCCCTCTGCCGCCATGGGCCGGTACACGCTGTAATACCGCCTGGTGCATCCATATTGCTTCCCACAAGGGCCGGGGCCAGCTGCTGCGGTGCATAATATATTATGTTTCTTCGTGTGTTGTTTTTTTTTGGGGGGGGAGGAGGGGAGCTCCTGCATTTGACCATGCCCCCTGCACCCATATCCTATTAAACGCTCAGAGCCCTGATGACCAATCTGTCCTATGGATAGATCTTGCAGTTTTTCACACTGCGGCAGGAAGCCAGGGTACTCACAGTATACACACACAGGATAACATACAAGCTCTACACAGATGGGGCTATGGTTGGAATCAAACCCATAACCCCAATGCTGTGAGGCGACGTTGCTAACCACTGTGCCACCATGCTGTCACTTGGTATAGTGCTGATGCAATTGCATGATGATAGCAATGACGGACGGCTATTGCACCAAGCGTATTTGGAGGGGTACTGCTGTCACATATATGAGTACAAGCTCCGCTTGCAGACGAATACGTGCATTTAGCGTGTACGCTATGCGGGCGTAATGGCGTCCGACTTACTCCGAAATGACCGCATTGTGCTCACTTTGCATTCCGGACCTTGGTAAATCTGACAGCCTCACATCCCCTATAGGAACCTACGGGGGTTGCGGTGCTGGCAGAAATGGGGGGACAGCAGAAGATATGGAGAAATCTCCTGCGATCCCTCTATATTACCTCTGGGGGGTACTTATTATTTGTGGGCATCCCCCGAAAACACTGCATATATTAAATGATAAATGGGCCAGAGTCAGTGAGAAAATCGTTACAAATACTTAATTAAAATGACAATGAGATCGCGTTACGAGTCCTATTTCCATAAGTCCATTAACAAGTCCCTCCGTAAATAGTGCTATTTGTACAAGATGATTAAAACTAACCAATAAAACACTGGCTGGGTTTAAGGGCCGTGGATGTGTTTCCACAGTATGTGTTTGTCATTCACACGTAATAAAATAAGTCAAAATAAAATAACACAAACAACAAAATAAAGTAAATAATTGTTTAAAATAAAACAAAAAAAAACAAAAACAACTTTATTATAAATACAATAAAGAGTTTATAAATGTTTTGGGACTGTAGAGTGAGTTTATGTAATCCTGAGTGTGAGAGGAGGGTAAATGTGGAAGTTCCTGCAAACCTCAGGTTTAATAGTTACGGGATAAAAGGGAGAACCCGGGAAAAATAAACAAATACATAAAAGAATGAAGCAATTTATATGTTGTAGCCAGGGAGCGAGTGGTCGGGGAGATGTAGGAAAACAGCAGGAAACACCGTTAGTTAAAGGAAAACACAACAAACTCTTCACTTCACAAAATGCGTTTAATGGGCGAGGAAGAGGCTGAGCCCCATCTGTAAACAGCAGAGGGACAATAAAAGTATCGCCTTCGCTCCAGCCCCTGCTTCCCTAATATCACACATTAAAGTGTCGATCCAGAGGGCAATCTTTACGAGCTGGCAGTTGGGCGGTTTACGTAATGGAGACGTTATTTGTTTTCCGATGAGTTTTACAAGCCCCCCCCCCAATTGTCAGGGTCATTTATAGAGATTTCCAACACGACGTTAAACGTATCAGTGGGATTTTGAGCTGAATGTAAAAGTTGCTGTGTTTGTGTAAGTGACATAGGGGGGTCTGCGTACTTATGGTACGTGCAACCGCGAATCTAGCGCATATACAGTATATCATCATTAGCAACACAACTATCGCCCCGGTCTTATGTAGGAGCAGAATTTACTCTCCTTAAAGCACCTATTTCATAAATACCTGTCATCCAAAATAATCTCTCAAAGGGGCGTGCCTAACTCCACCCCCTCGCTGTGCTGCGCTTGCACGTGATGCCGCTTAACGGCATGATTGCGCACTCCGGTGGTTGCGAGCAACATTGTTAGGGTTTGATGTGCTGCACATTAAACCTAGCGATATCGGTAGCGGGAAGTGCATTGTTAATGGTAACGTTGATCGTTCCGTCGTTCGTTAAAGTTGTTCAGTGTGGACGCACAATCACTGTTCACGGGCATTCGTCCCAATGTCGGAGCAAATGCCCATCGCTCCAGTGTGTACCCAGCCTTACTCTATCATTTCAATGACACATTCATTTCAATGGTGTTTGTGGGTGAGCTACATGCAGAAGCTCCATTGAAATCAATTTTTTTTAATACTCCCATTTGGACTATGGGTGGCTAAATAGATAGCCTGTGATATGGGAAATGGAAAATTGGCAGCATCTAGTGAAGACCTAAATCTGGCAAACACCTCTCACAAATGAATGTTCCTCTGTATCGTAAAGATTTAATTGACCACTTTCCATGGGCGCATTTAGACACAGACCCCACCACTGTGGTAGAAGGCTGGACGCAGGTGAGGTGGTCACCCCGAAAATTGAGCACCATAAGTCTGTCTTGAAAGAAGAGTCTGGATTATTGGACAACTCTTGGAACTAAATTACCTGGTAGAACATGAATGGGACACAACCACTATCCTGAGACCATATTGTATGTACTCTCTCTCTCTCTATCTCGAGAGAGAATTTTCCACTTTTTATCTGGGTAAGGTATATGGACACATGCCTCTATACCAGCTGTAGGTGGCCACAGTTGGTCAACAACGTGCAGGGTAGGTATGGTGGGAGCTCTAAATTGCCAGGGCCCTTAGAGGCTGCAGGAGCATTGTGGTTATAGTTATGCCTTTTCTGAGGATCTCAGGCCTCCGAGGAAGCAGGTAAAGAACTAGACTCCTGATATAGATGTATTCCCCCCAACAAGCAGACAAGTTGCCCCCATGGGCCGTGTCTCATATTCTCCGGCAGATCAGAGTATTTCACAATTAAACAGGGTCTTTGTGTCTCCAGCAGAGGCGAGAAGTGCTCAGGGGTCTGTTTGTCTACTCATCAAGGGTTTAAATGTTGGTCTGGTGCCCTCTGTAATAGGGAATGTGCTAAACAGTGGAGCCCAGGTCGGTCTCCTGCTGGACCTCAATCCAGGAGCCTCCACCAGATATAAGGTGACTTATCTGATGTAGTCTGCTGATGTCTGAATGATGATCTGACTCTCCCCAAGTGTCTATATCTGATTTATGGCTCTGCTTATAATGGGCTACAAGATCCTACTGTCCATTACTATTGTTATTGGGTTGTGCTTGAGTTGTGTCATCAGCCCAGGACCCCAAACTGTCCTAACGCTCCCCATATACTTTAGACATACCGGTGTATATATATATAGACCCTGGGGTCTTCTAGGTATTGTTCTTATTACAGTGATGTGCAAATAATTAAATGTTACCTAATCCCCCCCCCCCCCCCCCATACAGCACTATGATAATTAGTAATTCTACGTATAACAATATATATTCTTCTACATTGGAGAAAGACTATACTTTTCCTAATGACTTGGATGGAGAATGTAAAGACCTATCGCCTACATCGCTCAGTGTGTACGCGTGATTGCGCACTCCGTGGTTGCTGGTGACATCGTTAGGTGTTTGATGTGTAAAAGGACAGGTTTGGGAGTAGTCTGCGAGTGTCCTATACTGTAGTTTATGTATATTGAACAAAGGCTCATTAATAAAGGCTATAATGTTATTTTCAAGTGTCTTTAATACAAATCTGGCCAACAACTGTTTACAAATGTCCTCTGAATGTTAATAATTGAGGATCATCTTAACTGCAACCCAACCAATCCCCCATTTAATATAATAGCAAAACCGATGTAATAACTGAATAAACCTCGCTTAAAACTGAATTCTGAAATATCTAATAAAGTTGAAGAGATCTATTTATCATCACAGTGGTTCCCAAACTTTTTTCAACCACGGCGCCCTAGAGTATCAGCCATGTTTTCACGGCACCCCTAAGCCAAAAGTTTGTTATTGAGAAATTTAGTAAAGTGAAGTAAATTGTGCTGACCTGTCATCCGTAGGGTCAGTTATGTGGTGGGGACAGGTTTGCGCTTCTGTTTCATTACATTGAACAAAAATAATTTGATTTGGTGCTGGACCACCAACCTGAGGCACCTCTGCAAGTGTCCTGAGGAACATCAGGGTGCCACGGCGCAGTTTGGGAACCACTGATTTATCAAATAGAATATTAATAAAAAAACAATTTGCCACCTCTTGCTGGTTCATTGTCCTCTAATCAATAAACCTCCGCATAGAGGCGATAGGGTCAGCGCTGTTAGGCTTAGTATATCTATATGTCTGAAATAAAGGACTTATACATATGTCTGAAATAGAGGACTTAGAAGAGCTATGGAGGCAGTGCCAGCTAGCTGTCCCTGCAGCCATACGGAGCGTGAACCAGCGCCAGCCCAAACAGGGGAACACTCCTATACATTATTAGTTCATGTAGTATGTTCATTTAAGGAGGGACAACACCTCTAACATTTCACCGAGGTTTGGCGAGCTGGAAATTCTATTTAGCGCCTGAGAAAGCCGCAATGCAAAACATAGCAAAGAGTAAAGCTGCATACACACACATCGATTTTTTTGAACGGATATCGTTTAACGATAATCGTTTGAAAAAATCGTTCACTTTCTGAGGCAAGCGATTAACGATAATCGTTCATGCGCGTTCACGTTTGTAGTTTGTAATTCAGTCAGACTTGTCAACTCAACGATTTTCAGTAAGGGAATATGCAAAAATCGTCTGTAGTTCAAAAAAATCGTTCATTACACTTTCAAAAAATCTGACAGAAAATCGTTGGTAACAAAATCGTTGTGTGTGTGTGTGCAGCTTAACAGTTTTACCTGGTAATCACCCTAAATGTAAGAGGCTGGGTTGTAGCTACTTATTATTATTATATTCCACAAAGTACAGACAAGGACAACGCAGGTATTTATTTCATTTACTTTTTTTAAATTCAATTTTATAGCCAAAAAAAAAAAAAAAAAAGTAGTGAAATTGTAGATTTTAGCTTTACAAAAAAATATCTAACCATAGTGTAATATATATAATTATAATAAGTCTAGTAATGCTAGTACTACTCAGTTATGCTAAAATGACTGTTTGGTGAGCACAACCTTCATTAGTTATATGATTATACGGAACTTCGGCACCTCTCGAACATTCAGCGTGGGACCAGCAAAGTGGATGAATTGGAAACGCCTGGAATTTGATCCTGATAAAAGCACTTTCTCTGTGGGGTGTAATGTATGCGCGCCCATGTTCTGTCCTCCCCTGTGATTTAAATGCTGCATTTAAAACCAATTCCACATCATTTGTCAATGAGAATTTCCAAAATAAGCCCAGCACTATGAAAGGCCTGGAAGTGTCCGTCACACAGACCTTTACTGCTGGAAACTCTGGAAAAAAACTTATGTAAACACCAAAGTCTCTAAACCAGGAGTTCCTGCTGCTTAGGGGTCAGATGAGGGGGGCGAGAGCGTGTGCCGGGGAGGGGGGGAGCTCCACAGACATCTAATCATATATATAAGAGCCCACTGTACATAAATACAATATATATTTGAATTAAAGGGTCTCTTATCTGCTGGGAGAAGGCCTGTGTGGGCCGCACGGGCGGGCCACTCCTCTCACGGATGGCACATGTGGGCAGAGTGTACAGCGCATGCACTGGTCTCTGTGAACATGGCGCCCGCTCCATGTACCCGGAGATTTTTCCACGCATCATGCCCAAAACTCTGCGAAAATGGAAGCATGTCATTTTTCCGGTGATCTACACCGCGACACCGCCGTCGATTCAGGACTCCGGAGGGATGAGTGTAATATATGGGTGCGGCAGGGTGTGCAGTGTGGGGCACCCTGCACCCATTATGTTATGCCAATGATTATCCATAAAAGCTGACTTTAAAAAAAAAAAAAAAAAAGCTTCACAGGTAGAGGCTAATTGGAAGCCAATGACAATATCTTTAACTTGGAGCTTCCACAGCACATGGGTTGAAATTTTGTGTAAACAGCATTTATCAGACGCACGTCACTGTATATAACTGCAAGCGTGCCACTAATTACCGTGCCAAGTTACTCTTCCATCCAACACACTCAGGGAAAAGAATTTTGCGGCTGACGGCTGGTGGAAATGGTCGGCGTATGCCACCATACACAACTCTTCTGCCCTAGTCTTACATTTCAATGCACTTTCATATGTGGATTAATGATCTCATAGCAGTAGGGATTAATGATCTCATAGCAGTAGGGATTCATGATCTCATAGCAGCTGGTATTAATGAACTCAATTGCAATTACGTACGCAGTTCGAATCGATTTTTTAAACACCTGCCATACGTATGTACCGCACTGAAATCGCACTGCGATTACAGACGCACTTAGGGATCCATTGCAGAGTGAGTGACAGGCCGTGCGCGTTTGGGGGATGGTGACGGGGGAGTGGACGGAGAAACTGTCCTGTCCGTTTGATCGCCGTTTCCTGGGCGTGCATAAAGGGCTACACATCCTGAGTACTCCCTGCGAGTGACGACAATTGCCATCTCTATGCCGATGATCTGTGGCAGGGAATAGCATACTTTCTCAGCTGTATTCCATATGAATTCGCAGCTGCGTACGCAATAGCGATCCTTACTGAATCAGGCCATCAGAGCAGGAGGGATAATGATCTCAGAGCAGTAGGGATTAATGATCTACTAAGCACTGTGTCCATGGTAGGGCGAGCACGGCATTTAAAAGTTGGCCTAACAGAGGTGACTCCTAATATGTATATAACTTACAGTAGGGAGCAGGTGATCCCTATAATACACAGGTTTTCCTAATGAACATTGAAGTAATGACACGAAAACTCACAGACTATAAGCGATGATATCAGATATCACTTAGGGAACGTTATACGTAGGCTAGCGTCGCCTGTCTATTATAATACGATAGGTATGAGACTGACACTGTGTATTATACGATGGGGACCTGCACGGCATTAGGCAGGTAACATGATACACAGCTCTGTAATTACATGTGGTAAGGGGTGTGAAGTCATGGAGCAATATCGGGCAGAGCTTAGTCTGGCAATGGTGGAAGTAGCCTGTGTGTGTGGCACTTATGCAATGAGTTACAACACTATGCCCGTCACCTGTACCAATGAGGTGTAAGCTGGTTATCAGTCTGACCTCAACAAGGAGACCTCGTCTGAGCCATGCAGGACCTCATACCTCCCGTCCTACACATCCTTTGTATTTTGGGCTGTAATGTGCGGCTTGTAGGATCTGACAGCGCCGGGCGCGTGTACTGTGACGTCCTGATCTAACTGCTCATCATTGGTGCATACAGTACTAACATATAATATCTCATTATTACACACTGACAATAGCCCTATACACAATAGATATGTGTTCAAACTGACAATTAATCTATATAGTGCTTAAAGGAGTTTGTGCTTGATATATATGTGTGTGTATATCATTATAAATATATACATTTATATATACATATACTGTAGATATATACTGTATATACATCTGTCTTTATATATACAGTATATATGTACGTACTTGTGTTTTCTTTGTGTATGTGTGCATGTATATTATATATATGCATCTGTCTTTATATATATATATACACGTATGTACTTGTTTTCTTTGTGTATGTGTGCATGTATATATTATATACATTTCTCTCTCTCTATATATATATATTATGTACGCACATATATATATATATACTTGTGTATGTTTATATTATATATACTGTATATCTTTCTCTCTATATATATATATGTAAGCACTGTACATACGCGTGTGTATATATATATATGTACTATACATACGTGTGTGTGTATAATATACTGTATATATATTTAGGAATATCTTTTTTTTCTCTCTCTCTAAAAAACCTGTCTTATAACTGACCGTTACATTATATAATTGCGCACATTTTTATCAAATTGTGGAGGCCCATCTGTCACGACAAGGTGACCTTTTGCAGATAGGAACCTAACACTACACTACAGCTACCATGCGCTCCCTGTATATATGATGTAAGTGAGGGGTGGCCTAGAGTAATATTATATATATATAAATATATATAAAGCCACGGCAGGAATGACTAAAGCTGTCACACATCAGGAGCTATTGTACATTAATAGATAAATGCAGCTGACCCAAGGCCTCTCATTTGTAGTTACCGATGGACAGTATACCGTACATGGTCTTTATTTACCAGAAGAAGCAGAAAATAATGTCAACTTGGTCTGTAAAACTGGGGCTATCAGAAAGAGTTTGATTTTTCCATGATGATAGAGACGTTCCTATCAGCGGAGATTGGCTTAGTGTGGTAAATCTAAGGTGACTCGGTGACACAGACGGGTCTGTCACTTGGTTCTGCAGGCAGAGGACCCCCCTGGACTCTGGGGTGGGGTGGATTCCAGTAGCTTATCTTCTCCACCAGGTTGTGTTCAGCACTTTCTTATCTTCGCTAATTGGATCTTCATGATTTTTGAAAGTAGCAACCTCAGCCCCCTGTTGTTGTGTGAGGTCCCAACAAATCTGCAACGCAGGGGATTCCAACACTTTGCGCAGGATAAAGATGGCGAGGACACGTGCAAGCGTTGGGGGCCTACAGATAAATCTGAGGCTCTGTAAGGAATACAGTACACAATAAGGCACTGAGAGCTTGTATTTATCAATGCTGTTCAGTTACTTGCAGTATTATAGTAAGGAGTTTGCAGACGAATGGAAGTGCCCGGCTATAGCTGTGGTACAGTACAACTGATACAGCAGCCATACACATTAATGCATCAGTGCCCGGCTATAGCTGTGGTACAGTACAACTGATACAGCAGCCATACACATTAATGCATCAGTGCCCGGCTATAGCTGTGGTACAGTACAACTGATACAGCCACTATACACAATAATGCATCAGTGCCCGGCTATAGCTGTGGTACAGTACAACTGATACAGCAGCCATACACATTAATGCATCAGTGCCCGGCTATAGCTGTGGTACAGTATAACTGATACAGCAGCCATACACATTAATGCATCAGTGCCCGGCTATAGCTGTGGTACAGTACAACTGATACAGCCACTATACACAATAATGCATCAGTGCCCGGCTATAGCTGTGGTACAGTACAACTGATACAGCAGCCATACACATTAATGCATCAGTGCCCGGCTATAGCTGTGGTACAGTATAACTGATACAGCAGCCATACACATTAATGCATCAGTGCCCGGCTATAGCTGTGGTACAGTACAACTGATACAGCAGCCATACACATTAATGCATCAGTGCCCGGCTATAGCTGTGGTACAGTACAACTGATACAGCCACTATACACAATAATGCATCAGTGCCCGGCTATAGCTGTGGTACAGTACAACTGATACAGCAGCCATACACATTAATGCATCGGTGCCCGGCTATAGCTGTGGTACAGTACAACTGATACAGCAGCCATACACAATAATGCATCAGTGCCCGGATATAGCTGTGGTACAGTATAACTGATACAGCAGCCATACACATTAATGCATCAGTGCCCGGCTATAGCTGTGGTACAGTATAACTGATACAGCAGCCATACACATTAATGCATCAGTGCCCGGCTATAGCTGTGGTACAGTACAACTGATACAGCAGCCATACACATTAATGCATCAGTGCCCAGCTATAGCTGTGGTACAGTACAACTGATACAGCCACTATACACAATAATGCATCAGTGCCCGGCTATAGCTGTGGTACAGTACAACTGATACAGCAGCCATACACATTAATGCATCGGTGCCCGGCTATAGCTGTGGTACAGTACAACTGATACAGCAGCCATACACATTAATGCATCAGTGCCCGGCTATAGCTGTGGTACAGTATAACTGATACAGCAGCCATACACATTAATGCATCAGTGCCCGGCTATAGCTGTGGTACAGTACAACTGATACAGCCACTATACACAATAATGCATCAGTGCCCGGCTATAGCTGTGGTACAGTACAACTGATACAGCAGCCATACACATTAATGCATCAGTGCCCGGCTATAGCTGTGGTACAGTATAACTGATACAGCAGCCATACACATTAATGCATCAGTGCCCGGCTATAGCTGTGGTACAGTATAACTGATACAGCAGCCATACACATTAATGCATCAGTGCCCGGCTATAGCTGTGGTACAGTACAACTGATACAGCAGCCATACACATTAATGCATCAGTGCCCGGCTATAGCTGTGGTACAGTACAACTGATACAGCCACTATACACAATAATGCATCAGTGCCCGGCTATAGCTGTGGTACAGTATAACTGATACAGCAGCCATACACATTAATGCATCAGTGCCCGGCTATAGCTGTGGTACAGTACAACTGATACAGCAGCCACACACATTAATGCATCGGTGCCCGGCTATAGCTGTGGTACAGTATAACTGATACAGCAGCCATACACAATAATGCATCAGTACCCGGATATAGCTGTGGTACAGTACAACTGATACAGCAGCCATACACATTAATGCATCAGTGCCCGGCTATAGCTGTGGTACAGTATAACTGATACAGCAGCCATACACATTAATGCATCAGTGCCCGGCTATAGCTGTGGTACAGTACAACTGATACAGCCACTATACACAATAATGCATCAGTGCCCGGCTATAGCTGTGGTACAGTACAACTGATACAGCAGCCATACACATTAATGCATCAGTGCCCGGCTATAGCTGTGGTACAGTACAACTGATACAGCACCCATACACATTAATGCATCAGTGCCCGGCTATAGCTGTGGTACAGTATAACTGATACAGCCACTATACACAATAATGCATCAGTGCCCGGCTATAGCTGTGGTACAGTACAACTGATACAGCAGCCATACACATTAATGCATCAGTGCCCGGCTATAGCTGTGGTACAGTACAACTGATACAGCAGCCATACACATTAATGCATCAGTGCCCGGCTATAGCTGTGGTACAGTACAACTGATACAGCAGCCATACACATTAATGCATCAGTGCCCGGCTATAGCTGTGGTACAGTATAACTGATACAGCAGCCATACACAATAATGCATCAGTGCCCGGCTATAGCTGTGGTACAGTACAACTGATACAGCAGCCATACACATTAATGCATCAGTGCCCGGCTATAGCTGTGGTACAGTATAACTGATACAGCCACTATACACATTAATGCATCAGTGCCCGGCTATAGCTGTGGTACAGTATAACTGATACAGCAGCCATACACGTTAATGCATCAGTGCCCGGCTATAGCTGTGGTACAGTATAACTGATACAGCCACTATACACATTAATGCATCAGTGCCCGGCTATAGCTGTGGTACAGTATAACTGATACAGCAGCCATACACATTAATGCATCAGTGCCCGGCTATAGCTGTGGTACAGTACAACTGATACAGCAGCCATACACATTAATGCATCAGTGCCCGGCTATAGCTGTGGTACAGTATAACTGATACAGCAGCCATACACATTAATGCATCAGTGCCCGGCTATAGCTGTGGTACAGTACAACTGATACAGCAGCCATACACATTAATGCATCAGTGCCCGGCTATAGCTGTGGTACAGTATAACTGATACAGCAGCCATACACATTAATGCATCAGTGTTTTTTTTAGTTTGATTTTTCTTTTATGTTTTTTAAAACAGATATTTTTGTTTTTTTTGGAACATTTTATTGACCCCATATTAGTGGAACTGAGCGTTTCCATACTTCCGTTTCCACCCAACGCTCTCGCCAATATTTATTTGAATAAAATGCGGATAGAAGGGATTTTTCATGATTGTGATATAAGGTAGAAAGATGGCTGGGGAAATGGGCATATTAATGTATAAGCCCCAGAGCCGGACTGGTGATGATGTCATTAAGGACAGGACTGTGGGGTATTTTGGGGTGACTTATGCAGCCCGACTGGGGATAGCTGTAATGAGCTTGGTTTTAGTTAATGTATCTATCATCTATCTATCTATATTATATCTATCTATCTATCTATCTATCTCATATCTATCTCATATCTGGCATAGAGGTATGGGTGGGCGCTGGCACCAGGGACGGGGCAGATACATAGTAGCTGGCATAGCGGTATGGGTGGGCGCTGGCACCAGGGACGGGGCAGATACATAGTAGCTGGCATAGAGGTATGGGTGGGCGCTGGCACCAGGGACGGGGCAGGTACATAGTAGCTGGCATAGAGGTACGGGTGGGCGCTGGCACCAGGGACGGGGCAGATACATAGTAGCTGGCATAGAGGCACAGGTGGGCGCTGGCACCAGGGACAGGGCAGATACATAGTAGCTGGCATAGAGGCACGGGTGGGCGCTGGCACCAGGGACGGGGCAGATACATAGTAGCTGGCATAGAGGCACGGGTGGGCGCTGGCACCAGGGACGTGGCAGATACATAGTAGCTGGCATAGAGGTACGGGTGGGCGCTGGCACCAGGGAGGGGGCAGATACATAGTAGCTGGCATAGAGGTACGCGTGGGCACTGGCACCAGGGATGGGGCTGCCTGAGGTTACACACTATATACACTTGGATATTTATAGATCTGAATAATGGAGTCCTGGACCCTCTTCCTCTGCTCTGAGTGATGGGCTACATGCAGCCCCCTCCCCCGGGCTGGTGTCAGGCTGCTGCCATATGACCCCTCTGATAAGCCCCCATAGGGGGTCTGGAGCTGTGATTTTCTGACATCACGGAAACTCTCCCCCTGGTGGTTGGAAACGTCACATCAGTGGCAGCCAATCAGAGGCAGGCTGTGTGTATATATAGCAGCTGCAGGATACAGCAGGGAGGGAAAGGCTGGAGGCTCTGGGACACCTCACAGGTTATTACAGACCAGCAGCTATACAGAGGTAAGTGACTTGTGCCCCCCTCAGCACTGCACCCAAATATAGTGCCCGTACCCCAATGACCCCCATGCACACCGTAATTCATATACCCCAAATTACACCATTGTTCCCCATATTCCAGCCCATCACCTGGATATTACTGTACCCTGTACCACAGCCCCCTCCCCACTACTCCCATCACCTGTATATTATCTCCTGTAACTGCACCCCTGTACCAGAGCCCCCTCCTCACTACTCCCATCACCTGTATATTATCTCCTGTACCAGAGCCCCCTCCCCACTACTCCCATCACCTGTATATTATCTCCTGTAACTGCACCCCTGTACCAGAGCCCCCTCCTCACTACTCCCATCACCTGTATATTATCTCCTGTACCAGAGCCCCCTCCCCACTACTCCCATCACCTGTATATTATCTCCTGTAACTGCACCCCTGTACCAGAGCCCCCTCCTCACTACTCCCATCACCTGTATATTATCTCCTGTACCAGAGCCCCCTCCCCACTACTCCCATCACCTGTATATTATCTCCTGTAACTGCACCCCTGTACCAGAGCCCCCTCCTCACTACTCCCATCACCTGTATATTATCTCCTGTACCAGAGCCCCCTCCCCACTACTCCCATCACCTGTATATTATCTCCTGTAACTGCACCCCTGTACCAGAGCCCCCTCCTCACTACTCCCATCACCTGTATATTATCTCCTGTACCAGAGCCCCCTCCCCACTACTCCCATCACCTGTATATTATCTCCTGTAACTGCACCCCTGTACCAGAGCCCCCTCCTCACTACTCCCATCACCTGTATATTATCTCCTGTACCAGAGCCCCCTCCCCACTACTCCCATCACCTGTATATTATCTCCTGTAACTGCACCCCTGTACCAGAGCCCCCTCCTCACTACTCCCATCACCTGTATATTATCTCCTGTACCAGAGCCCCCTCCCCACTACTCCATCACCTGTATATAATCCCCTGTACCAGAGCCCCCTCCCCACTACTCCACCTGGATATTATCTCCTGTACCTGCACCCCTGTACCAGAGCCCCCTCCCCACTACTCCCATCACCTGTATATTATCCCCTGTACCAGAGCCCCCTCCCCACTACTCCCATCACCTGGATATTATCCCCTGTACCAGAGCCCCCTCCCCGCTACTCCCATCACCTGTATATTATCTCCTGTAACTACACCCCTGTACCAGAGCCCCCTCCCCACTACTCCCATCACCTGTATATTATCCCCTGTACCAGAGCCCCCTCCCCACTACTCCCATCACCTGTATATTATCTCCTGTACCAGAGCCCCCTCCCCACTACTCCCATCACCTGTATATTATCTCCTGTACCAGAGCCCCCTCCTCACTACTCCCATCACCTGTATATTATCCCCTGTACCAGAGCCCCCTCCCCGCTACTCCTATCACCTGTATATTATCCCCTGTACCAGAGCCCCCTCCCCACTACTCCCATCACCTGTATATTATCTCCTGTACCAGAGCCCCCTCCCCACTACTCCCATCACCTGTATATTATCTCCTGTACCAGAGCCCCCTCCCCACTACTCCCATCACCTGTATATTATCTCCTGTACCAGAGCCCCCTCCCCACTACTCCCATCACCTGTATATTATCTCCTGTACCAGAGCCCCCTCCCCACTACTCCCATCACCTGTATATTATCTCCTGTACCAGAGCCCCCTCCCCACTACTCCCATCACCTGTATATTATCTCCTGTACCAGAGCCCCCTCCTCACTACTCCCATCACCTGTATATTATCTCCTGTACCAGAGCCCCCTCCCCACTACTCCCATCACCTGTATATTATCTCCTGTACCAGAGCCCCCTCCTCACTACTCCCATCACCTGTATATTATCTCCTGTACCAGAGCCCCCTCCTCACTACTCCCATCACCTGTATATTATCCCCTGTACCAGAGCCCCCTCCCCACTACTCCCATCACCTGTATATTATCTCCTGTAACTGCACCCCTGTACCAGAGGCCCCTCCCCACTACTGCCATCACCTGGATATTACTGTACCCTTTACCAGAGCCCCCTCCCCACTACTCCCATCACCTGTATATTATATGCTGTAACTGCACCCCTGTAGCAGAGCCCCCTCCCCAATATTGCTTGTACCTCAGCACACAGACCCCATCCCTGGCCTAACATGAGAAGTGACTTTGTTATCTCCCCTTTCCCTCAGATGGAACTAAGCAGCTTCTATAGCCCGGAGCTGGCACCACAGGAGGTCCCAAACATGGACTTTGGCTCAGGTAATGATCACACAATGACTGTGCAGCTATATACAGTATGTTATTACAGGCAGAGCTAGCAATCCCTGCATGCCACAGGTCGCCTGAGCCTGGAACAGCCTCCTACAGTACAGGAGAGCAGGTGCAGCAATCCCTGCCTGCTACAGGTCGCTCCTCCAGTACAGGAGACCAGGTGCAGCAAATCTCTGCAGTTACAGTCACTCTCCTTTACAGAAATGGGTGTAATATGAAGGGTGTAATATTGTTACATTAGGCCTGTTGACCTGGTGATTAGTGCACAGCTCCGATGATCTAGGGTCTGTGCATGTGCAGAACGATTCCTGCGATCTCGCTCGCAGACCCCCCTATGCTGCGACATGTAATTTGGGGGGTGGAGCAAGGGCGCGGCTGGTCACCATTAGGGGTGTGTCACCCCTGTTTTCCCGGGAGGTGCGAGGCCAGGGTCTGCATTGCGTGGATGCAGATTTCCTGGCCTGACTGTTTCCCACAGACCCCTCCTGCTGCGTTTGCGATAGACAGGATGGCGCAGTGACTTGTGCGCGGCTCTGCAATTCCGTCCATCTCTGAATCGTGCCCATTATACGCAGTGGTACTGTAGTTTGCGCTAATGCCGCAACCACTGTAACCTGTACAGACACTGCTGCGCCACTAACTCGCCGCTTGTGTACAAAGCACCATCGATCCCACCATCGCACTTCTGCTCACAGCGTCCAAGGCCAGAGGAACTGCGCAAAAAGACGCAGCCGCTCGCCGTAACACGCCCACAACATGCTCGCATCAAAAATGTCAATCATACCCCCTTCCAGTGCTCACTATGGCCGCCGTCGGTAAACCATCGCAACGCACGTGCAGTACAAAAAACATTGGCCAACTGCGCAAACATAGCATAGCGCCGACCTGTTACTGGTTACCGGATAGTTCTTTCCCAGGACTGAATAAGTTACATGTATATCTGACATAGTAACGGGATCTATTGTTACCTGCTGGTTATTACTATTGTCATATACACACACAGGAGCTGGTGTCGTCTCCATATTATATATATATATATATATATATATATATATATATATATAGGCCAATGTAATAGGGTGAGAGTTTAGAGAAAGTGACGGTTTAGCAGTAAATCTTACACCGTTACATTGGTCGGGTTTTATCTTCAAAATGGGAAAATATCTGAATGAGAGTTTAAATTGTGAGAGTGTTCTGAGTGTAGGAGCATTAGGGAGAGAGTTTGCATGTTCTCTGTCTCTATTATAAAAGTGTGAGAAATCTCTCCCATTCTCTAACCTCTCCCCCTATTACATTTGGCCCGAAGATATGACAGTATTTTTTTTTTATAGATTTCAGACATGAAGATCCAGGTTTCCTCCAAGATATTGGGCTGAACACTGTCCCCCTGAATGCAGGAAAGGGACTGTACCCCAACTCCGCTCAGTGCACGATCAGCAACCCCCTGTCCTGTGATGACTTCACAGAGCAGTCCCTGTATTACTGGGGACACTACAGCCAAGGTAGGCAGCCATACACCTAATCCCAGAGCAGTCCCTGTATTACTGGGGACACTACAGCCAAGGTAGGCAGCCATACACCTAATCGCAGAGCGGTTCCCGTATTACTGGGGACACTACAGCAAAGGTAGGCAGCCATACACCTAATCCCAGAGCAGTCCCTGTATTACTGGGGCCACTACAGCCAAGGTAGGCAGCCATACACCTAATCCCAGAGCGGTTCCCGTATTACTGGGGACACTACAGCAAAGGTAGGCAGCCATACACCTAATCCCAGAGTGGTCCCCTTATTACTGGGGACACTACAGCCAAGGTAGGCAGCCATACACCTAATCCCAGAACGGTCCCAGTATTACTGGGGACACTACAGCCAAGGTAGGCAGCCATACACCTAATCCCAGAGCGGTCCCAGTATTACTGGGGACACTACAGCCAAGGTAGGCAGCCATACACCTAATCCCAGAGCGGTCCCAGTATTACTGGGGACACTACAGCCAAGGTAGGCAGCCATACACCTAATCCCAGAGCGGTCCCCATATTACTGGGGACACTACAGCCAGGTTAGGAAGCCATACACCTAATCCCAGAGCGGTCCCAGTATTACTGGGGACACTACAGCCAGGTTAGGAAGCCATACACCTAATCCCAGAGCGGTCCCAGTATTACTGGGGACACTACAGCCAGGTTAGGAAGCCATACACCTAATCCCAGAGCGGTCCCAGTATTACTGGGGACACTACAGCCAGGTTAGGAAGCCATACACCTAATCCCAGAGCGGTCCCAGTATTACTGGGGACACTACAGCCAGGTTAGGAAGCCATACACCTAATCCCAGAGCGGTCCCAGTATTACTGGGGACACTACAGCCAGGTTAGGCAGCCATACACCTAATCCCAGAACTACTACAATAATATTTAAAAAACAAACTGGGTAATGAGCTCTTACATGTCAGTAGACAGGTAAATAGGTAAAACAATTAAAGTAGATCCTAAATTTTATGGATGTTTCCATTATAGATACATTAGCTGTTACTGTATTACAAGTCCTATCATACCAGTCAGTCATTGTGAGGGCATGCAGGGACTTGTAGTTCCACAGTAACAGAAAAATAGATGTGCATAACCCTCTAGCTGGAAGGGCTTGGTGGGACTTGTAGTTCCACAGCAGCTTTAGTGCAGAAAAATGCTGCACTCTGGATTATGTTTTCTGTATTAGATTAAACCTGACGCAGCCGGTCAAATGCACATGTAAGATGGCAGCATACGTGCATGACTGTTAGGGGAAAAATACAAAGCACGCCATCTCTTGGGAGTACCCTTACTGTGTGAGATGTTAGGGGTAGTTTCCCTTTAAGATGACTGCAATGGATATTAACATGTCATTTTTTTTTTTTAAAGGAACAGCGCAAGGACACCTGGAGGAATATCTGCCGTCTTTCCAGTCATTATTACCTGCGCTGGCTGAGGAAATGCAGAACCGCCCCCCCCACCAGGAGATCCCGGAGCAGATCCCCCATAACGAAGAATCCTTGTACCAGACGTACCAGGACCCTTTACCCTTTACCCCAATGTCAGACACGTTCTCCCAGAACTCGGGCTCTGGGTCGGTAGGAGATCAGAGTTTTGCCTGGGCAACCAGCGAGTGGCCCAGCTGGGACGAGGCTGCCTGGATGAGCGGTAACCAGTCTACGGAGACCTGCCCGCAACTGAACCCAAGCAACCAGCGCGTAGCTGCACACAGAGACCCCTACACAGCAGGTGAGGACCGGCACGGCCTTAGGGCTATAAACACAGTGACACTCTGTAAAGAACATATAACAAATAATACAATAGACTGTCAGAAATCATCAGCCATTTCACATGCCGACATCACCCCCTGTGCATTAGTTGCCTTAAACACAATAAGTTTGTTGTGCATAGGGAAAAAAACCTTCCCCCACAATCACAACTTTAATCTTCAGCTTTAAAGAGCTTCTAAAACTTCTACACTGATATATATATATATGAGTGGTATCATTAGAAGGACCAGTGTAGGCCTGAGTCAGTAACGGCTGTTCTCTTCCAGACATCGCCTACAATGACACCGGCTTCCATCAGACGTCCAACCTTGCAGGGCGCCAATGTGGGGCTGATAAGGATGGATACTACTCGACTCACAGTCAGAAGGCGCCAGGGGTTAAGGACAGCAAGCCTCCCGCAACAGGTGAGCCCCTCGCCCTGTAAGAGCACCTCTATACACAGACCATTCATGCCTATACCACCTTCCGAATAGGCGCTCAGCCCCTTTTTGCAGGTTTGAGGGATTACCCTGTTTGGGAATGTGGTGTTATCTCTCCCCCATGTGCAAGCTCGGAAACTGCACGCCAAGCCCCAATAACCTTTTTAGGGTTTTCATTTTGCGGATTCCTTGATAAACTGGCGGTAGAGAAGGGCGTCAAAATTTGCCTTTAAGATACAGGTCCAGGTAAGTAATATCCACATAATGATACGTATTATCTCCTGTGGAACTGGACCAGAGATATCCCTAAAATCGGACCTGGCAGATGTATTTTTAATGGAAACGTTTTTAAACCGCCCCTTGTTGCTGGGACTGTGGTTGACGTTGGCACCTCCTATAACCCAATTGACCGACTAGTTTTTTGTCTTTTGCTCACAGCTGCTTCTGGCCCAATTCAACTTTGGCAGTTCCTCCTGGAATTACTCCAAGACTCCTCCTGTCAGAAGCTGATTAGTTGGACGGGGAATGGATGGGAATTTAAACTTTCGGATCCTAATGAGGTATGTACCGTGTCCACCTACCTGCTACACACATTCTTCCTTTTTGTATAGAGCTCTATGACTATGATTTTTTCATATATATCTTTAGTATTTCATGGGTTAGACTTAAACCTTGTCTCCGCTTCCTCCTGACACGTCTCTCTGTGCTCTTCCAGGTGGCACGGATATGGGGAAGACGAAAGAACAAGCCCAGGATGAACTACGAGAAACTTAGCCGAGGTCTGAGATATTACTACCACAAGAACATCATTCATAAAACCGGTGGCCAGCGGTACGTTTACAAATTTGTGTGCGACATCCAAGATCTTCTCAACCGACCGGCACAAGGACCTCAACAGAAACCCAAAAGCCACAACCAAAGACCCAAGAAGGTGTAGATGGACAACCATGATGGCACAATAAACACACTCACAACTGTGAAGGTCCTTGGGGTGATACGGATTCTGGGGACCTGCTGTAAGAGGTGGGGTAAAGCCCTAGGCCACAGCCGAGCACTACAAGACAGGTCTTACCAAAGCACTGAAGAACACTGTAGATACTGGTCACAAGGGGAGGGGTGGTGGCTTCTCAAGGATTTGGAAGCAAAGTATGGCGTGGGTTGGCGAAAGAGACCTTCCCAGGCAACTTCTAGCCAACTTCTTCCCGTCTTACCTTCAATTTACTCAAATGCTCTTGTTCAGGTACATTCCCTTTATATTATCATGTAAATATTAAGATATTCTGTTATGTATTTTCATATTAATAAAATATATATATATATTTTTTTTTTTACCAAGAAACATTTGTGCTAAATTTATATAAATGGCGCAATGGAAGATGGTATTCTGATCACTGGGAATGGGGCGATACTGGTCTGGTCACACCGGTCTTATTCTGAATACAATGTGTGGTCCGGTGAATAGTCCACGTGAAAAATCTCTCAAACAAAAAGGCGCTACCCAATCTTCAGTCCAAAATGTTTGCACATCGGGGTAACGATATTCTGCGGAAATCTCCGCCACCCCGTTCTCATAAAGGCATCAGACATACACGAAACAAGACAGAAGAAGGAACCGTGGCGCATTGCCTCATATAGCAATGGTGGGTATAAAACCATGACCTTCTATATAGAGGAGACGCGGTGATTGCCGATGTACAACAGGTCTCCCAAACGTCCACACAAAATGGCGTCATCGGCAGCAGCTTAATCAGATACATGAAAATGAACTAATTTAATCCCATGTGGCTGAAGAAAACAGCAATGAAGAGATTTTATAATGCCCATACACGGAGCGATAAAGCAGCCGATCCGACGGATTGGTACGATTTTGGCTGCTATATTGTACCGTGTATGGGCATGATATCGGATAGTGCGCGCACCTGTGGGGTTGTACATCGCACCTCCAGATCTTACTGCAGGCTCAGCCGATCAGGGGATGGGATGTGCGATCCCATGCAGCGCTATGCGGGTGGGGGAGCCGGCATATAGGGCGGTTGGCCACCTGATCGCACATTGTGTGGGGACCGCCCGATATGTCAGACTTCAGATCCCCCGTCACGACGCACGGTGCACATCGCACCATGTATGGCCATTTTAAGAATATAACAAGTTATAGAATATGACAACAGTGACGTCTGGGACAGGTAATGTGCATCAGAAAAAAAAAATAATAATAAATATATATATTATTATTTTTAAATGTATCTAATATACAAGTACAAGGTACAGAACATGATACAAGTTAATTATCCCCAAAAAAAGATACTGAAAGTAAATCTACCTAAAACTTGTTAAAAAAAAGCCAAAACAAACCGAAGTGCAGGTGATGTCACAGCGCCCAGATTCCAGCTCTCATCCAGCCTGTACCAGATAAATGAGAGCTGAAATCTGATTGGCTGTCATTAGAAACATCCACTCCTTTTTTTTTTTTTTTTTTAACAGAAATTCTAGTAAATCTCCCCCTGACTCTCATTCGCTATACACTGATGCAGAGGTTCCCAAACGCCGCCATTACACTACAGATTTTAAGTATATCCATGCTTGAGCACAGGTGACTTAATTGGTACCCCAGCCAATTTGATTTAACTACCTGGAATTAAGCATGGATATCCTTAAACCCTGGACAGTAATGGCGGAGTTTGGGAAACTCTGGTGTAACGGATAAATCCAAAAGGACTCCGGTCCCGTAATTCTGTTCTCAGGGCCTATTTCTGGGGTGGTAGTAAGGTGAAAAGAAGCAATAACTTTGCACCAGGACAAACCATGATGAATTGCAGAGGGTGCACGTAACACACACATGCTGGGCAGCTTTATCCTTACACTGTAATGTAGCTCTGAGCTAGGACACGTCCCTCCCACATCTATCTCTCTGCACATTGTACATCTGCCCCCTGCAGTACAGCACGGTGTTACCCAGGGGCACAGTTACTGGCACTATCAGAGTCAGGGTATCACACATGCTGGGCAGCTTTATCCTTACACTGTAATGTAGCTCTGAGCTAGGACACGTCCCTCCCACATCTATCTCTCTGCACATTGTACATCTGCCCCCTGCAGTACAGCACGGTGTTACCCAGGGGCACAGTTACTGGCTCTATCAGAGTCAGGGTATCACACATGCTGGGCAGCTTTATCCTTACAATGTAATGTAGCTCTGAGCTAGGACACGTCCCTCCCACATCTAACTCTCTGCACATTGTACATCTGCCCCCTGCAGTGCAGCACGGTGTTACCCAGGGGCACAGTTACTGGCTCTATCAGAGTCAGGGTATCACACATGCTGGGCAGCTTTATCCTTACACTGTAATGTAGCTCTGAGCTAGGACACGTCCCTCCCACATCTAACTCTCTGCACATTGTACATCTGCCCCCTGCAGTACAGCACGGTGTTACCCAGGGGCAGAGTTACTGGCACTATCACAGTCAGGGTATCACACATGCTGGGCAGCTTTATCCTTACAATGTAATGTAGCTCTGAGCTAGGACACGTCCCTCCCACATCTGACTCTCTGCACATTGTACATCTGCCCCCTGCAGTACAGCACGGTGTTACCCAGGGGCACAGTTACTGGCACTATCAGAGTCAGGGTATCACACATGCTGGGCAGCTTTATCCTTACACTGTAATGTAGCTCTGAGCTAGGACACGTCCCTCCCACATCTAACTCTCTGCACATTGTACATCTGCCCCCTGCAGTACAGCACGGTGTTACCCAGGGGCAGAGTTACTGGCACTATCAGAGTCAGGGTATCACACATGCTGGGCAGCTTTATCCTTACACTGTAATGTAGCTCTGAGCTAGGACACGTCCCTCCCACATCTAACTCTCTGCACATTGTACATCTGCCCCCTGCAGTACAGCACGGTGTTACCCAGGGGCACAGTTACTGGCACTATCAGAGTCGGGGTATCACACATGCTGGGCAGCTTTATTCTTACACTGTAATGTAGCTCTGAGCTAGGACACGTCCCTCCCACATCTAACTCTTTGCACATTATACATCTGCCCCCTGCAGTACAGCACGGTGTTACCCAGGGGCACAGTAACTGGCACTATCAGAGTCAGGGTATCACACATGCTGGGCAGCTTTATCCTTACACTGTAATGTAGCTCTGAGCTAGGACACGTCCCTCCCACATCTAACTCTCTGCACATTGTACATCTGCCCCCTGCAGTACAGCATGGTGTTACCCAGGGGCACAGTTACTGGCACTATCAGAGTCGGTGTATCACACATGCTGGGCAGCTTTATCCTTACACTATAATGTAGCTCTGAGCTAGGACATGTCCCTCCTACATCTAACTCTCTCCACATTGTACATCTGCCCCCTGCAGTGCAGCATGGTGTTACCCAGGGGCACAGTTACTGGCACTATCAGAGTCAGGGTATCACACGTGCTGGGCAGCTTTATCCTTACACTGTAATGTAGCTCTGAGCTAGGACACGTCCCTCCCACATCTAACTCTCTGCACATTGTACATCTGCCCCCTGCAGTGCAGCATGGTGTTACCCAGGGGCACAGTTACTGGCACTATCAGAGTCAGGGTATCACACATGCTGGGCAGCTTTATCCTTACAATGTAATGTAGCTCTGAGCTAGGACACGTCCCTCCCACATCTAACTCTCTGCACATTGTACATCTGCCCCCTGCAGTGCAGCACGGTGTTACCCAGGGGCACAGTTACTGGCACTATCAGAGTCAGGGTATCACACGTGCTGGGCAGCTTTATCCTTACACTGTAATGTAGCTCTGAGCTAGGACACGTCCCTCCCACATCTATCTCTCTGCACATTGTACATCTGCCCCCTGCAGTACAGCATGGTGTTACCCAGGGGCACAGTTACTGGCACTATCAGAGTATCACACATGCTGGGCAGCTTTATCCTTACACTGTAATGTAGCTCTGAGCTAGGACACGTCCCTCCCACATCTAACTCTCTGCACATTGTACATCTGCCCCCTGCAGTGCAGCACGGTGTTATCCAGGGGCACAGTTACTGGCACTATCAGAGTCAGGGTATCATACATGCTGGGCAGCTTTATCCTTACACTGTAATGTAGCTCTGAGCTAGGACACGTCCCTCCCACATCTAACTCTCTGCACATTGTACATCTGCCCCCTGCAGTGCAGCATGGTGTTACCCAGGGGCACAGTTACTGGCACTATCAGAGTCAGGGTATCACACATGCTGGGCAGCTTTATCCTTACACTGTAATGTAGCTCTGAGCTAGGACACGTCCCTCCCACATCTAACTCTCTGCACATTGTACATCTGCCCCCTGCAGTGCAGCATGGTGTTACCCAGGGGCACAGTTACTGGCACTATCAGAGTCAGGGTATCACACATACTGGGCAGCTTTATCCTTACACTGTAATGTAGCTCTGAGCTAGGACACGTCCCTCCCACATCTAACTCTCTGCACATTATACATCTGCCCCCTGCAGTGCAGCATGGTGTTACCCAGGGGCACAGTTACTGGCACTATCAGAGTCAGGGTATCACACATGCTGGGCAGCTTTATCCTTACACTGTAATGTAGCTCTGAGCTAGGACACGTCCCTCCCACATCTAACTCTCTACACATTGTACATCTGCCCCCTGCAGTACAGCACGGTGTTACCCAGGGGCAGAGTTACTGGCACTATCAGAGTCAGGGTATCACACATGCTGGGCAGCTTTATCCTTACACTGTAATGTAGCTCTGAGCTAGGACACGTCCCTCCCACATCTAACTCTCTGCACATTGTACATCTGCCCCCTGCAGTACAGCACGGTGTTACCCAGGGGCACAGTTACTGGCTCTATCAGAGTCAGGGTATCACACATGCTGGGCAGCTTTATCCTTACAATGTAATGTAGCTCTGAGCTAGGACACGTCCCTCCCACATCTAACTCTCTGCACATTGTACATCTGCCCCCTGCAGTGCAGCACGGTGTTACCCAGGGGCACAGTTACTGGCTCTATCAGAGTCAGGGTATCACACATGCTGGGCAGCTTTATCCTTACACTGTAATGTAGCTCTGAGCTAGGACACGTCCCTCCCACATCTGACTCTCTGCACATTGTACATCTGCCCCCTGCAGTACAGCACGGTGTTACCCAGGGGCACAGTTACTGGCACTATCAGAGTCAGGGTATCACACATGCTGGGCAGCTTTATCCTTACACTGTAATGTAGCTCTGAGCTAGGACACGTCCCTCCCACATCTAACTCTCTGCACATTGTACATCTGCCCCCTGCAGTACAGCACGGTGTTACCCAGGGGCAGAGTTACTGGCACTATCAGAGTCAGGGTATCACACATGCTGGGCAGCTTTATCCTTACACTGTAATGTAGCTCTGAGCTAGGACACGTCCCTCCCACATCTAACTCTCTGCACATTGTACATCTGCCCCCTGCAGTACAGCACGGTGTTACCCAGGGGCACAGTTACTGGCACTATCAGAGTCGGGGTATCACACATGCTGGGCAGCTTTATTCTTACACTGTAATGTAGCTCTGAGCTAGGACACGTCCCTCCCACATCTAACTCTTTGCACATTATACATCTGCCCCCTGCAGTACAGCACGGTGTTACCCAGGGGCACAGTAACTGGCACTATCAGAGTCAGGGTATCACACATGCTGGGCAGCTTTATCCTTACACTGTAATGTAGCTCTGAGCTAGGACACGTCCCTCCCACATCTAACTCTCTGCACATTGTACATCTGCCCCCTGCAGTGCAGCATGGTGTTACCAAGGGGCACAGTTACTGGCACTATCAGAGTCGGTGTATCACACATGCTGGGCAGCTTTATCCTTACACTATAATGTAGCTCTGAGCTAGGACATGTCCCTCCTACATCTAACTCTCTCCACATTGTACATCTGCCCCCTGCAGTGCAGCATGGTGTTACCCAGGGGCACAGTTACTGGCACTATCAGAGTCAGGGTATCACACATGCTGGGCAGCTTTATCCTTACACTGTAATGTAGCTCTGAGCTAGGACACGTCCCTCCCACATCTAACTCTCTGCACATTGTACATCTGCCCCCTGCAGTGCAGCATGGTGTTACCCAGGGGCACAGTTACTGGCACTATCAGAGTCAGGGTATCACACATGCTGGGCAGCTTTATCCTTACAATGTAATGTAGCTCTGAGCTAGGACACGTCCCTCCCACATCTAACTCTCTGCACATTGTACATCTGCCCCCTGCAGTGCAGCACGGTGTTACCCAGGGGCACAGTTACTGGCACTATCAGAGTCAGGGTATCACACGTGCTGGGCAGCTTTATCCTTACACTGTAATGTAGCTCTGAGCTAGGACACGTCCCCCCCACATCTAACTCTCTGCACATTGTACATCTGCCCCCTTCAGTACAGCATGGTGTTACCCAGGGGCACAGTTACTGGCACTATCAGAGTATCACACATGCTGGGAAGCTTTATCCTTACACTGTAATGTAGCTCTGAGCTAGGACACGTCCCTCCCACATCTAACTCTCTGCACATTGTACATCTGCCCCCTGCAGTGCAGCACGGTGTTATCCAGGGGCACAGTTACTGGCACTATCAGAGTCAGGGTATCACACATGCTGGGCAGCTTTATCCTTACACTGTAATGTAGCTCTGAGCTAGGACACGTCCCTCCCACATCTAACTCTCTGCACATTGTACATCTGCCCCCTGCAGTACAGCACGGTGTTACCCAGGGGCAGAGTTACTGGCACTATCAGAGTCAGGGTATCACACATGCTGGGCAGCTTTATCCTTACACTGTAATGTAGCTCTGAGCTAGGACACGTCCCTCCCACATCTAACTCTCTGCACATTGTACATCTGCCCCCTGCAGTACAGCACGGTGTTACCCAGGGGCACAGTTACTGGCACTATCAGAGTCTGGGTATCACACATGCTGGGCAGCTTTATTCTTACACTGTAATGTAGCTCTGAGCTAGGACACGTCCCTCCCACATCTAACTCTCTGCACATTGTACATCTGCCCCCTGCAGTACAGCACGGTGTTACCCAGGGGCACAGTAACTGGCACTATCAGAGTCAGGGTATCACACATGCTGGGCAGCTTTATCCTTACACTGTAATGTAGCTCTGAGCTAGGACACGTCCCTCCCACATCTAACTCTCTGCACATTGTACATCTGCCCCCTGCAGTACAGCATGGTGTTACCCAGGGGCACAGTTACTGGCACTATCAGAGTCGGTGTATCACACATGCTGGGCAGCTTTATCCTTACACTATAATGTAGCTCTGAGCTAGGAAATGTCCCTCCTACATCTAACTCTCTCCACATTGTACATCTGCCCCCTGCAGTGCAGCATGGTGTTACCCAGGGGCACAGTTACTGGCACTATCAGAGTCAGGGTATCACACGTGCTGGGCAGCTTTATCCTTACACTGTAATGTAGCTCTGAGCTAGGACACCTCCCTCCCACATCTAACTCTCTGCACATTGTACATCTGCCCCCTGCAGTGCAGCATGGTGTTACCCAGGGGCACAGTTACTGGCACTATCAGAGTCAGGGTATCACACATACTGGGCAGCTTTATCCTTACACTGTAATGTAGCTCTGAGCTAGGACACGTCCCTCCCACATCTAACTCTCTGCACATTATACATCTGCCCCCTGCAGTGCAGCATGGTGTTACCCAGGGGCACAGTTACTGGCACTATCAGAGTCAGGGTATCACACATGCTGGGCAGCTTTATCCTTACACTGTAATGTAGCTCTGAGCTAGGACACGTCCCTCCCACATCTAACTCTCTGCACATTGTACATCTGCCCCCTGCAGTACAGCACGGTGTTACCCAGGGGCAGAGTTACTGGCACTATCAGAGTCAGGGTATCACACATGCTGGGCAGCTTTATCCTTACACTGTAATGTAGCTCTGAGCTAGGACACGTCCCTCCCACATCTAACTCTCTGCACATTGTACATCTGCCCCCTGCAGTACAGCACGGTGTTACCCAGGGGCACAGTTACTGGCACTATCAGAGTCGGGGTATCACACATGCTGGGCAGCTTTATCCTTACACTGTAATGTAGCTCTGAGCTAGGACACGTCCCTCCCACATCTAACTCTCTGCACATTGTACATCTGCCCCCTGCAGTACAGCACGGTGTTACCCAGGGGCACAGTAACTGGCACTATCAGAGTCAGGGTATCACACATGCTGGGCAGCTTTATCCTTACACTGTAATGTAGCTCTGAGCTAGGACACGTCCCTCCCACATCTATCTCTCTGCACATTGTATATCTGTCCCCTGCAGTGCAGCATGGTGTTACCCAGGGGCACAGTTACTGGCACTATCAGAGTCAGGGTATCACACATGCTGGGCAGCTTTATCCTTACACTGTAATGTAGCTCTGAGCTAGGACACGTCCCTCCCACATCTAACTCTCTGCACATTGTACATCTGCCCCCTGCAGTACAGCACGGTGTTACCCAGGGGCACAGTTACTGGCACTATCATAGTCGGGGTATCACACATGCTGGGCAGCTTTATCCTCACACTGTAATGTAGCTCTGAGCTAGGACACGTCCCTCCCACATCTAACTCTCTGCACATTGTACATCTGCCCCCTGCAGTACAGCACGGTGTTACCCCGGGGCACAGTTACTGGCACTATCAGAGTCAGGGTATGACACATGCTGGGCAGCTTTATCCTTACACTGTAATGTAGCTCTGAGCTAGGACACGTCCCTCCCACATCTAACTCCATCACATTGTACATCTGCCCCCTGCAGTGCAGCATGGTGTTACCCAGGGGCACAGTAACTGGCTCTATCAGAGTCAGGGTATCACACATGCTGGGCAGCTTTATCCTTACACTGTAATGTAGCTCTGAGCTAGGACACGTCCCTCCCACATCTAACTCTCTGCACATTGTACATCTGCCCCCTGCAGTGCAGCATGGTGTTACCCAGGGGCACAGATACTGGCACTATCAGAGTCAGGGTATCACACATGCTGGGCAGCTTTATCCTTACACTGTAATGTAAGTCTGAGCTAGGACACGTCCCTCCCACATCTAACTCTCTGCACATTGTACATCTGCCCCCTGCAGTGCAGCACGGTGTTACCAAGGGGCACAGTTACTGGCTCTATCAGAGTCAGGGCATCACACATGCTGGGCAGCTTTATCCTTACACTGAAATGTAACTCTGAGCTAGGACACGTCCCTCCCACATCTAACTCTCTGCACATTGTACATCTGCCCCCTGCAGTGCAGCACGGTGTTACCAAGGGGCACAGTTACTGGCTCTATCAGAGTCAGGGCATCACACATGCTGGGCAGCTTTATCCTTACACTGTAATGTAGCTCTGAGCTAGGACACGTCCCTCCCACATCTGACTCTCTGCACATTGTACATCTGCCCCCTGCAGTGCAGCACGGTGTTACCCAGGGGCACAGTTACTGGCACTATCAGAGTCAGGGTATCACACATGCTGGGCAGCTTTATCCTTACACTGTAATGTAGCTCTGAGCTAGGACACGTCCCTCCCACATCTAACTCTCTGCACATTATAAATCTGCCCCCTGCAGTGCAGTACGGTGTTACCCAGGGGCACAGTTACTGGCACTATCAGAGTCAGGGTATCACACATGCTGGGCAGCTTTATCCTTACACTGTAATGTAGCTCTGAGCTAGGACACGTCCCTCCCACATCTAACTCTCTGCACATTGTACATCTGCCCCCTGCAGTGCAGCATGGTGTTACCCAGGGGCACAGTTACTGGCTCTATCAGAGTCAGGGTATCACACATGCTGGGCAGCTTTATCCTTACACTGTAATGTAGCTCTGAGCTAGGACACGTCCCTCCCACATCTATCTCTCTGCACATTGTACATCTGCCCCCTGCAGTGCAGCATGGTGTTACCCAGGGGCACAGTTACTGGCACTATCAGAGTCAGGGTATCACACATGCTGGGCAGCTTTATCCTTACACTGTAATGTAGCTCTGAGCTAGGACACGTCCCTCCCACATCTTACTCTCTGAACATTGTACACCTGCCCCCTGCAGTACAGCATGGTGTTACCCAGGGGCACAGTTACTGGCTCTATCAGAGTCAGGGTATCACACATGCTGGGCAGCTTTATCCTTACACTGTAATGTAGGTCTGAGCTAGGACACGTCCCTCCCACATCTAACTCTCTGCACATTGTACATCTGCCCCCTGCAGTGCAGCATGGTGTTACCCAGGGGCACAGTTACTGGCACTATCAGAGTCAGTGTATCACACATGCTGGGCAGCTTTATCCTTACACTGTAATGTAGGTCTGAGCTAGGACACGTCCCTCCCACATCTAACTCTCTGCACATTGTACATCTGCCCCCTGCAGTGCAGCATGGTGTTACCCAGGGGCACAGTTACTGGCACTATCAGAGTCAGTGTATCACACATGCTGGGCAGCTTTATCCTTACACTGTAATGTAACTCTGAGCTAGGACACGTCCCTCCCACATCTAACTCTCTGCACATTGTATATCTGTCCCCTGCAGTGCAGCATGGTGTTACCCAGGGGCACAATTACTGGCACTATCAGAGTCAGGGTATCACACATGCTGGGCAGCTTTATCCTTACACTGTAATGTAGCTCTGAGTTAGGACACGTCCCTCCCACATCTAACTCTCTGCACATTGTACATCTGCCCCCTGCAGTGCAGCATGGTGTTACCCAGGGGCACAGTTACTGGCACTATCAGAGTCGGGTATCACACATGCTGGGCAGCTTTATCCTTACACTGTAATGTAGCTCTGAGTTAGGACACGTCCCTCCCACATCTAACTCTCTGCACATTGTACATCTGCCCCCTGCAGTGCAGCATGGTGTTACCCAGGGGCACAGTTACTGGCACTATCAGAGTCAGGGTATCACACATGCTGGGCAGCTTTATCCTTACACTGTAATGTAGCTCTGAGCTAGGACACGTCCCCCCCACATCTAACTCTCTGCACATTGTACATCTGCCCCCTGCAGTACAGCACGGTGTTACCCCGGGGCACAGTTACTGGCACTATCAGAGTCAGGGTATCACACATGCTGGGCAGCTTTATCCTTACACTGTAATGTAGCTCTGAGCTAGGACACGTCCCTCCCACATCTAACTCTCTGCACATTGTACATCTGCCCCCTGCAGTGCAGCACGGTGTTACCCAGGGGCACAGTTACTGGCACTATCAGAGTCAGGGTATCACACATGCTGGGCAGCTTTATCCTTACACTGTAATGTAGCTCTGAGCTAGGACACGTCCCTCCCACATCTAACTCTCTGCACATTGTACATCTGCCCCCTGCAGTGCAGCACGGTGTTACCCAGGGGCACAGATACTGGCACTATCAGAGTCAGGGTATCACACATGCTGGGCAGCTTTATCCTTACTCTGTAATGTAGCTCTGAGCTAGGACATGTCTCTCCCACATCTAACTCTCTGCACATTGTACATCTGCACCCTGCAGTACAGCATGGTGTTACCCAGGGGCACAGTTACTGGCACTATCAGAGTCAGGGTATCACACATGCTGGGCAGCTTTATCCTTACACTGTAATGTAACTCTGAGCTAGGACACGTCCCTCCCACATCTAACTCTCTGCACATTGTACATCTGCCCCCTGCAGTGCAGCACGGTGTTACCAAGGGGCACAGTTACTGGCTCTATGAGAGTCAGGGCATCACACATGCTGGGCAGCTTTATCCTTACACTGTAATGTAACTCTGAGCTAGGACACGTCCCTCCCACATCTAACTCTCTGCACATTGTACATCTGCCCCCTGCAGTGCAGCACGGTGTTACCAAGGGGCACAGTTACTGGCTCTATCAGAGTCAGGGCATCACACATGCTGGGCAGCTTTATCCTTACACTGTAATGTAGCTCTGAGCTAGGACACGTCCCTCCCACATCTAACTCTCTGCACATTGTACATCTGCCCCCTGCAGTGCAGCACGGTGTTACCCAGGGGCACAGTTACTGGCACTATCAGAGTCAGGGTATCACACATGCTGGGCAGCTTTATCCTTACACTGTAATGTAGCTCTGAGCTAGGACACGTCCCTCCCACATCTAACTCTCTGCACATTATAAATCTGCCCCCTGCAGTGCAGTACGGTGTTACCCAGGGGCACAGTTACTGGCACTATCAGAGTCAGGGTATCACACATGCTGGGCAGCTTTATCCTTACACTGTAATGTAGCTCTGAGCAAGGACACGTCCCTCCCACATCTATCTCTCTGCACATTGTACATCTGCCCCCTGCAGTGCAGCATGGTGTTACCCAGGGGCACAGTTACTGGCACTATCAGAGTCAGGGTATCACACATGCTGGGCAGCTTTATCCTTACACTGTAATGTAGCTCTGAGCTAGGACACGTCCCTCCCACATCTTACTCTCTGAACATTGTACACCTGCCCCCTGCAGTACAGCACGGTGTTACCCAGGGGCACAGTTACTGGCTCTATCAGAGTCAGGGTATCACACATGCTGGGCAGCTTTATCCTTACACTGTAATGTAGGTCTGAGCTAGGACACGTCCCTCCCACATCTAACTCTCTGCACATTGTACATCTGCCCCCTGCAGTGCAGCATGGTGTTACCCAGGGGCACAGTTACTGGCACTATCAGAGTCAGTGTATCACACATGCTGGGCAGCTTTATCCTTACACTGTAATGTAACTCTGAGCTAGGACACGTCCCTCCCACATCTAACTCTCTGCACATTGTATATCTGTCCCCTGCAGTGCAGCATGGTGTTACCCAGGGGCACAATTACTGGCACTATCAGAGTCAGGGTATCACACATGCTGGGCAGCTTTATCCTTAAACTGTAATGTAGCTCTGAGTTAGGACACGTCCCTCCCACATCTAACTCTCTGCACATTGTACATCTGCCCCCTGCAGTGCAGCATGGTGTTACCCAGGGGCACAGTTACTGGCACTATCAGAGTCGGGTATCACACATGCTGGGCAGCTTTATCCTTACACTGTAATGTAGCTCTGAGTTAGGACACGTCCCTCCCACATCTAACTCTCTGCACATTGTACATCTGCCCCCTGCAGTGCAGCATGGTGTTACCCAGGGGCACAGTTACTGGCACTATCAGAGTCAGGGTATCACACATGCTGGGCAGCTTTATCCTTACACTGTAATGTAGCTCTGAGCTAGGACACGTCCCCCCCACATCTAACTCTCTGCACATTGTACATCTGCCCCCTGCAGTACAGCACGGTGTTACCCCGGGGCACAGTTACTGGCACTATCAGAGTCAGGGTATCACACATGCTGGGCAGCTTTATCCTTACACTGTAATGTAGCTCTGAGCTAGGACACGTCCCTCCCACATCTAACTCTCTGCACATTGTACATCTGCCCCCTGCAGTGCAGCACGGTGTTACCCAGGGGCACAGTTACTGGCACTATCAGAGTCAGGGTATCACACATGCTGGCCAGCTTTATCCTTACACTGTAATGTAGCTCTGAGCTAGGACACGTCCCTCCCACATCTAACTCTCTGCACATTGTACATCTGCCCCCTGCAGTGCTGCACGGTGTTACCCAGGGGCACAGTTACTGGCACTATCAGAGTTCGGTTATCACAAATTCTGGGCAGCTTTATCCTTACACTGTAATGTAGCTCTGAGCTAGGACACGTCCCTCCCACATCTAACTCTCTGCACATTGTACATCTGCCCCTGCAGTACAGCACGGTGTTACCCAGGGGCACAGTTACTGGCTCTATCAAAGTCGGGTATCACACATGCTGGGCAGCTTTATTCTTACACTGTAATGTAGCTCTGAGCTAGGACACGTCCCTCCCACATCTAACTCTCTGCACATTGTACATCTGCCCCCTGCAGTACAGCACGGTGTTACCCAGGGGCACAGTTACTGGCTCTATCAAAGTCGGGTATCACACATGCTGGGCAGCTTTATCCTTACACTGTAATGTAACTCTGAGCTAGGACACGTCCCTCCCACATCTAACTCTCTGCACATTGTACATCTGCCCCTGCAGTACAGCATGGTGTTACCCAGGGGCACAGTTACTGGCTCTATCAAAGTCGGGTATCACACATGCTGGGCAGCTTTATTCTTACACTGTAATGTAGCTCTGAGCTAGGACACGTCCCTCCCACATCTAACTCTCTGCACATTGTACATCTGCCCCCTGCAGTGCAGCATGGTGTTACCCAGGGGCACAGTTACTGGCTCTATCAAAGTCGGGTATCACACATGCTGGGCAGCTTTATTCTTACACTGTAATGTAGCTCTGAGCTAGGACACGTCCCTCCTACATCTAACTCTCTGCACATTGTACATCTGCCCCCTGCAGTGCAGCACGGTGTAACCCAGGGGCACAGTTACTGGCACTATCAGAGTCAGGGTATCACACATGCTGGGCAGCTTTATCCTTACACTGTAATGTAGCTCTGAGCTAGGACACGTCCCTCCCATATATAACTCTCTGCACATTGTACATCTGCCCCCTGCAGTGCAGCATGGTGTTACCCAGGGGCACAGTTACTGGCTCTATCAGAGTCAGGGTATCACACATGCTGGGCAGCTTTATCCTTACACTGTAATGTAGCTCTGAGCTAGGACACGTCCCTCCCACATCTAACTCTCTGCACATTATACATCTGCCCCCTGCAGTGCAGCATGGTGTTACCCAGGGGCACAGTTACTGGCTCTATCAGAGTCAGGGTATCACACATGCTGGGCAGCTTTATCCTTACACTGTAATGTAGCTCTGAGCTAGGACACGTCCCTCCCACATCTAACTCTCTGCACATTGTACATCTGCCCCCTGCAGTGCAGCATGGTGTTACCCAGGGGCACAGTTACTGGCACTATCAGAGTCAGGGTATCACACATGCTGGGCAGCTTTATCCTTACACTGTAATGTAGCTCTGAGCTAGGACACGTCCCTCCCACATCTAACTCTCTGCACATTGTACATCTGCCCCCTGCAGTACAGCACGGTGTTACCCAGGGGCACAGTTACTGGCACTATCAGAGTCAGGGTATTACACATGCTGGGCAGCTTTATCCTTACACTGTAATGTAGCTCTGAGTTAGGACACGTCCCTCCCACATCTAACTCTCTGCACATTGTACATCTGCCCCCTGCAGTGCAGCATGGTGTTACCCAGGGGCACAGTTACTGGCACTATCAGAGTCAGGGTATCACACATGCTGGGCAGCTTTATCCTTACACTGTAATGTAGCTCTGAGCTAGGACACGTCCCCCCCACATCTAACTCTCTGCACATTGTACATCTGCCCCCTGCAGTACAGCACGGTGTTACCCCGGGGCACAGTTACTGGCACTATCAGAGTCAGGGTATCACACATGCTGGGCAGCTTTATCCTTACACTGTAATGTAGCTCTGAGCTAGGACACGTCCCTCCCACATCTAACTCTCTGCACATTGTACATCTGCCCCCTGCAGTGCAGCACGGTGTTACCCAGGGGCACAGTTACTGGCACTATCAGAGTCAGGGTATCACACATGCTGGGCAGCTTTATCCTTACACTGTAATGTAGCTCTGAGCTAGGACACGTCCCTCCCACATCTAACTCTCTGCACATTGTACATCTGCCCCCTGCAGTGCTGCACGGTGTTACCCAGGGGCACAGTTACTGGCACTATCAGAGTTCGGTTATCACAAATTCTGGGCAGCTTTATCCTTACACTGTAATGTAGCTCTGAGCTAGGACACGTCCCTCCCACATCTAACTCTCTGCACATTGTACATCTGCCCCTGCAGTACAGCACGGTGTTACCCAGGGGCACAGTTACTGGCTCTATCAAAGTCGGGTATCACACATGCTGGGCAGCTTTATCCTTACACTGTAATGTAACTCTGAGCTAGGACACGTCCCTCCCACATCTAACTCTCTGCACATTGTACATCTGCCCCTGCAGTACAGCACGGTGTTACCCAGGGGCACAGTTACTGGCTCTATCAAAGTCGGGTATCACACATGCTGGGCAGCTTTATTCTTACACTGTAATGTAGCTCTGAGCTAGGACACGTCCCTCCCACATCTAACTCTCTGCACATTGTACATCTGCCCCCTGCAGTGCAGCACGGTGTTACCCAGGGGCACAGTTACTGGCACTATCAGAGTCAGGGTATCACACATGATGGGCAGCTTTATCCTTACACTGTAATGTAGCTCTGAGCTAGGACACGTCCCTCCCACATCTAACTCTCTGCACATTGTACATCTGCCCCCTGCAGTACAGCACGGTGTTACCCAGGGGCACAGTTACTGGCACTATCAGAGTCAGGGTATCACACATGCTGGGCAGCTTTATCCTTACACTGTAATGTAGCTCTGAGCTAGGACACGTCCCTCCCACATCTAACTCTCTGCACATTGTACATCTGCCCCCTGCAGTACAGCACGGTGTTACCCAGGGGCACAGTTACTGGCACTATCAGAGTCAGGGTATCACACATGCTGGGCAGCTTTATCCTTACACTGTAATGTAGCTCTGAGCTAGGACACGTCCCTCCCACATCTAACTCTCTGCACATTGTACATCTGCCCCCTGCAGTACAGCACGGTGTTACCCAGGGGCACAGTTACTGGCACTATCAGAGTCAGGGTATCACACATGCTGGGCAGCTTTATCCTTACACTGTAATGTAGGTCTGAGCTAGGACACGTCCCTCCCACATCTAACTCTCTGTACATTATACATCTGCCCCCTGCAGTGCAGCATGGTGTTACCCAGGGGCACAGTTACTGGCACTATCAGAGTCAGGGTATCACACATGCTGGGCAGCTTTATCCTTACACTGTAATGTAGCTCTGAGCTAGGACACGTCCCTCCCACATCTAACTCTCTGCACATTGTACATCTGCCCCCTGCAGCGTAGCACGGTGTTATCCAGGGGCACAGTTACTGGCACTATCAGAGTCAGGGTATCACACATGCTGGGCAGCTTTATCCTTACACTGTAATGTAGCTCTGAGCTAGGACACGTCCCTCCCACATCTAACTCTCTGCACATTGTACATCTGCCCCCTGCAGCGCAGCATGGTGTTACCCAGGGGCACAGTTACTGGCACTATCAGAGTCAGGGTATCACACATGCTGGGCAGCTTTATCCTTACACTGTAATGTAGCTCTGAGCTAGGACACGTCCCTCCCATATATAACTCTCTGCACATTGTACATCTGCCCCCTGCAGTGCAGCATGGTGTTACCCAGGGGCACAGTTACTGGCTCTATCAGAGTCAGGGTATCACACATGCTGGGCAGCTTTATCCTTACACTGTAATGTAGCTCTGAGCTAGGACACGTCCCTCCCACATCTAACTCTCTGCACATTGTACATCTGCCCCCTGCAGTGCAGCACGGTGTTACCCAGGGGCACAGTTACTGGCTCTATCAGAGTCAGGGTATCACACATGCTGGGCAGCTTTATCCTTACACTGTAATGTAGCTCTGAGCTAGGACACGTCCCTCCCACATCTAACTCTCTGCACATTGTACATCTGCCCCCTGCAGTGCAGCACGGTGTTACCCAGGGGCACAGTTACTGGCACTATCAGAGTCAGGGTATCACACATGCTGGGCAGCTTTATCCTTACACTGTAATGTAGCTCTGAGCTAGGACACGTCCCTCCCACATCTAACTCTCTGCACATTGTACATCTGCCCCCTGCAGTACAGCACGATGTTACCCAGGGGCACAGTTACTGGCACTATTAGAGTCGGGGTATCACACATGCTGGGCAGCTTTATCCTTACACTGTAATGTAGCTCTGAGCTAGGACACGTCCCTCCCACATCTAACTCTCTGCACATTGTACATCTGCCCCCTGCAGTACAGCACGGTGTTACCCAGGGGCACAGTTACTGGCACTATCAGAGTCAGGGTATTACACATGCTGGGCAGCTTTATCCTTACACTGTAATGTAGCTCTGAGCTAGGACACGTCCCTCCCACATCTAACTCTCTGCACATTATACATCTGCCCCCTGCAGTGCAGCATGGTGTTACCCAGGGGCACAGTTACTGGCTCTATCAGAGTCAGGGTATCACACATGCTGGGCAGCTTTATCCTTACACTGTAATGTAGCTCTGAGCTAGGACACGTCCCTCCCACATCTAACTCTCTGCACATTGTACATCTGCCCCCTGCAGTACAGCACGGTGTTACCCAGGGGCACAGTTACTGGCTCTATCAGAGTCGGGGTATCACACATGCTGGGCAGCTTTATCCTTACACTGTAATGTAGCTCTGAGCTAGGACACGTCCCTCCCACATCTAACTCTCTGCACATTATACATCTGCCCCCTGCAGTGCAGCACGGTGTTACCCAGGGGCACAGTTACTGGCTCTATCAGAGTCAGGGTATCACACATGCTGGGCAGCTTTATCCTTACACTGTAATGTAGCTCTGAGCTAGGACACGTCCCTCCCACATCTAACTCTCTGCACATTGTACATCTGCCCCCTGCAGTACAGCACGGTGTTACCCAGGGGCACAGTTACTGGCACTATCAGAGTCAGGGTATTACACATGCTGGGCAGCTTTATCCTTACACTGTAAAGTAGCTCTGAGCTAGGACACGTCCCTCCCACATCTAACTCTCTGCACATTGTACATCTGCCCCCTGCAGTGCAGCACGGTGTTACCCAGGGGCACAGTTACTGGCACTATCAGAGTCAGGGTATTACACATGCTGGGCAGCTTTATCCTTACACTGTAATGTAGCTCTGAGCTAGGACACGTCCCTCCCACATTTAACTCTCTGCACATTGTACATCAGCCCCCTGCAGCGCAGCATGGTGTTACCCAGGGGCACAGATACTGGCACTATCAGAGTCAGGGTATCACACATGCTGGGCAGCTTTATCCTTACACTGTAATGTAGCTCTGAGCTAGGACACGTCCCTCCCACATCTAACTCTCTGCACATTGTACATATGCCCCCTGCAGTGCAGCACGGTGTTACCCAGGGGCACAGTTACTGGCACTATCAGAGTCGGGGTATCACACATGCTGGGCAGCTTTATCCTTACACTGCAATGTAGCTCTGAGCTAGGACACGTCCCTCCCACATCTACCTCTCTGCACATTGTACATCTGCCCCCTGCAGTACAGCACGGTGTTACCCAGGGGCACAGTTACTGGCACTATCAGAGTCGGGGTATCACACATGCTGGGCAGCTTTATCCTTACACTGCAATGTAGCTCTGAGCTAGGACACGTCCCTCCCACATCTATCTCTCTGCACATTGTACATCAGCCCCCTGCAGCGCAGCATGGTGTTACCCAGGGGCACAGATACTGGCACTATCAGAGTCAGGGTATCACACATGCTGGGCAGCTTTATCCTTACACTGTAATGTAGCTCTGAGCTAGGACACGTCCCTCCCACATCTAACTCTCTGCACATTGTACATATGCCCCCTGCAGTGCAGCACGGTGTTACCCAGGGGCACAGTTACTGGCACTATCAGAGTCGGGGTATCACACATGCTGGGCAGCTTTATCCTTACACTGTAATGTAGCTCTGAGCTAGGACACGTCCCTCCCACATCTAACTCTCTGCACATTGTACATCTGCCCCCTGCAGTGCAGCACGGTGTTACCCAGGGGCACAGTTACTGGCACTATCAGAGTCAGGGTATCACACATGCTGGGCAGCTTTATCCTTACACTGTAATGTAGGTCTGAGCTAGGACACGTCCCTCCCACATCTAACTCTCTGTACATTATACATCTGCCCCCTGCAGTGCAGCACGGTGTTACCCAGGGGCACAGTTACTGGCACTATCAGAGTCAGGGTATCACACATGCTGGGCACCTTTATCCTTACACTGTAATGTAGCTCTGAGCTAGGACACGTCCCTCCCACATCTAACTCTCTGCACATTGTACATCTGCCCCCTGCAGTGCAGCACTGTGTTACCCAGGGGCACAGTCACTGGCACTATCAGAGTCAGGGTATCACACATGCTGGGCAGCTTTATCCTTACAATGTAATGTAGCTCTGAGCTAGGACACGTCCCTCCCACATCTAACTCTCTGCACATTGTACATCTGCCCCCTGCAGTACAGCACGATGTTACCCAGGGGCACAGTTACTGGCACTATCAGAGTCGGGGTATCACACATGCTGGGCAGCTTTATCCTTACACTGTAATGTAGCTCTGAGCTAGGACACGTCCCTCCCACATCTAACTCTCTGTACATTATACATCTGCCCCCTGCAGTGCAGCACGGTGATACCCAGGGGCACAGTTACTGGCACTATCAGAGTCGGGGTATCACACATGCTGGGCAGCTTTATCCTTACACTGTAATGTAGCTCTGAGCTAGGACACGTCCCTCCCACATCTAACTCTCTGTACATTATACATCTGCCCCCTGCAGTGCAGCACGGTGTTACCCAGGGGCACAGTTACTGGCACTATCAGAGTCAGGGTATTACACATGCTGGGCAGCTTTATCCTTACACTGTAATGTAGCTCTGAGCTAGGACACGTCCCTCCCACATCTAACTCTCTGCACATTGTACATCTGCCCCCTGCAGCGCAGCATGGTGTTACCCAGGGGGCACAGATACTGGCACTATCAGAGTCAGGGTATCACACATGCTGGGCAGCTTTATCCTTACACTGTAATGTAGGTCTGAGCTAGGACACGTCCCTCCCACATCTAACTCTCTGCACATTGTACATCTGCCCCCTGCAGTGCAGCATGGTGTTACCCAGGGGCACAGTTACTGGCACTATCAGAGTCAGGGTATCACACATGCTGGGCAGCTTTATCCTTGCACTGTAATGTAGGTCTGAGCTAGGACACGTCCCTCCCACATCTAACTCTCTGCACATTGTACATCTGCCCCCTGCAGTGCAGCATGGTGTTACCCAGGGGCACAGTTACTGGCACTATCAGAGTCAGGGTATCACACATGCTGGGCAGCTTTATCCTTACACTGTAATGTAGCTCTGAGCTAGGACACGTCCCTCCCACATCTAACTTTCTGTACATTATACATCTGCCCCCTGCAGTGCAGCACGGTGTTACCCAGGGGCACAGTTACTGGCACTATCAGAGTCAGGGTATCACACATGCTGGGCAGCTTTATCCTTACACTGTAATGTAGCTCTGAGCTAGGACACGTCCCTCCCAGATATAACTCTCTGCACATTGTACATCTGCCCCCTGCAGTGCAGCATGGTGTTACCCAGGGGCACAGTTACTGGCACTATCAGAGTCAGGGTATCACACATGCTGGGCAGCTTTATCCTTACACTGTAATGTAGCTCTGAGCTAGGACACGTCCCTCCCACATCTAACTCTCTGCACATTGTACATCTGCCCCCTGCAGTACAGCACGGTGTTACCCAGGGGCACAGTTACTGGCACTATCAGAGTCAGGGTATCACACATGCTGGGCAGCTTTATCCTTACACTGTAATGTAGCTCTGAGCTAGGACACGTCCCTCCCACATCTAACTCTCTGCACATTGTACATCTGCCCCCTGCAGTGCAGCATGGTGTTACCCAGGGGCACAGATACTGGCACTATCAGGGTATCACACATGCTGGGCAGCTTTATCCTTACACTGTAATGTAGCTCTGAGCTAGGACACGTCCCTCCCACATCTAACTCTCTGCACATTGTATATCTGCCCCCTGCAGTGCAGCACAGTGTTACCCAGGGGCACATTGTACATCTGCCCCCTGCAGTGCAGCACAGTGTTACCCAGGGGCACATTGTACATCTGCCCCCTGCAGTGCAGAACGGTTGTGCCAAGGTGCAAAGTTATTGGCTCTTTGTTGCCTTACTCCCATGTCAGAATGAGGCCTCTGTATAAATCCCTAACGACACCTCTCCTATGCCCCAGAATACATGCATTGGTGGCATTAAGTCCATTCTAGTCTATTACGCTCTTATATGCAAATGTTCAACTCTTGGTTTAACCAAGGTCTAATAGAGCATATCAGCATTTATTCAGATACAGAACATAAAAGAGAAGACCTGGAACAGCTGCCATTCCGTATACTGGGTTCTTCAGCTTTGATACTTTTCTTTTGGGGCAGGTAGTTAGACCCACACAATGGAAACACTACAACACCGCAGCTTTCTGTATCCATCATCCAGCATTTATTTTTAAATTAAAGTTTGGGGCTAATTTGGACTTTAAATGATTAAGTTTTTCCTAAATTATAGTCTGGGGGCTTGGGGTAATGTAGGGTCAGGTTAAGACACGTGTGCGCGTATATATATATATATATATATATATATATATATATTTTATGTGGTGCGCAGCATACAGGTAGAGATAACAGAACGGCTGTCGCGGCTCCTGTAGATGAGAATAAGACGGGTTCTGGCTTCCTGTGTATTTCTCAGAATGCTGTATGTAGAACACTGTATACAGGACGGCAGAGACTCTGTGACTTACACATCAAAGCTCTGCTGTTGGCACTGTACCCCCCTCACACATAAACGCAGGGACATAGAATCTACTACAATCACATCAGTCAGTGCAAACTTACACACACAAAATAAAGTGTATATTAATGGAATTATTTGTGAATAAAGATTAGAACCCATAGAAGTTACTATAAAACAGTCACAGGTCTGTATGTATTAGACCCATCACTGGATGAACATTTGCTGACTGCAGTGTCCCCGCCTGGCCAGGACGGCTCCTGCCATAAGGACATTTATGCTTGTGTAGAGATGGTACAGTCAAAATGACTGCGGTACTAATTAAGTCACCTGCCCTTAAGCATGGATATCCTTAAAACCTGGACTGTTAGGGCACCCAGCAGACCAAGTTTGGGAAGCATTTCTCTCATTTCCCTGCTAATAACCAGTGTCATGGACTAGAGAAAATACATTATTTTACTGTAGGTACGTTTGTCCGATGAATTCGGATAAATGGCACATTTTGGCTTGTGCGTAAATAACTGTATATTCTCCTACACAAGGGGTGTGTAATACTACAGCTGTATACAAAATATAGCTAAAAGGGACAGTACAGCTCTAAACACTATAGAACACATAAAGCTGCCCATCCACTAGGCGATGCGGAGGACGACGGCACGGTTACGACGCCGTCGTCTCCCGCGGGGTGAAGTGCATACACTGATCGTTCAGTGTATGCAGCTCAAACATCCCCGAACATAGCAACCTGACCGTGGTCGTCAGGTTGACCGTCAAGCTCGGGCGATGATCGATGTTAAAAACGACCAGCGGGCGGGCGCATCGCTGGTCGTTTTTAACCTTTTACTGCCCGATTTGCGGGCGATTACCAAGCGATGGAGCTTGGTTTAATCGTCTAGTGGATGGGCAGCATTAGATTGTGGGTGGGGGGATTATATGGATCTATAGCAAAATTTACAAGCGCTGCAAAACTACTTTTGTGAATATGGCGGATTAAAAGTAAAATGTTCATTGCAGTAACAAAAAATAAGTGACAATACCGACACATTGACCCCGAACCCCAGTTTCTAGGTCCCAGTTCACAGTCTGACGGCAGCGGTCTTAAGAAATTACTTAAAAAAAAAAAGTCACGTTATTAACCCCCGATTCTGTGAGCGGACCCTTAATGTTCTGCGCAGTGTGAATAATAGGTTACAGCAGAGACTTCTGTATACAGCAAGAGATCAGACAGAGCTGCAGGGAGACGTGTGGCACAATATGAAGTTTATTTCCATCAGATAAGCAGCGTCAGCTCGATCTCTGCCGAGATGTCACCTTATAATGATCTCATTCAGCAAATACATCGTAACAGCAGCAGAATTTCCCACGCTGCGCAGTACGGTCTGACTAATAGCGAGAAGACAGCCGCGCCCTGCTCACTATGCTGAAAACTATCATCAACATCCAACAATACTGTGACAACTAAAAGGCAATTACTGGATGGACAGGAAATAAACTAAAAAAAAACATAACTTGGAGACGGAAAAACCACAGCGTGCATTAGACCGCCGTTCTGGAACAGACCTAGGTTGGTTGGTTGGACGTTACCTGAATGAATTAAATCAAATTTTAGAATTAAAAACGATTGGAGTATGTGACAATTCCTGGTCTTCAGCGCTCGCCATTCACACGGCCGTCATCGTACGGAACTGGAATCACTTTCTCCAGTGTAAGTTGCAGATGAGCCGAAGGTCACCGGCGCAGCCATATTCTAGACCAGCGGATGATTCCATTATAATGTCTAGAAATACACAAGGGTTGGTCTTGGTGTCCATCCTTTCACCAATTGAAAATACCTTTCTTCTTCAGGGTCCATAGGGGGTCCACAGGGTTACACGACAGTCGGTCATCCAGTCATAACAATATTGGGGCAATATGGTGGCACAGCCGTGAATGTGGCCAAATTAGGACAATTTTATGAACAAACCACATCATGAAATCCTTATTATACACTTTCTGCACCCAAGCGGTCACAATCCCTCCTGTACTCGCTAATGCACTGCCGAGGGGGGGGCTAGATGTCTGACCAATACCAATACTTTCTCACCCACTAAAACGGCCCGATTTAAAAGCAACTCAACTCCTGGCGCCAGATGCCCTCAGCAGAGCAGTCACCGCCACGGTCCAGCGATCTTGCCACTGGCGCAGGGTCAGGCCGCCTCTCTGCTGCGATGGCAGACACAGCTGCGCCGGCTGTTCCCACCTGTGGAGAAGGGAAACCAAAAACAGTCACGTGGGACGACAGATGCCCCAGGATGGGACGACAGATGCCCCAGGATGGGACGACAGATGCCCCAGGATGGGACGACAGATGCCCCAGGATGGGACGACAGATGCCCCAGGATGGGACGACAGATGCCCCAGGATGGGACGACAGATGCCCCAGGATGGGACGACAGATGCCCCAGGATGGGACGACAGATGCCCCAGGATGGGACGACAGATGCCCCAGGATGGGACGAGGTTGTCTGAGTACACATGTATTAGGCAGGTGCTAAATCCTTTCCTGTCTTTTAAGAGACCGGGTCACCAGACCGGCGTGGTGGGTCCCCATCATTCTCTGGTAACAAGACCACTCCATACCGCCCCACTCAGTAACTACAAATTAGTGCAATTTAGTTCCGTGTAGCAATATTTGACTAAAGCTCCGTACATATCGTCACGTAGCATTATGGTCATTTAAAGGACAGATATTAATTCTGAAACGCTGACCTTGGGCCAAAAGTGGGCAGTAACCCCAGCCGCAAACTTTCTATAAAGAGTTTATATGTCAGCCCCCAGTACTCACCAGTCGCTCACGGTCGCCTGCACCTCCTTCCCGTACTCCTGGCTCTTCTCGCACTGCTGGATGAGGCGCTGGACTCGTGGGATCAGCTGGTCCATTTGGTGAGCGTAGTGCACAGACAAGAGGTGCAGCAGGGCTGGGGGATAAGAGGGGGGAGGTGAGTAAGGGGCGGACAAGCTGAGCGAGAGGGCGGGAGGGGGGCAGACAATGGGAACGTAGGGCAAGACCAAACTTAGTCGTCCACAATTATAGTTTGCTAAGTAAATTAACGCATAAGCTGCGTACACACGTCACCATTTTGTTAGGTGTCCTTTGAAAAACTGAACGATTTTTTCAACGATGAACGAAAAATGTTCCTTCCCTTAATGAAAATCGTTAAGTTGGTCAGTCAGAAATGGCCGATGAACTACAAACTGGACCACGCATGAACGATTATCGTTCGTTATAACTCAGAAACTGACCGATTTTTTGAACGATGTCGTTATAGTTAAATAGTTACGTGTGTATGCACATAAAGATCCGATGCATTGACCAATATGGGGGTTGGATCTGTGGGCCTGATTCAGACCCGCTCGCAAGCGGGTCAATGCTGCCCAAGTGCGCATGCGCACGACGGAGGCAGCTCGGTCATGCGCATGCGCGAGACCTGGATAACGACGGCCAGGGCCTGTGTATGGCGCTCATCCAAACATAAACCGCCTTGATTGTTGGAATTTTAGAACAGTTTCCAGAAAATAGAACACAGGGGACCCCTGCATTGTGCCTGGCATGGGGGGGGGGGTACACATACTAATCTGTGAGGAGGGGGGGGGGGGGGGGTGGTGTAAACTCAACATCGCAACAGAAAGTCAAAATTAATTATGGCTGGCGCAGTGTGCTGTGGTTGGGGGCATTAGTAAACACTGCTCCCTATGTACAGAGAGTGCGGTGCCACCTACAGAGGCTAAACGCTATGTCATTTTTCTGGTAAGTTTTGGAACAGAGGTCGGCAGATTGCGCCAATGTCTGAAATACCAGGGGAGGGGGGGGCAGACCTGACGGGAGGGACCAGCGGGCGGGGAAACGATCCACTTACTGTCCGTGTCGGGATCCTGGCTCTCGCGCTTCTGCCTTTGTATCTTAGTGACCGCTTGGTTGCGGCTACACAACTGAGCTCGCAGGAGGCGCAGCTGCTTTTTGATATCGGCGACGCGGCATAGAATGGTCTCCGGGGCCTGCGGGACAGAGGAAGGGTCAGGTATGGAGTCAGCATCGCTGCGCTCAGTGGTTAACGATCATAGAGGCAGATTCAGAGAGGGACGGAATTGGCCATTACGTAGGAGATCAAGCGAATGTTTGGCATCACGCTAGCGTATAAGCCGCACTGTGCATGCGCAGTGAATTCATCGCGATTATGGACGCACAGAGGAATCCATCGCAAAGTGAGTGACAGGCTGGCAGCGTTCGTGGGGGGGGGCAGGTACATAAGACGCAGTTATATGGGCGTGAATAAATTAAGACGCAGCATGAGAGCCCTCTGTGCGTCAGGAGCTGCAGACTCTGCGGCTGGTCAGATCCGACGCAAGATGGCTGCCCGATGTGCGTCGACGTTACAGATATTTACGCAGGGTGTCTTTATGCTCCAGTAAGCGTGATCTCTATTAGCATGTTGTCACAGCGGCGCTGCGTACGAAGTTACATCTGCGATCGCAGTAGCGTCAGTCTCTGAATCAGGCCCAAAACACGGCCATGAAACGCTGTGTAACATTATACCGGATCCTTATCATGTCTCCTGTGATCACAATCTTATAGACTCAATGATATTTATCGCTTTGCTCTGAGGCTCCTGATATCTATTACATTTATAATCTACAAAAGACGTTTGCGGTGTGTAAGGAGGTTACCCCTGCGCCACGGCCGGAATAACTGCTGGGACCCAGAGTCCTTCCTGCGCAGAATTGTGAATGTGGAAACTTTAAGAATGGTCCAATTACTGGCGTAGAGGCGACAAGCACCCTACAGACCTCACCTTATATACAGACAGGCCTCACCTTATATACAGACAGGCCTCACCTTATATACAGACAGGCCTCACCTTATATACAGACAGGCCTCACCTTATATACAGACAGATCTCACCTTATATACAGACAGGCCTCACCTTATATACAGACAGGCCGATGCTGGTGTACAGGGGACCAGCACCCTACAGACAGATCTCACCTTATATACAGACAGATCTCACCTTATATACAGACAGATCTCACCTTATATACAGACAGGCCTCACCTTATATACAGACAGGCCTCACCTTATATACAGACAGATCTCACCTTATATACAGACAGGCCTCACCTTATATACAGACAGGCCTCACCTTATATACAGACAGATCTCACCTTATATACAGACAGGCCTCACCTTATATACAGACAGGCCGATGCTGGTGTACAGACAGATCTCACCTTATATACAGACAGAGCTCACTTATATACAGACAGGCCGATGCTGGTGTACAGGGGACCAGCACCCTACAGACAGATCTCACCTTATATACAGACAGATCTCACCTTATATACAGACAGGCCTCACCTTATATACAGACAGGCCGATGCTGGTGTACAGACAGATCTCACCTTATATACAGACAGAGCTCACTTATATACAGACAGGCCGATGCTGGTGTACAGGGGACCAGCACCCTACAGACAGATCTCTCCTTATATACAGACAGACCTCACCTTATATACAGGGGACTAGCACCCTACAGACAGATCTCACCTTATATACAGACAGGCCTCACCTTATATACAGACAGGCCGATGCTGGTGTACAGACAGATCTCACCTTATATACAGACAGAGCTCACTTATATACAGACAGGCCGATGCTGGTGTACAGGGGACCAGCACCCTACAGACAGATCTCTCCTTATATACAGACAGACCTCACCTTATATACAGGGGACTAGCACCCTACAGACAGATCTCACCTTATATACAGACAGGCCTCACCTTATATACAGACAGGCCGATGCTGGTATACAGGGGACTAGCACCCTATAGACAGAGCTCACCTTATATACAGACAGAGCTCACCTTATATACAGACAGGCCGATGCTGGTGTAGATCCCCTTGTAGATGTTGTAGTACAGACAATTTGGGTTGGAGACGCGGTTTATGGAGAGTTCCTGTGCTGGGACGAGGGTCACTCTGCACAATACAAACATACAGAAGACGTGATGTACAAAGATCAGCCTGTACCATATGTGATGTATAAGTATTACACCAGTAACCTCTTCTCATATACCTTCACTTGTGACAAGTCCTCAGACATTTACATAGAGAAACCAGTCTAATAAAAAGCAGCTTAGAGTTAAAGTTTTTAGGCCATCACAAGTTATTAAACCTATAATCTAACTTTTAGGCAGAAAAGTTAATAAAGTTACTTCCAGTCCCTTTGCTCTACGTTACCCTCTAATTCTTCAGGGCCCCTGCAGCGCAGAACCAGAAGAGGGCCCCCTACAGGCCAGCTAGGGACATGTCAGTGCGGGGTACAGTGTACAGAGAGGCTCTCACCCGTCCGCGCACACTTTCTGCAGCGCAGTACCAGAAGAGGGCCCCCTACAGGCCAGCTAGGGACATGTCAGTGCGGGGTACAGCGTACAGAAAGGCTCTCACCCGTCCGCGCACACTTTCTGCAGCGCTGGGAGGGAGACGGCAGAGAAGTGTTTCACGTCTTTCCTGATGGAGTCCTGAAGCCGCTGAGATTCCTGGACGACCTCCTGAGGCCGCGGGAGCAGCTTGTCCTGGACGTATTTCTGCACCTTGTGAGGCAAAAAGCACGGAATCGGCTCATAAACGTCTCCCGAAATTACAGGTTCAAATTTTCCCCTAAACAAACTAGAGATAAAATGTATTATGGAGATACCCATAGGAGGCAAAGAACATAAATATTATTATTATTATGTGCCAACCACAAGCTGCCATATTTCTGAGAGAATCTGGCCCATCAGGGTTTCCCATTATCAGTATCGGGATCTGCAGCAGGCGCCATGAACACGCTGCTCTGCGTTCACGTCCTATCCTGGTGTGATATCCGTGGCGAGGTGCTGCGGCCTCACCTCCTGACCGCTGCGCCATATCTGGGATTTCGATGAGGAGTTTCCCTTTATAAGCACCTGGATCTGTTTCTGCTTCTTGTCCTGTAAAGACACAAACCAGAGAGAGTGAGGAGAGTGCCGCGTCCATCCCCCCCCCGACCCATCGCTGCGCTCGGCGCACACCCACCAGCAGGACGCAGGATTCCTGGATGTTCCGCTGTTGCTGCTGGAGAAATTTCACTTCCTGCTTCCTGTCCGTCGCCTCTGCTTGTAGCGACCGGCATTCCTGCTGCAGAGCGTCCCGACATCCGTGCAGCACCACCAGGCGGAGCTCCGCGTCAAAGGCAGCCCTAATGCACAGCCAATGGGGGATAGGCTTTATTTTTTTTGCCTCATAAATTTGGAGAGAAAAAAAAACAAACAAAAAACAACCCCCCCCTAATAAAGTAAATATACCTCCTGCAAATTTGTAATACCCTGAGGAAAACATGGAGGGGAGAAAAAGCTGCAGTGCTCGGGGGTAACTGTACGGATGCGGCCTGAGCGCGGCTGCAGTGCTCGGGGGTAACTGTACGGATGCGGCCTGAGCGCGGCTGCAGTGCTCGGGGGTTACTGTACGCATGCGGCCTGAGCGCGGCTGCAGTGCTCGGGGGTTACTGTACGCATGCGGCCTGAGCGCGGCTGCAGTGCTCGGGGGTTACTGTACGCATGCGGCCTGAGCGCGGCTGCAGTGCTCGGGGGTTACTGTACGCATGCGGCCTGAGCGCGGCTGCAATGCTCGGGGGTTACTGTACGCATGCGGCCTGAGCGCGGCTGCAATACTCGGGGGTAACTGTACGGATGCGGCCTGAGCGCGGCTGCAATGCTCGGGGGTTACTGTACGCATGCGGCCTGAGCGCGGCTGCAATACTCGGGGGTAACTGTACGGATGCGGCCTGAGCGTGGCTGCAGTGCTCGGGGGTAACTGTACGGATATGGCCTGAGCGCGGCTGCAATGCTCGGGGGTAACTGTACGGACGCGGCCTGAGCGCGCCTGCAATGCTCGGGGGTAACTGTACGGATATGGCCTGAGCGCGCCTGCAATACTCGGGGGTAACTGTACGGATATGGCCTGAGCGCGGCTGCAATGCTCGGGGGTAACTGTACGGATGCGCCAGCAATGCTGCAGAGGAGACGATGAGATAGACATGGATTTAGTGAGTTACATATTAATAGTTTCCAAACTTTGATCTTCTATGCAAAGATTAGAACACATGAAGAATGTCGACATGATCACAATGGCAACATGTGAAACGCTGACATTCTGCAGTGTCGGCAGCGGAGGGTTAGAATTTAGGGCCTGATTCAGCAGCGCAAGTTCGGGCATCTGCGATCAGCAGTGCACTATGTTCGGGAATCTGCGCAGGCGCCAGACCTGTTCTGTGCAAGTGGGTCTGCGAGCCCGCACGCAAACTGGCAGCAGACTGTCAGTGAATGACAATCTGCTGCCTTTTGGGGGTGGGGAGGGGGCGGCGACAGCCTCCATTATCCAAAATGGAGGTGTGTCGCTGCAGGAGGGAAGGAGGCTAGGATCTCTGTCGGCTGACGGATACCTCCTGGCCTCTTCCTCACAGCTGTGACAGCCGGCTGCGTGACCCCATGGGTTACCGTAGCCGGCCGATGGTCTGCAGCATACCGCGCGCCGGCTTCCGTCACGTTCACATCGCCCAAGTCAAACAACACGAACATCCAACAAATGTAGAAAATAATGGCTACAGTCGCGTCAGTCGCTGGTCAGGGAACCTATCTAACACCGCGATCTCTGTGACGCTTCTCTGGTGGCTGATAGGTATTACAGACGTTACCCTAAAAGCGGATGTTTCCTAGATACAATCTATGGTGATATTTGGGCCGGGATGTGGTCGGAATGTCGACATTTCACAATATCGACACATGCAATTCGGGCTAGGCGGCAATTTAGGCAAAAATATCAGTGTCGACATTCAAACCATGTCGGCATATCACCTACACCCATAAATGTTTGGGCTAATCGCTACAGAGACCAGAGCTTTATAAATACATTGGGATAGGTTCTAGCACCACCTACAGCATTTAAGGCGGTACTGCACATAGAGAGTATGGCAGCACCGATATGATGTATGTAATGTAACTGCTCAAATCTATGGGCGACAATCGCTGGAGCAAGCTGCCTGCCAGCCGCACTACATACACAGATACAGGCCGCCTCTCTCGCAGCGCTACCAGTGAGGCAATAAACATGGGGGAATCATCATCATCATCGCTGACCTGCTGAGAGAGGCTTCACTTCCATCCGCCAGCGTCGTGTGCGCCTCCTGTATCCTGGCCGCCAACTGCGCCGAGAGCTCCTGCGTCTCCCGCTGCACCAGGTGCAGCTCGGAGAAGACCTTGATGGACTCGGCCCAGCCCTCCTGGGGACACGAGGAGACAGAGGATGAGTGAGCACTCTCTAAGATCAGTGGTGTCAAACTCGGGCTCTCCAGCTGCTCAGGGACTACATATCCCAGCATGCTCTGCCACAGTTTTAGCATGCTCTAGTAGCAAAACTCTGGCAGTGCATGCTGGGATGTGTAGTTCCACTGCAGCTGAAAGGCCTGAGTTTGACACCACTGCTCTAGATCATTATTTATTTACACAAAAATAAGTCAGCGTGAAGGAGCCATTGCGTGCGAGTAAGTGTATCCTTCCCGCTTCTATAGCGACAGATGGCGGCAACATTATCTGCTAAACAAGGTCACGTCATTGTGTCACCATCAGGCAGCGCTGCCAGAGGGCGCACGTCTTACATTTCTCAGGCACTGGGACCCCAAAAGAAGAGCCTCCCCCTATAACGAGTCGCTTAGCTGACAATCAGATGACCCCTATGGGACACCATCAGAGATTCCAGCCCGCACGTTCGGCACTTCTACCCTGGACCAGAACCAGACGCTAAATGATGCGGATGGGGTACACACCTGTATCAGGGAACGGAAGGAAGGAAGAACGCCCAGAGCGTCGGGACGCGCGTTGTCACAGCAGGACCTGAAACACAGGCATATAAAATATCACAGTGACACCTAATGCATTGTAGGACAAGGATGAGATCCAGGACACTTCTGCGCCGTTTCATAAATGACCCCAAACTGGAGGCATAAGGACACTTTCCTGAAACATTATGTAAAATTAAACATTGATTTGTTATAGACAGAAAATAATGGTTTCCAGAATATAAACCATTTGCTGACGGCTCATTTCTGTATCACGTGTGTAAGCGGTGACACCTGCAGGCTACACACAGTACTACACAGAGAAGCAGCATAGAACAAACAAACAAACTCTTACAAACATTTCACTTGTAGTAAGACGATGACATGGAGTAACCCATCAGGACGGTCTATAGCTGGACCGTTACATGCTCCTATATAGGAAGAGTGATTACCGTGCGCGCTTTGAGGTCTCCAAGACGGCTTTAGTTCCTTGGGCATCACATGTGGTCTCGGATAGGCTGCAGGAAGTCTCTACGGGGTCCACAGCGAGAGAAGTCTGCAGATGTCTCATGTCCCGGGTGGTCTCTAATGCCAGATGCTCCAGGGACGAGATGATGTGGTTTGGAGGGTTCGAGCTCCAGATTTTCTGCAGAATAAGTAGATAGTTTATAATACCACTCCCGGGCTACTGGTTTTATCTCTACCAGAGGAGGATTTCCCACAATGATTAATACATTGGGCTGGAGAGAAATCCACAATCATGTTCCGGTTTCTTTCCCCTGCATATTAGGGATCGTTAGCGTACAGATTGCAGCTACCTGTATCAGCAACATTTCACAATGGGCATTACTGGGTCAGTGTGCCGGGTACAGGCAGTATATACTGGTCATTACTGGGTCAGTGTGCCGGGTACAGGCAGTATATACTGGTCATTACTGGGTCAGTGTGCCGGGTACAGGCAGTATATACTGGTCATTACTGGGTCAGTGTGCCGGGTACAGGCAGTATATACTGGGTCAGTGTGCCGGGTACAGGCAGTATATACTGGGTCAGTGTGCCGGGTACAGGCAGTGTATACTGGTCATTACTGGGTCAGTGTGCCGGGTCCAGATGGTATATACTGGGTCAGTGTGCCGGGTACAGGTCATTACTGGGGTAGTGTGCCGGGTACAGGCAGTATATACTGGTCATTACTGGGTCAGTGTGCCGGGTACAGATAGTATATACTGGGTCAGTGTGCCGGGTACAGATAGTATATACTGGTCATTACTGGGTACAGATAGTATATACTGGTCATTAATGGGTCAGTGTGCTGGGTACAGATAGTATATACTGGTCATTACTGGGTACAGATGGTATATACTGGGTCAGTGCACTGGGTACAGATAGTATATACTGGTCATTACTGGGTACAGATGGTATATACTGAGTCAGTGCACTGGGTACAGATGGTATATACTGGTCAGAGTGCCGGGTACAGATAGTATATACTGGTCATTACTGGGTACAGATCGTATATACTGGTCATTAATGGGTCAGTGTGCTGGGTACAGATAGTATATACTGGTCATTACTGGGTACAGATGGTATATACTGGGTCAGTGCACTGGGTACAGATGGTATATACTGGGTCAGTGCACTGGGTACAGATGGTATATACTGGGTCAGTGCACTGGGTACAGATGGTATATACTGGGTCAGTGCACTGGGTACAGATGGTATATACTGGGTCAGTGCACTGGGTACAGATGGTATATACTGGGTCAGTGCACTGGGTACAGATGGTATATACTGGGTCAGTGCACTGGGTACAGATGGTATATACTGGTCAGAGTGCCGGGTACAGATGGTATATACTGGGTACAGATGGTATATACTGGGTACAGATGGTATATACTGGGTACAGATGGTATATACTGGTCATTAATGGAATGTTGGGAATGATATGTCCGGAGTTTCTTCCTGTACACTAGAACCCTGTAACAAGCTTCCTGCCAGCCCCCTCAGGACTACGTACAAGCCCAGCCGCCATCATAACTCTCCCCTCACCAAACCTACCCTCTCTCCCAGACCATGGTGACTCCCATCCCTCAGAGTAAGCCCCCCGGCCAGGTCCACCTTCCCTTGTTCTCTCCCCCATAGAACTATCCCTAGTGCGCATCTGTTCCCGTCCCCATTTTCCCATCAGAGACTCCGATCCCGTCTGTCCGCTCACTTAGAGGGCACCGGCTCACCGAGGACTGTTTGCCCCCTATTCCCCCTCCCCATGTGTCACCTTCCATTACTGCCACTACAAGGCACATCGAGTCTCTCTACCCTGCACCCGCCGCCCCCCCCACTGCCCCCGGACTCACTGTTGGGCTATTATCTCTGTACAGCGCTGCAGACACATTGTGCAGCCCTATAAATAACAGTTACTGATGATGATGATGAGCCCTGGTCTCACCTCTGCCAGGCTCATCCACTGCTGGTGTGCCAACGAGCGCAGCTCCTCCCCTCCAGTGCTGCGGAGAGATGGGAGAGAGCACAAACATTACTGACGGACGGGAGGGACTCTCTACACTCACAGCATCACTGGTGGCCAAGAGATAAGGGAACAGAGCGTACAGACAGGACTAGTGGATCGAAAAGCTTCTCTATGCTTACAGCAATGAGCTCATGGGGAGCGGGGAGACCAGACAGGACTAGCAGATGGGAGAGAATCTCTACGCTCACAGCAATGAGACCAGACATGACTAGCAGATGGAAGGAGAGGAACTCTACACTTAAAGCAATGAGCCCAGACATGACTACCAGATGGGAGAGAATCTCTACGCTCACAGCAATGAGCCCAGACATGACTAGCAGATGGGAGAGAACTTCTATGCTTACAGCAATGAGCCCCTGGGGAGCACGGGAGACCAGACATGACTAGCAGATGGGAGAGAATCTCTACGCTCACAGCAATGAGCCCAGACATGACTAGCAGATGGGAAGAGAGAACCTCTACGCTTATAGCAATGAGACCAGTCATGACTAGCAGATGGGAGAGAATCTCTACGCTCACAGCAATGAGCAGGGAGCCCAGACATGACAAGCAGATGGGAGAGAATCTCTACGCTTACAGCAGCGAGCCAGAAATGGAGTCATCATGGAGAGATCGCAGAAACTTCATACGCATCTGGCAGACCTCTCTAACGTCTCTCTAGCAGGGGGAGGAAGAGAAACGGAGAATTAAACTTGGCAGGAAAAAAGTTATTATAAAACACCGTGGGGTGTAAACAGTTGCACATACCAGGATTTCTGGCTCCGGAAATGTAATCATGGCTGAACCCGCATCCAGTGTAGGAAAGATCAGCTCCCTCTGCGATGCTCTGCAGGACCGAAATATGAATATATAAAATGGTGGATAGGCTGGCGTTCCGCCCTCAGAGTAATAACGGCTGCTGCTTACACCATCCGGCCCGCGCCAAGTACTGTAACGTAATAGCCCTCACTCACCGGCTGACATCCTGCAGCTGCTCGCAGCGATACTGTATCCGAACGTTGCTCTCCCGCAGAACCTCGCACTCCTCCTCCCTCTTCTTATTGAAAGCGCGCAGCAGCAACGAGCGACGGCGGAAATCCTGCGACTTCTCGTTGTTCAATTCTGAGGGAAAATAGACAAGATAACGGGCCGCGGCGAGAGTATGGGCGAGCGTCCATCACGTTACAGTCTAAAGATATTGGCTCAGCCTCCAGAGTAAGTGCCGGGATGGTTTATGGACATTTGTACCTTTCAACCAACCGCACTCCTATTCCAGCCCAGCCCCCGCCCCTATTCCAGCCCAGCCCCCGCCCCGCAGTCACCCTGGCTGACGATCTCCTTTTCAGCGCTGTGGATCTGTTCCTGCAGATGCTGTAGTTCCGAGCGCAGCTCCAATATCTCCTGGTACAGCTGCTTCTTGTGCTGCTCTTCCTCCTCCTCCGCCGAGCGCTGCGCCTGCCAATGTAAGGGGCAATAAGTCAGGATTACATCATGCCACAGGGCACTGCCCCATAACAGCTGCACTCACTGCCAATCAACGTACATAAGAGACCGGATGAGAGTCTGACACTAGGTTATACCAGCTGGCAGTGTCCCGGCTACCCGCCATGAAGTGGCCCCACTGGCACATTTAGCGGCCAGGTCACCTGCTGAGAGGAGACCCCCCCCCCGAACGCTTGCCAGGCTGTGTACAGGGGTCTCACTTCAGCTTAGCATCTAATGAGCCATGACCATCGCAGAGTGGCCTCTCCCAGGCGGAGACCACGCATAGCACTTCCCCTGGGCTCGCCATCCCCTCTATATCACATTATAACGCACAGGAACGAGCCACAGAACATGTTGTTGCGGATGAGTCCCAAGAGCAGTGGGCCTGATTCAGACCCGGACGCTATTTGCGGGCACTCGTTCTGAAAAAGGGGCCGGATATTTAAATTGAGCTCTCGCTCTTTGCGGTGTGTTGACGCCTCTATGTCTGAGCGAGCGTCCGAAAAATGCGCTCGCTATTTTGTAAAGACGCCCCTTTGCCGTTCGCATCATACGTCATCTCCGGTATTAATTAGATTAATCGGGAACATCGAAAGGCATCTGAACTGCTCGCAGTGCTTGTGGTAGGATTTACTTCCCGCTATCACTGCGAGCAGTTCAGGCTAAAAGACAACCAAGTGACGTGGTCGATGACGCTGCTTTGTTAATTATGCACTCCCATTAAACGCCGTTTTGACCGTTTGGCACGCCTGCGTTCGGATCTCCACTCCCCCGTTTTCAAGCACCTTCCCCTGTTACCACCCACAAACGGTACATTCTGTCACTCAAATTAGCAGCCCCTCGTTTTACGAGCACACGATTTCCAACCGCAATGACTGGTTTGCGCATGCGCATTGCAAACCATACGCAGTCGAGCGAACGAGCGGCTCTGAATCAGGCCCAGAATCCACATAGAGACATCACCATAAATCTGGATATTTGGTTACTCACCACCGAGTGCTGGAGCTGCTGATACCTGACCCAGAGTAAAGGAGAACACACAGTAATGTATAATACATATAGGCTGAGGGCTCGCTGCGTCTACGTGAGCCACACATCAGTCATCCTCCGTGGCCGTTAGAAATTCCCCCTTAATACAGGAGTCTGTACAATGACACAAATGTGAGGGGAAGCAGCCCGGGGAGGGGCAGGGGGCCAGCGGTCCGGTAGTAAGGACGGACATCAGAAACAGATAGTTAGCAACCATCGATGTTCCTGATCCGATGGAAGTACTTTATCCACTGAAATGTGGGTATTCGATGATTGGCGCCCAATCGGATGCAGCTTTCCAGTGTCCATTCGATGGCTGACTTTTTTTTTTTTTCCATCTGCCGACACCCGAACTAATGTCCGCAGCTCATCTAATGTGCGCATGCACGAAGCGCCGGTTGCTTACGGGCATGCGCGCAGTTTAACCGTCAATGGTTAGATCATCAAAAAGTTTCCTGCGATGGCTAGAAACCATCGCATCACAAGATATAATATCGGAAGCCCAGCAACCATTCACTACCGGGCTTCTGATGCACGTCCCTACGCGCACGGGGCCAGCGGCGCGGGAGAGTAAAGCAGCACAGAGCCTATGTACACAGGGCAGTCTATCTATAGCAGACATGTATTGCGGTAAGGATACCATAAGAGATTGCCTTCTATGTTCCTCACAGTCCTGGAATAAAAGCAAAGAGAGAGTTCATGCAAAACTAATACACAGACATTTCCGGGCGCTAATCGCTGCTGAGCGGGCACCAGTGACCCCTTATGACACCCCCTTAATGGACATGGTTGTAAGGGCTGCAGCGCAGGTGACAAGGTGAGACCGCACCGCCCCGCTGTGTTTTTCAAGAGGAAATTTGTTCTACACGTGTGCGGAACGGATCTCCCCTGACTCCCCGCGCCCGGCAATTTCTGACCGGTTTTGCTGGAAAAGTCGCCAGTTAAGTGGTTACGCTGACTGTCCAGCACTTCTATGTCCTGTGCAAAGTTACGGGAACATATAGAAATTCAAGTTTTATTCAGACAGTTACAGATATCAGCAACTAAATGACACAAATGTCTCTTTAAAGTAAAGCAAATAATGAAGCTTAATCCACATTAATACCTGCGCAATGGCTGAGCGAATATACCAGACATACCGGAAGTGTGGTCATTAACTCTAACTAGAGCGGCTCTTACAGGCGCTATAAGCAGATGGTGCTTCTATACCTTGCATCATTCTGGGAGGTTTATCAAATAACAACCATGGCCAGTGACGTCTCTGTAGGTCTGGTGTAAAATTACTGACATGCCATGCTTTGCTACTTGAGATTTTTGGCCTGTATTAACAATGCATTCCCCTATTCTGCAATGGTTAATAAACAAAGCGATATAGATTGGTTGTAGAAGTGCTGGAACCCCGCAGGAACGCACACTTACCTCTGACTGCGCACATGCCGTATAACGTATTTCCAGATGTCGGCACACTGTCCTATGAACAGCCTGTGTGACAGATAAGATGGTATGAGATTGGCTGTGTATAGAGGGTCACCCTGTGCCTCGTGCCTCCTCTCCTCACCTCTGCAGCATTTCCTCAGATGGCGCTTTCTGCTGCGGGAGACCCATCTCCTCTACCACCCATCTTCGCAGCTCCTGGGCCAGGTTCCTGCGATCCATCCCTGGGAAATATTACACAGCGCTCTTCTGTATGTGGACGATAAAACCGCGGACGCTGCAAATCTCACGTCAGATCGGCCAAAGCTGGACGCTTAACATCGGTGCAAGAAGGCGCAGACTCCGCTGTGTATAGGATTAGAGCAACTTCCATGTACTATACATATATAGAGCATTTATTATATACATGGGTAAATAGCACAAACCAGAGCGGACATTACAGTGCATTTATATTATGGTTCCTTTCCACCTTTTGGATAGGTAAATCGCACAATAATCAGTTTACAAATAGACACTGGGTGAAAGGACGATCAGAGGAGGCAAAAAGCTGAAATGACTAAGCCCAGCACGTTAATCATTTCCCATCAAACTTGAATTTATGCCATTCACTGAATGCCCAGGACATAAACCCGCCAAGCTGTACAGGGGCCGCGCTCCTTTAAGCTGTCACTCAAGATTTCCCCTGATAAATCCAGACTGCTGATCTGCTGCTCAGTGTGACTCCTCTCAATTTGCATAACATGCCAGTGACATTAGGGAGGAGCTAACCAACAAGCAGGAGCCAATGTATAGAACCAGTGGACTTACCTGGACCCCATACACAGGAAACATAGGATATTAATAATAATTCAGTTTTATTTAGTTGCTGGAACAGCGCCCACAGCTGGCTGGCAGCGGATACTGCACCCCAGTGCCCTGAATGCAGCCGGTGCCGGCTCCCAGCGTGCCAACTATTCGGTACTCACCGCTTATCGCCCGCTGGGGACCTCAGCCCGGTCTCACCCTGGAGATTTCAGTTCTCCCGCCAGTCGCGACCTTAACGTGTCATCTCCGGCTATTTCAACGTCACGACAGCGCAAATCCGCAGCTCCGCCACCAGGGGGAGCCCGCACAGCGCTGTCAGAGGCGGCGACGCCCGCTGCTCTAGGCTATGGTTATCGTCTGCGCCGTGCGCGCCATCTTGTGGCCAATAGGGAGAGCTGCATGACATCTGCTGGAGTTAAATGACTGTTTTGCAAACATTTTATAGTGATGTTATTTGGTTTCTACAGGAGAAAGAAAGGTAACCCTGGTAACGTTTTATAAAAATGAGAGAGAGAAAATGTTCCTTGTCGCACCCAGCACTGCACCGATTGGACCTGGCTTTAATCATCCTTCATACCAAAGTAGCCAGACACAGCCAACCATTGTAGTGTGAGTCTATGGTGCCCATTTATTAATAATCACATTGGCAATGCGATCTGGGCACGATATTAGCATTCATGATCACATTGCAGTTGCACCAGAATGTAACAAAGAGTACTAAAAGGAGCCCGTCCCTGCGATGTGCTCGGGGTTAAGTGGTCTCTTCAATCCGCTGCTAGGACCACTGCGCATGCATGGCGGACATTGGCATGGAGGACTCCTCCAGAACCCTCTCCTGGTAATTTTTGGGAAGGTTAGCCCATAGACTACAGCAGCTAACGTCAACTTGAGATGGCGTTAGCTGCGGGGACCATGGTATATCTGACAGCATTGCATTCCCAATAGAAACCTTTGGAGGGCTGCGGTTGCTGTTGGAAATTGAGGGACTGCAGCAGATATTGGAGATCCCTCCATAATACATCTGGGGGATACTTAATATTTGCGGGTATCTCCCCATGACAGCTGTTTTCGGGAAATATAATGCACATGGTAAATGATAAATGGGCCCCTATGAGGAAGAGCCACTTTCTACCGCCAATGTCCCACTTGTAGAGGTTGTGTGACAAGGACATCAACCCAACGCACCGGGGAGCTGATTCAGACCCGCTCGCTAGGATGTGATCGCTCGTAGCTGAGCAATATTTGCAATCTGCGTATGTATCGCAATGCGCGTGCGCGAACCTCTGCGAAAGATCAGGAAGCGCTCGCTCGCCCAGCAAAGACAGCACAGTGGAATGAGTGAGAGGAGGGGCCGTTTGTGGGTGGTAACAGGGGCAGGACACTAGTAACGGGGGAGTGGAGGTACGAACGCAGGCGTGCCTAAGCATCTCAACGCTGTTTCAGAGGCGTGCATAATTAACAGGCAGCGTCATAGTCAGTGGCATAACTAGGGGGGGTAGAGCAGGGTGCGTGCCCTGGGCACCGTGGTACCGGCCAGAAGCTCTCTGGGGCTTGCGGCCACGACACCCTACCACAAGGGTCTCGTCGCAAGCCCGATGGTCGCGATGGTCTTGACCATCGTGACCATCATCCTGGCCGCTCGCTATAGCTGTGGGTGGTCACCCACAGCTATGCGAGCGGCCAGGACATCGCACAAACAAAAAAAAATGCCCAGATTCAGAGCGAGCGCTCTTTCAGAGCGTCCGTCTCTGAATCAGGGCCAGTATACCATGGCAGAAGGAGCAGTATACCGTGGTTGCAGGAGCAGAATACCATGGCAGCAGGAGCAGTATACAGTGGCAATAGGAGCAGTATACCGTGGCTGCAGGAGGAGTATACCGTGGCAGCAGGAGCAGTATACCGTGGCAGTAGGAGCAGTATATCGTTGCTGCAGGAGCAGAATACTGTGGAGCAGTACACCGTGGCAGCAGGAGCAGTATACCGTGGCAGCAGGAGCAGTATACCGTGGCTGCAGGAGCTGTATACCGTAACAGCAGGAGCAGTATGCCGTGGCAGCAGGAGCAGTATACTGTGGCAGCAGGAGCTGTATAACATGGCAGCAGGAGCAGTATACCGTGGCTGCAGGAGCAGTATACCGTGGCAGCAGGAGCAGTGCAGTATACCATGGCAGCAGGAGCAGTATACCATGGCAGCAGGAGCAGTATACCGTGGCAGCAGGAGCAGTATACCGTGGCTGCAGGAGCAGTATACTATGGCAGCAGGAGCAGTATGCCGTGGCAGCAGGAGCAGTATACAGTGGCAGTAGGAGCAGTGCAGTATACCGTGGCAGCAGGAGCAGTATACAGTGGCAGCAGGATACCGTGCAGTATACCGTGGCAGCAGGAGCAGAATACCATGGCAGCAGGAGCAGTATAGCGTGGCTGCAGGAGCAGTATACCGTGGCAGCAGAAGCAGTATACAGTGGCAGCAGGAGCAGTATACCGTGGCAGCAGGAGCAGTATACCGTGGCAGCAGGAGCAGTATAGCGTGGCAGCAGGAGCTGTATAGCGTGGCTGCAGGAGCAGTATACCGTAGGAGCAGGAGCAGTATACAGTGGCAGCAGGAGCAGTATACCGTGGCAGTAGGAGCAGTGCAGTATACTGTGGCAGCAGGAGCAGTATACTGTGGCAGCAGGAGCAGTATGCCGAGCAAGCAGGAGCAGTATACAGTGGCAGCAGGAGCAGTGCAGTATACTGTGGCAGCAGGAGCAGTATACTGTGGAAGCAGGAGCAGTGCAGTATACCGTGGCAGCAGGAGCAGTATACCGTGGCAGCAGGAGCAGTATACCGTGGCAGCAGGAGCAGTGCAGTATACTGTGGCAGCAGGAGCAGTATGCCGAGCAAGCAGGAGCAGTATACAGTGGCAGCAGGAGCAGTATACCATGGCAGCAGGAGCAGTATACCGTGGCAGTAGGAGCAGGAGCAGTATACCATGGCAGCAGGAGCAGTATACCGTGGCTGCAGGAGCAGTGCAGTATACCGTGGCAGCAGGAGCATTATACCATGGCAGCAGGAGCAGTATACTGTGGCTGCAGGAGCAGTATGCCGTGGCAGCAGGAGCAGTATACAGTGGCAGCAGGTGCAGTATACCGTGGCAGCAGGAGCAGTATACCGTGGCAGCAGGAGCACTATACCATGGCAGCAGGAGCAGTATACCGTGGCAGCAGGAGCAGTATACCATGGCAGCAGGAGCAGTATACCGTGGCAGTAGGAGCAGGAGCAGTATACCATGGCAGCAGGAGCAGTATACCGTGGCTGCAGGAGCAGTGCAGTATACCGTGGCAGCAGGAGCAGTATACCATGGCAGCAGGAGCAGTATACTGTGGCTGCAGGAGCAGTATGCCGTGGCAGCAGGAGCAGTATACAGTGGCAGCAGGTGCAGTATACCGTGGGAGCAGGAGCAGTATACCGTGGCAGTAGGAGCTGTATACCGTGGCAGGAGGAGCAGTATACAGTGGCAGCAGGAGCAGTATACCGTGGCAGCAGGAGCAGTATACCGTGGCAGGAGGAGCAGTATACAGTGGCAGCAGGAGCAGTATACCGTGGCAGCAGGAGCTGTATACCGTGGCAGTAGGAGCTGTATATCGTGGCAGGAGGAGCAGTATACCGTGGCAGCAGGAGCAGTATACCGTGGCAGGAGGAGCAGTATACCGTGGCAGCAGGAGCAGTATACCGTGGCTGGCTGTTACACATTGTTTTTATTTGTATCAGCTCCATATATTGGGTGTGGAACTCAGTCAAAAGGACAAGTAGTCTTGTGTTAGCGGCTGGTGTGTATAGTGTGACACTGGCTCATCCCTGCCTATGCTCCCAGAGTTATACGCTATGTCTTTGGACGCAGCTGCTGTGCGCATATTCACTAATGCTGCAGGAGGCGTCTGAAGGAAAAAGACGCCTCCAGGCAGCATCTCAGCTCAGGTGCCATGTCTGCAGCATTGGCCTAAGGCTACTCAGATTGGCGGCCTCCGAGGCCAGTAATTCTGCGTTAAGAGATGCAGATCGTGGTCTTTTCTTCAGTAAGAGGCATAACGCCTGCAATCCAGAGATTAAGTAAACTTTGCGAAAACCACACCCCTAGCTGTCCGATAGGCTAACTGAACTGCATGTGATCCATAGTTGCCTTGATTTGCTGTCTCTTCCCCGGGAGAAGCCCTGGGAGGAGAGGCAGGTGGGTGGCGACGGGGGGAGGGGGCGGCGCCTGATGATTTGCATAATTAAACCCCGCCCCCTCACGGTAAAATGCCCGGGATTGGCTTTAATTTAAATAGGGGCAGAGCCAAATGAGGCAAATAATATCATTAAGCCCCGCCCCCTGCACGGACACCCACGATCGCGGCGGAAATTCTCCTAATTCCGCCCACTTCACTAGGAAGTGGGCAGAATGCAGGAGAAGTGCCTACCCTTCTGGAGGTGCGCTGGGTTACGCGAAAGATTGGGAGCCATCCGCGAAAACCAGGAGGGTAGGCATGTATGATGTGATCACCACCCAGGCCAGCCACAAGCCTCCTGGTTTAAGCCAGTCCCAGCTCATCCGAGCTCTCCATTACTCTTCTAAACGTAAGCACTGGTCATCTCCGGCACGTTTTACCCAAACCCAAAATCACTAATCAGCGTATTTTCTGGTTATTTACTTTCGATGGTGACACTCATTGGTCTCGGGTGGGTGCGAGTTCAGTCGATTTGCCGCGTTTACAATAGATTGCTCTCAAATCAAAGCCTGAATCCGCTGACAGCCGGCAGTATGATCTGTGCAGGCTTTGGTGTTTAAAAGATTAAAGATAGGCTTAATTTAAATAAAAAAAAAATGTGTGTGGGGCTCCCCCTCACCAAAAGCATTACCAGCCCCCCGCCTCCGAGTCCGGTCTGGTACTGGAAAATCGGGGGGAAAATAGAGCTCATTTCTTTTTTTAAACTAACCCTTTATTTACAATTTTTTTATTATACACAAAAACTTCGGACAAACTCTTTGCTCACTGGCAGGTCCATTTATTTTGTGCATTGTGCTGCAATTCAGGTAAGATTAGGGTTGATTTGACTAATATAATTCTTAATAAATCAATGATTGCTATACATGTCAATGTTAACCATACAATGTCTGGGCCGATGGTGTATTGCCGAGTATTGGAGCGTGAAGTCGTATTTCACCTGCAATTTGCCTTTAGTAACTCTCTGATTTGCAAGATCACAGCCACATCTTGGATAAACAACAAATTGACCAAAACACAGATCTTAGTAAATTAGTAAATTAGTCATAGTCAGAGGCCCACTGGCTGCCGGAGACTTCAGGACTGGTCAGTCTCATTGTATTCGTATGTCCTCCTAGACCAGTGTTGGCTAACCACTCCAGCTGTTATGGAACTACATAACCCAGCATGCACTGCTACAGTTTTGCTAGGGCATGCTAAAACTGTGGCAGGGCATGCTGGGATATATAGTTCCACAACAGCTGGAGTGTCAAGGTTAGCCAACACTGTCCTAGACCATCAAGGTTCAGGCATCAGGCCAGGGGGATTTGCCAGGCATTAGGCTTGGTGCATTGGAGGCAGACATTAGACCCAGAGGGCATGAGGGATCTAGGGCTGCCGACAGCTCTGCCGGGCCCGGTATTAGGAGGGTGCGTGGCCAACTCGGGGGGGGGGGGGGGAGGTGAGGTCAGACCCCCCCTCTTACAAAAAAAGAAAACATGTAATATGTTCGCGGCTGCTTCGCAGGGACACACGTGGGTGCCGGTGGCAGATCAGGGGGGAGGGAGCGAGTGAGATCGCTCCCCCCCGCAAATCACGCAGTAAGAGAGAGGACTGACAGCCGCAGTAGCAGCCTCTCTCCCTAGCCCAGCTCACAGCAGCGTGTGTGTATGACGACGAAATCGCATTGTCAAGCCCGACCCGTCCACCTCCGCCCCCTGCAGTTCTGACCTGGCTGTCTCCACCCAGAGGAAGCAGCCAAAAGTTCATCAAGTACTGTTCCAGGACCGTCGACCGGAGCATCATCGGCGGCCTGAAGGTGTGAGCGAGTGTCATGAGGTAAATACCCAACTACACCGGCACCACAGCAAGCTATCTCTACGTGCCCCCAGCCACCCCCTCTTACATTCAGAAGAGGTGATTTGAGAACAGAGTGGGGCCACAGGGAGGCTGGAGGGTCTATTTACTAAGCCTTGGATGGAGATAAGGTGAAAGGAGATAAAGTACCAGCCAACCAGCTCCTAACTGTCATGTCACAGGCTGTGTTTGAAAAATCGAAAAAAAAATGTTGATACCCTCTTGCGCAGTAGAGAAGCCGCTACAAGTTCAAAACAGGTGTTATCAATACCCAAATAAATCACAATAAAATACAAACAATAGAACAGTGGGCTCCAATGATGGATCAATAGATATACTTATAGTTCTCAATGTCCGGATCTCTTCTCAGTTCTGAAATTCTTCTTTATAAGATGTTTTTCAACACTCTCTCCATACATATAAAGGAGAAACAACCAAAGAGCAACATAGCTGATAGTGTAGTATTGATAAGACATCGGTGGTCCATATATTTCTATACAAATTCACAAGAAAGGTCCCATCCACAATAAAATGGGGTCTGTGTTGATCTATTGATCACAATAAGGCTTACATCCGTCAATATTCACCATACTTATAATGGTTTCTTTAAACTTCTCATTCCTTTGTGCACGAATCAATGGTTCTCTATATTGTTACAGCACCACGTGCCAATCCAGCTAATAAGACATGCTTACACGTATGCTTACATGTATGTTGTAATGGATCCTCATATAGTGGTATCTTTTAAAGTGGAGTTTATTTCCAATCCGTATAAAATGAGGGTAACAAATTTTTTATAAAAAAATGTTTCTTTTTATTTATAAATTCAAATAATATCTTCTTAAAATATCATATCCATACATATGGACAATGGCCCTGATTCAGAGCCGGACGCTCTGACCAGAGCGCTCGCTCTGAATCAGGGCCCTCCTCCAATGAAATGGAGCTGCCTCCTGGACGCTCGCATAGCTGTGGGTGACCACCCATAGCATATGCGAGCGGCCAAAAAGATGGTCGCGATGGTGGATTGTTTATATCCTTGTGTATTTTAGGCAGGATGTAGAATACTGGGATGGAAGGATTAGTATGTATAATGAATTTTGCTTCTTTTTCGTTCAAAATATATATAAATCTTGATATTTCTTTGTCAATTGATTTAGTTCCTTTTCTATTCGTGCACTCGGATCTCCTCTTAACGATTGATAAGTGTTTCTATCATTCAATTGTTTAAGTGCTTCTTTCTCATAGCTACTAATATCCATGACTACAACACCTCCTCCCTTGTCCGCAGGTTTAATGATAATATTCTCATTATCCTCCAAAGATTTGATCACTTCCCTTTCCTTTTTCAATAGGTTAGGTTTTGTACCCCATGTGGGTGTCATTTTTTTCTAAATCCATACATACCAATTTGTTGAAAGTGTCTATAAAACAGCCTTTTGCATGTAGAGGATTGAAGGTGGAGTTTGGTTTAAAGTAGGGGTGTGCACCGGCCACTTTTCGTGTTTTGTGTTTTGGTTTTGGATCTGGATCTTTCTTCGTGTTTTGGATCTGGATTGGTTTTGCCAAAACCACCCTTCCGTGTTTTGGGTTCTGGGTTTTGGATCTGTATTTTTTTGAAAAAAAGCATAAAAACAGCTAAAATCACAGAATTTGTAGGTTTTTCTGCTCCTATGCTATTATTAACCTCAATAACCTTAATTTCCACTCATTTCCAGTCTATTCTGAACACCTCACACCTCACAATAGTGTTTTTATGTCCAAAAGGTTGCACCGAGGTAGCTGGATGACTATGCTAAGCGACACGAGTGGGTGGCACAAACACGTGACCCATCTAGGCGTGAAACTGCAGTGGCAGACAGGATGGCAGTTTGAAAAACTAGGCCCCAAACTGTACATAATGCAAAGAAAAAAAAGAGGTGCAAGATGGAATTGTCCTTGGGCCCTCCCACCCACCCTTATGTTGTATAAACAGGACATGCACACTTTAACAAACCAATCATTTCAGCGCCAGGGTCTGCCACACAACTGTGGCTGAAATGATTGGTTCGTTTGGGCCCCCACAAAACAAGCTGGCAATTAATCTGTCCCTGCACAAACTGGCTCTACGGAGGCAAGATGTCATCCTCATCCTCCTCATCCACCGATTCCTCACCCTCTTCAGTGTGTACATCCTCATCCTCACAGAGTATTAATTCGTCCCTGCTGGAACCACAGGTCCCTCTGTATGTTCAGGAGGCTGGTCTCCCTGGAAGAGTTGATAATTCATTTTATGAACATCATCTTCTCCACATTTTGTGGAAGCAACCTCCTACGCCTTTCGCTGACAAGGTTCCCGGCTGCACTAAACACTCTTTCGGAGTACACACTGGAGGGGGGGCAACTCAGGTAAAATAGAGCCAGTTTGTACAGGGACCTCCAAATTGCTTCTTTTTCCTGCCAGTACAGGTACGGACTGTCTGACATGCCTACTTGGATGCTGTCACCGATGTAATCCTTTAACAGACAGACGCACGCTTGTCGCTGCTGCTTTGAGGATGCAAGTGCGGCTACAGCCCACACAATTCACAAAGACAGAAAAAAGAAGAAGAATATTTTTATTGTTTGTGTAGCACACTTTGAGGGTGTCACCACCCTTTAACAGACAGACGCACGCTTGTCGCTGCTGCTTTAAGGATGCAGGTGCGGCTACAGCCCACACATTTCACAAAGACTGAAAAAAAAAGAACAATATTTTAATTGTTTGTGTAGCACACTTTGAGGGTGTCACCACCCTTTAACAGACAGACGCACGCTTGTCGCTGCTGCTTTAAGGATGCAGGTGCGGCTACAGCCCACACAATTCACAAAGACAGAAAAAAGAATATTTTTATTGTTTGTGTAGCACACTTTGAGGGTGTCACCACCCTTTAACAGACAGACGCACGCTTGTCGCTGCTGCTTTGAGGATGCAAGTGCGGCTACATCGCACACAAGTCACAAACACATTAAAAAAATAGTTTTTTATTTTTTGGAGCACTTTGAGAGTTACACCACCCTTTAACAGACAGACGCACGCTTGTCGCTGCTGCTTTAAGGATGCAGGTGCGGCTACAGCCCACACATTTCACAAAGACCGAAAAAAAAGAACAATATTTTAATTGTTTGTGTAGCACACTTTGAGGGTGTCACCACCCTTTAACAGACAGACGCACGCTTGTCGCTGCTGCTTTAAGGATGCAGGTGCGGCTACAGCCCACACAATTCACAAAGACAGAAAAAAGAAGAAGAATATTTTTATTGTTTGTGTAGCACACTTTGAGGGTGTCACCACCCTTTAACAGTCAGACGCACGCTTGTCGCTGCTGCTTTGAGGATGCAAGTGCGGCTACATCGCACACAAGTCACAAACACCTTAAAAAAAATGTTTTATTTTTTGGAGCACTTTGAGGGTTACACCACCCTTTAACAGACAGACGCACGCTTGTCGCTGCTGCTTTGAGGATGCAAGTGCGGCTACACCCCACACAATTCACAAAGACAGAAAAAAAAAGAACAATATTTTAATTGTTTGTGTAGCACACTTTGAGGGTGTCACCACCCTTTAACAGACAGACGCACGCTTGTCGCTGCTGCTTTGAGGATGCAAGTGCGGCTACATCGCACACAAGTCACAAACACATTAAAATTTTTTTTTTTTTTTTTGGAGCACTTTGAGAGTTACAACACCCTTTAACAGACAGACGCACGCTTGTCGCTGCTGCTTTGAGGATGCAAGTGCGGCTACAGCCCACACAATTCACAAAGACAGAAAAAAAAAGAACAATATTTTAATTGTTTGTGTAGCACACTTTGAGGGTGTCACCACCCTTTAACAGACAGATGCACGCTTGTCGCTGCTGCTTTAAGGATGCAGGTGCGGCTACAGCCCACACATTTCACAAAGACAGAAAAAAAAAGAACAATATTTTAATTGTTTGTGTAGCACACTTTGAGGGTGTCACCACCCTTTAACAGACAGACGCACGCTTGTCGCTGCTGCTTTGAGGATGCAGGTGGAATCTAGACGGGATTTGGAACCGAGGACACACTACCTCCATCAATTGTCTAAATCCCACTGCACTAATGGCGGATACCGGACGCACGTCTAACACCAACATAGCAGTCAAGGCCTCAGTTATACGTTTTGCTTCAGGATGACTGCTGTCGTACTTCATCCTCATCACTAGGGACTGTTGGAGGGTCAATTGTTTAGTAAAAGTAGTGATGTTCCTACTTCCTCTCTGGGATGATGAACAACTCCCAGCAGCAGCAACAGCACTAGGAGGAAGTGGTTCTTGATCTTTCCCTATTTTATTTTTATCGGAGAAAGTTTGGTCCTCCATTTATGTTATATTGATATATACGTGCGGCTAAAGCGCACACAAACACAGAAAATATTTTTTTATTTTTGCTGGAGAGTAGTGCACTTTGTGGGTTACACCACCCTTTAAGAAATGAGCCAGCCGTCTCTTTACTTATGGGACACAGGCGCACGCTTGGCGCTGCTCCTTTGTTGATGCACGTGCAGCCACAGTGCACACAAGTCACAAACACAGAAAATATATATTTTTTTGTTTTGGAGTGTACTTTGGGGGTTACAGAACCCTTTAACGGTCAAGCCAGCCGGCCCTTTACTTATGACACAGGCGCACGCTTGGCACTACTTTGTTGATGCACATGCGGCTACTGCGCACACAATTCACAAACACAGAAAATAATTTTTTTTTTGGTTTGGACTGGAGTGTACTTTCGGGGGTTACAGCACCCTTTAACGGTCAAGCCAGCCGGCCCTTTACTTATGACACAGGCGCACGCTTGGCACTACTTTGTTGATGCACGTGCGGCTACTGCGCACACAATTCACAAACACAGAAAATAATTTTTTTTCGGTTTGGACTGGAGTGTACTTTCGGGGGTTACAGCACCCTTAACGGTCAAGCCAGCCGGCCCTTTACTTATGACACAGGCGCACGCTTGGCACTACTTTGTTGATGCACGTGCGGCTACTGCGCACACAATTCACAAACACAGAAAATAATTTTTTTTTGGTTTGGACTGGAGTGTACTTTCGGGGGTTACAGCACCCTTTAACGGTCAAGCCAGCCGGCCCTTTACTTATGACACAGGCGCACGCTTGGCACTACTTTGTTGATGCACGTGCGGCTACTGCGCACACAATTCACAAACACAGAAAATAATTTTTTTTTGGTTTGGACTGGAGTGTACTTTCGGGGGTTACAGCACCCTTTAACGGTCAAGCCAGCCGGCCCTTTACTTATGACACAGGCGCACGCTTGGCACTACTTTGTTGATGCACGTGCGGCTACTGCGCACACAATTCACAAACACAGAAAATAATTTTTTTTTTGGTTTGGACTGGAGTGTACTTTGGGGGTTACAGCACCCTTTAACGGTCAAGCCAGCCGGCCCTTTACTTATGACACAGGCGCACTCTTGGCACTACTTTGTTGATGCACGTGCGGCTACTGCGCACACAATTCACAAACACAGAAAATAATTTTTTTTTGGTTTGGACTGGAGTGTACTTTCGGGGGTTACAGCACCCTTTAACGGTCAAGCCAGCCGGCCCTTTACTTATGACACAGGCGCACGCTTGGCACTACTTTGTTGATGCACGTGCGGCTACTGCGCACACAATTCACAAACACAGAAAATAATTTTTTTTTGGTTTGGACTGGAGTGTACTTTCGGCGGTTACAGCACCCTTTAACGGTCAAGCCAGCCGGCCCTTTACTTATGACACAGGCGCACGCTTGGCACTACTTTGTTGATGCACGTGCGGCTACTGCGCACACAATTCACAAACACAGAAAATAATTTTTTTTTTGGTTTGGACTGGAGTGTACTTTGGGGGTTACAGCACCCTTTAACGGTCAAGCCAGCTGGCCCTTTACTTATGACACAGGCGCACGCTTGCCACTACTTTGTTGATGCACGTGCGGCTACTGCGCACACAATTCACAAACACAGAAAATATATTATTTTTTTAGCACTTGGGGGGAGCACCCCTGATGGACAGAGCACCCCCTGGACAACACTACAGCACTCCTTTAGGACTGGGACACTGCACAGGACTTTGGAGTGGACACAGCCCCTATGGAGAACTGACTGCACAACACAGTCCAGCCAGCCCCTATGGACTTTGAAGTAGTGGACACAGCCCCTATTAACAACAGCAGCACAGCACAACACAGCCAGCCCCTATGGACTTTGAAGTAGTGGACAACAGCAGCACTACACTACACTACACTACACTACACAGCCCTAACTCCCACCCTCCCTCTTCACTGTCCACAGCCGAGTGAGAAAATGGCGCCGACGCGGGTACCTTATATAGGATCCAAAACCCGCGAGACTCGGAAGGCGGGATGATGACGTTTTGCCTCGATTTCAGATCCGAGTCAGGCGGGAAAAGTCGAGCCTGACTCGGATCGGGGGGGCTCGGGGGGGTTCGGATTTCAGAAATCCGAACCCGCTCACCCCTAGTTTAAAGGTACATTGGATATCCGAGCTACCTTCTCTCTGGGCTAAGAAATATCTTTTTGATATGAGGTTTCTTGTATACTTCTACACATCGACATAGGTATTGAATTTATTTATTTTACTATTTGGTGCATATTTTAGTCCTTTGTTTAATATTGATGTTTCTTCCTTTGTTAAAATGTGTGAGCGTAAATTAAATACCCTATTATCTTGTTGTGGTATATGAGGAATAGTGGGAGAGTTAGAATCTACATTTTTCTTATTTTCCCTTTCCCTTTCTTTCCTCTTTGTTTTCTCGTGTGATAGACTATCTTCGGTGGCTCCTCCTTCGACTCAGTCCTAACAAATGTTCTCTTGGTAAAACATCAAATCTGTTTTTGTGAGAGAATGGTGTAATTGGATTTGAGTTTTCTCTCGTCCATCCATCCTTCACATAGAAGTTTCTTGATGTACCGAATTTACTTTTGTCCCATATTCTCCCCTCATTCTTGATGTTACGATATGTTTTATTTCTATTGGGGGTTCTATTGTATTGTCTTCTGTTATATACTCTATCTTCCTGTCTATTTGTTTGAAATCTCCAAGTTTCCTTTTGTCCTCTAGTTTTATATAGATTTGATGATTTATGTGGAGTCTTTCTTAATCTTTGGTTTTTCTTTTTTCTATCGAGGTATCTATCCTGATTGGGCTGCTTTCAAAATCCGTCCAGCTACAACTTCTTTCATGATAGAAAGAAATAGTATCATTGTCTTTTTCATTATTTTGTAAATTTAACCTATCTCTAATATATTTTTGCTGTTTTTTTGGTTATAATATCCTTTTCTTTATATTTAATCCTATATTCTAATTCTTTTTCTAAGGCCAACCAATCCTCTCTCTTCCTCAATGGTTCTCTTTCATTGGTGAGCTGATTTATCTCTTCCTCTATCTCTTTAAAACTCCTTCTATGTTCTTTCACTATAAGATTGATTCATGAAACAGAACAGTTATCCAAAGTTTGTTGCCATTCTAATTGGAATTCTTCTGACTCAAATTTATTAGTTTAAAGAAACCATTCTATGTATGGTGAATATTGACGGGTATAAGCCTTATTGTGAGTATCCTATTCTATACCCTCACTTGTGGGTGACCTGCTATCAATAGATCAACACAGACCCCATTTTATTGTGGATGGGACCTTTCTTGTGAATTTGCTGGAGTAAATGAGTAAAGGGGACCATCAACATTCGGGTTGCAGTAACTGGATCCCCATATTAGGGTCTATTTCTGATAACTTGTGAAAATTGGCCAACAAGCAAATATCAACGTGTTTCGTGATGACTAAAAAGTTGCTCTCGCTCAGTTCTGTCATTGTCTCTGAGCCGGGACTGTTTTTGGAAATATCAGCGAAGTTACGTATGTTTAGAGCTGTGACAGGTCAAATGTTCACAAATGCCGAAAGTAGAGAAATGGGAATACAAGCTGTCCCTTTACTTTATTCATTTTAATGTTTTTTGTGATATAAAATTATGGATTTTACACTGGAGTTCAGGGGGTGGGGGAATTGGGGATGGAGAAAGGTGAAGAGATGCCCAATAAACAGTGATGAGCAGTGAGGTCAATGGCTGGGGAGGCACACATAGAGATGGGTCTGAGTGCTGTGAGCCTGTCTCACCCCCTACTCACTGTAACTCTCCCCTCACTACACTAAGCTTCAGTGTCCATTGATTCTCCTACCTGCGTCTCTGTGTCTTCTCTTGCTGCTGCTGACTGAGATCCTATCTCTAAACACTGCAGTGCACTTCCTGGTCACATGACACATCCAAGGTGTCCATCAGTGCTCAAGGCACGCCCCCCATACTCAGAGGCATGCCTCTATTATCTATTTCTGTGCAGCTTACTGCCCGTGGTGTGGCCCCACCCCCAGTTCTGCAAGCAGTGTCTGACTATACAGAAGCGAGGATGAGCTGTTCCTGCTGGGTTGGGTATGAAATCCCAGATGCCGGAAGCCCGAAACACCAGAATCCTCATGGGGCAGGTAAGTATACTAAGCCTACCCTTCTCCCCCCCTAACACTAACCCTCCCTTGGTAGTGCCTAACCCTAAAACTCCTGGGGGTGGTGGCTGACCCTGAGTCCCCCCGGGGGTGCCTAAACCTAACCCCCCCTTCCCGCACCCTAAACCTATCCCTCCCGGGGAGGTTGCCTAACCCTAACCTCCCCCCCGGTGGTGCCCAACCCTAACCCCTTCTTCCCCTAACCTGACCCAACCCTCTCGGGAAGGTGCCTAACCATAAGTCCCCCCTGGGGTGGCTAAACCTAACCCTGCCCCACCCCCCTGCGGATAACAGCCAACCCTCCCCGCTTACCTTTGTTCGGGAAGCCGTCTGTCGGGATAGGCGTCAGTATTTAGATGCCTATCTTTAGTACTAAGTCGGGATTTAAACGACGGGATTCCATCAGACGGCTTCCCGTACTTCGGCATTCTAACTACATCCCGTTGCTGCCTCATCTCTCATCCACAAAGCTGGTGAGTGTTAACTCTAAAAATGATTACAATAAACAAAGATGTTTATATAAATATCGTCTTCGTATTATTCTAAGAATTTTTATATCAAATCTCAGGAGTATGAGAGGGGAGGCTCTGCCATCCCCTGCCTACCCTGACTGCACGTCCCTGGTAATAAATGGGACCGCTCATATATAATGCTATGTGTAAATATCAAAATAACCCATCTGGGAATTCAGAAATGGGCAGTGAAACAATATTTTCTGTAATTTTCATTATTAAATTAATATAAACTGTGCACCTTTGTTGTAATCAAAATGTCCACCCAAGTAATGGTGCTCAAAGGGCCAGGTACCCCCGCGTTTCTCCAACCACACCTCTGTCACCACCCCAAATGCTGACCTGACAGCACTCACTCTGCGATGGTTTTGTACCTGCATACGCATGCACAGTAAGCACCAATCAGCCGTCTGTGTACTCTATCGCAATAGCGATCCATGCTGAATCAAGCCCTTAATACATAAGCAATATGATCATCATACATATAGAACCTCCATACACAGTGCAAAACGTGCTAATTTCTCATCTCCATGTCCAGGGGTGAGCCTGGCAGGGAGACAGGGTGGCAGATAAACGCTCCAACATGACCCCTCCCACCGACTACATAATGCTCTTCTCCTGAGCTTCTCATTAACAGACCCTCCAACATGGCCCCTCCCACCCGCTACATAATGCTCTTCTCCTGATCTTCTCATTAAAAGACCCTCCAACATGACTCCTCCCACTGCTACCTAATACTCTTCTCCTGATCTTCTCTCTTACAGACCCTCCAACATGACCCCTCCCACTGCTACATAATGCTCTTCTCCTGATCTTCTCTCTTACATGACCCCTCCCACCTGCTACATAATGCTCTTCTCCTGATCTGCCCTCTTACAGACCCTCCAACATGACCCCTCCCACCCGCTACATAATGCTCTTCTCCTGATCTGCCCTCTTACAGACCCTCCAACATGACCCCTCCCACTGCTACATAATGCTCTTCTCCTGATCTCTCTTACATGACCCCTCCCACCTGCTACATAATGCTCGTCTCCTGATCTGCCCTCTTACAGACCGTCCAACATGACCCCTCCCACCTGCTACCTAATACTCTTCTCCTGATCTTCTCTCTTACAGATCCTCCAACATGACCCCTCCCACTGCTACATAATGCTCTTCTCCTGATCTGCCCTCTTACAGACCTTCCAACATGACCCCTCCCACCCGCTACATAATGCTCTTCTCCTGATCTTCCCTCTTACAGACCCTCCAACATGACCCCTCCCACCTGCTACATAATGCTCTTCTCCTGATCTGCCCTCTTACAGACCCTCCAACATGACCCCTCCCACTTGCTACATAATGCTATTCTCCTGATCTGCCCTCTTACAGATCCTCCAACATGACCCCTCCCAACCGCTACATAATGCTCTTCTCCTGATCTTCTCTCTTACAGACCCTCCAACATGACCCCTCCCACCTGCTACATAATGCTCTTCTCCTGATCTGCCCTCTTACAGATCCTCCAACATGACCCCTCCCAACCGCTACATAATGCTCGTCTCCTGATCTTCTCTCTTATAGACCCTCCAACATGACCCCTCCCACCCGCTACATAATGCTCTTCTCCTGATCTTCTCTCTTACATGACCCCTCCCACCATGCTACATAATGCTCTTCTCCTGGTCTTCTCTCTTACAGACCCTCCAACATGACCCCTCCCACCCACTACATAATGCTCTTCTCCTGTCTTCCCTCTTACAGACCTTCCAACATGACCCCTCCCACCCGATACATAATGCTCTTCTCCTGGCCTTCCCTCTTACAGACCTTCCAACATGACCCCTCCCACCATACTACATAATGCTCTTCTCCTGGTCTTCCCTCTTACAGACCTTCCAATATGACTCCTCCAACCCGCTACATAATGCTCTTCTCCTGGTCTTCCCTCTTACAGATGCTCCAACATGACCCCTCCCACCCGCTACATAATGCTCTTCTCCTGATCTTCCCCCTTACAGATGCTCCAACATGACCCCTCCCATCGGCCACCTAATACTCTTCTCCTGATCTTCTCTATTACCAGGAGGAAGAGCAGCCAGTGCCAAGCCTTCTCTGAACAGCGGCACAGCTGTGTTTCAACAAAGGAGGAGCCTGTCAGGGGCGGGCAGGTGACTGATTGAGTGATGGCGGCTGCACATTCCGGGCTTCGGCACAGCAGCGCCTTCTTCAGTGTAGCATCCGACGCAGTTGCATTATGTTAGAGCCGGCCCTATCCATTATAGTTACGCCACTGCCTTAGACCATTTTACATAATGCTGTATTCCCTAACAGACCCTCCCACCCGGTACATAATGCTCTGCTCTCGAACTTCTCACATACTTATTGCATTTACTTAGGCTAAATTAATAGAATAATTGGAAGGTATTTAAAAAAAACAAACAAACAAAAACACATCAGTGAGTAAAGCTGGGTATACACTAACGACGTGTGTACCCAGTGATGCGACCCACGACCCCCCCGCCGACGGGCCAGCATATTGGGCAGCCCATACACATTGGGAGACCCGGTGCCCGACTTCCCAATATGACTGCCCCTGCCGCATCCCGCTGCATGGGGTCATCGGCCGCATCGTCTGATTGGACTGCATGTAGGGAAGATCAGATGATACAACTGACCACCCCATCGGAGCGCGCACCGCACGATATAGTGCGTTCCAATGCGTCGGAATCGGGCAAATCATTAAAGAGATCATCTAGTGTTTCGGGGCCTTTAGTTACGCCCAGGTAACTGCAACTGTAACTGAGGTGGCGAGTTTTGCAGCGGAGCATTCTGTTTCCCCGGGATGGAAGGAGTAATGTTGGAGAGTCTGGAATAAATCTAACACAAAACAGAACAGTGTAATAAAATCATGTTATTTCTGACGCCATCTGTCAGGCCGCCAAGCAGCATTTCCCAGGGATGGAGTAAGAGGTTGGCACAGCACATGAGCCTCTTGAAAACAAATAAAGCCCCCTCACTTTCCATCGAATTTGATGATGACTTCTGACCTTTGGCAGAAGTCGGCATTCCTCATGTCCCAAAACAGCCTGGAACGCACAATCCCATCCACTTTCACATCCATAGTCTGGTGGTGGGGAGTTAAAATCTGGGGGCTGTACTTAGGCAATAGGTCCCCCCACCCTCTACACCAGTTTTGGTCAGCAGAACCCACATGAACCTTTCTGCTGTAGATTGTAAGATGTAAATTCTGGTGCACAGTTCTGTTTTCCTATTATGCTGGAGAGATGTGTGTGTATACATGATATATATGTAATGTGTATAGGAGTCCCTGCAAGTAATATCAGGCACATACACATCTTTGCCGGCATAGCAGAAGTCTCAGTGTGTCTTTATGAATTCTGCAGCTTCATTGCTGCAGTGAAATAACATGAGATAACCAATACATTTAAAAACACGGTACCATTATTTATGTTTTATGTTACCGTGTGGCATAATATGTAAAGGGCATTACTGTGTGACATAATATGAAAATGGCATTACTGTGTGACAATATGTAAAGGGCATTACTGTGTGACATAATATGCAAAGGAAATTACTGTGTGGCATAATTTGTAAATGACATTAATGTGTGGCATAATGTGTAAGTGGGTGGTGGACGCAGGGGGTTGGGGGGATGGACGTGGTGGTGCGGCGGGGGTTGTCAGCCACAGGGGGTGGAGTGGGTTGTTTCTGGCCGGAAGTGTTGGGTGATGGATGGCAGTGTGGTTAGGTCTAGAAGGAGATGTAACCAATGGCCAAAGGGGGCGGGGCTAGGTTTAGAATGGGGGCCAAAAGTGTCCCCTCGTGGGCTCGCTACACTCGCCATGCTTTGGGCACGTTGGCTTGCTTCGCTTGCCACAGGTTTATATTCCCCCTCTTTGTCCTTGTGGATGACAACACTGGTAGCTGTCTGGCCTTGCTGCAGCAGACATGTGGTTGTGACATCAGAGGTCCATTATTCATCTTAGACCTAGCAACATCCATGGCGTTGTGGTTCAGAAGCAAACACCAGCTTTAGTATATAGCCTGTAGGGTAGAGGTGTCGACCATGGAGGGCCGGGGTTTGGAGTGTCGGACGTGGGTGGTTCCGTCCACATGGGGAGGGGTTGCGAAGTTGGTTGTTTCTTTCTAGCTGACTGAGTGCCAGTGGTGTTGGCTGGTGGATGGCAGTGTAGTTCACCAGCACTCACCAACTCTAGTAGATGGGGGGGGGGGCGCACAATTCTGTGTGATCATCATCCCTGCAGTTCCTTTATGAGTCTGGGCCAGACCGTGTTATACATGATATTAAATATGCTCCTGTTTATTTCCTATATTATGTCATTCTCCAGACCCTTGATAAACATATATAGTATACAATAAACAGATGAACCTTATTTGATAAATTAGTGCCCTTCTAATTACATTTTGGAACACAAAAGGCTGTACTGTACTTCTCATGGTAAGTTATATAATGCTGGCCCCAATGCAGGTCTCAGTGTGTCTATATGAATTCTGTAGCTTCATTGCTGCAGTGAAATAACATGAGACAACCAACACATTTAAAAACACGATCGCAGTAAGTGAGAGGGGCAGTAAGGGAGATTCTAGGTACTGCTATAGTCCTTCATCTACAGATCACAGTAAGTGAGCGGGGCAGTAAGGGAGATTCTAGGTACTGCTATAGTCCTTCATCTACAGATCGCAGTAAGTGAGAGGGGCAGTAAGGGAGATTCTAGGTACTGCTATAGTCCTTCATCTACAGATCACAGTAAGTGAGCGGGGCAGTAAGGGAGATTCTAGGTACTGCTATAGTCCTTCATCTACAGATCGCAGTAAGTGAGAGGGGCAGTAAGGGAGATTCTAGGTACTGCTATAGTCCTTCATCTACAGATCGCAGTAAGTGAGCGGGGCAGTAAGGGAGATTCTAGGTCCTGCTATAGTCCTTCATCTACAGATTGCAGTAAGTGAGTGGGGCAGTAAGGGAGATTCTAGGTACTGCTATACTCCATCTACAGATCACAGTAAGTGAGCGGGGCAGTAAGAGAGATTCTAGGTACTGCTATAGTCCTTCATCTACAGATCACAGTAAGTGAGCGGGGCAGTAAGGGAGATTCTAGGTCCTGCTATAGTCCTTCATCTACAGATCACAGTAAGTGAGTGGGGCAGTAAGGGAGATTCTAGGTACTGCTATAGTACTTCATCTACAGACCGCAGTAAGTGAGCAGGGCAGTAAGGGAGATTCTAGGTACTGCTATACTCATTCATCAACAGATCGCAGTAAGCAAGCGGGGCAGTATGGAACATTCTAGATACTGCTATACTCATTCATCAACAGATCGCAGTAAGCAAGCGGGGCAGTATGGAACATTCTAGATACTGCTATACTCATTCATCAACAGATCGCATTAAGCGAGCGGGGTAGTAAAGGAGATTCTAGGTACTGCTATACTCCTTCATCTACAGATCTCAGTAAGTGAGTGGGGCAGTAAGGGAGATTCTTGCTACTGCTATAGTCCATCATCTACAGATTGCAGTAAGTGAGCGGGGCAGTAAGGGAGATTCTAGGTACTGCTATACTCCTTCTTCTACAGATTGCAGTAAGTGAGCAGGGCAGTAAGGGAGGTTCTAGTTACTGCTAATAGTCCATCTACAGATCGCAGTAAGTGAGAGGAGCAGTTAGGGAGATTCTAGGAACTGCTATAGTCCTTTATCTACAGATCACAGTATGTGAGCGGGGCAGTAAGGGAGATTCTAGGTACTGCTATAGTCCTTTATCAACAGATCACAGTAAGTGAGCGGGGCAGTAAGGCAGATTCTAGGTGCTGCTATACTCCATCTACAGATCGCAATAAGTGAGCAGAGCAGTAAAGGAGAATCTAGGAACTGCTATAGTCCTTTATCTACAGATCACAGTATATGAGCGGTGCAGAAAGGGAGATTCTAGGTACTGCTATAGTCCTTTATCTACAGATCACAGTAAGTGAGCGGGGCAGTAAGGGAGATTCTAGGTACTGCTATACTCCATCTACAGATCGCAATAAGTGAGCAGAGCAGTAAGGGAGATTCTAGGTACTGCTATAGTCCTTTATCTACAGATCGCACTAAGTGAGCGGGGCAGTAAGGGAGATTCTAGATACTGTTAATAGTCCATCTACAGATCGCAGTAAGTGAGTGGGGCAGTAAGGGAGGTTCTAGGCACTGCTATAGTCCCTCATCTACAGATCGCAGTAATTGAGTGGGGCAGTAAGGGAGATTCTAGGTACTGCTATAGTCCTTTATCTACAGATCACAGTTAGTGAGCGGGGCAGTAAGGGGGATTCTAGGTACTGCTATACTCTTTTATCTAAAGATCACAGTAAGTGAGCGGGGCAGTAAGGGAGAATCTAGGTACTGCTATAGTACTTCATCTACAGATCGCAATAAGTGATCGGAGCAGTAAGGGAGATTCTAGGTACTGCTACAGTCCTTTATCTACATATCGCACTAAGTGAGCGGGGCAGTAAGGGAGATTTTAGGTACTGCAGTGCTAATAGTCCATCTACAGATCGCAGTAAGTGAGTGGGGCAGTAAGGGAGGTTCTAGGTACTGCTATAGTCCCTCACCTACAGATCACAGTAAGTGAGTGGGACAGTAAGGAAGATTCTAGGTACTGCTATACTCCATCTACAGAACGCAGTAAATGAGAAGGGCAGTAAGGGAGATTCTAGGTACTGCTATAGTACTTAATCTACAGACCGCAGTAAATGAGCAGGGCAGTAAGGGAGATTCTAGGTACTGCTATAGTCCTTTATCTACAGATCGTAGTAAGTGAGTGGGGCAGTAAGGGATATTCTATGTACTCCTATAGTTCTTCATCTATAGATCGCAGTAAGGGAGATTCTAGGTACTGCTAATAGTCCTTCATCTTCTGATGGCAGTAAGGGAGATTCTAGGTACTGCTAATAGTCCTTGATCTACAGATCGCAGTAAGGGAGATTCTAGGTCCTGCTAATAGTCCATCTACAGATTGTAGTATGTGAGTGGGGCAGTAAGGAAGATTCTAGATACTGCTATGCTCATTCATCAACAGATCGCAGTAAGCAAGCGGGACAGTATGGAACATTTTAGATACTGCTATACTCATTTATCAACAAAATCACATTAAGCGAGCGGGGTAGTAAAGGAGATTCTAGGTACTGCTATACTCCTTCATCTATAGATCTCAGTAAGGGAGTGGGGCAGTAAGGGAGATTCTTGCTACTGCTATAGTGCATCATCTACAAATCGCAGTAAGTGAGCGGGGCAGTAAGGGAGATTCTAGGTACTGCTATACTTCTTCTACAGATTGCAGTAAGTGAGCAGGGCAGTAAGGGAGGTTCTAGGTACTGCTAATAGTCCATCTACAGATCGCAGTAAGTTAGCGGAGCAGTAAGGGAGATTGTAGGAACTGCTATAGTCCTTTATCTACAGATCACAGTAAGTGAGAGGGGCAGAAAGGGAGATTCTAGGTACTGCTATAGTCCTTTATCTACAGATCACAGTAAGTGAGAGGGGCAGAAAGGGAGATTCTAGGTACAGCTATAGTCCTTTATCTACAGATCACAGTAAGTGAGAGGGGCAGAAAGGGAGATTCTAGGTACTGCTATAGTCCTTTATCTAGAGATCACAGTAAGTGATCGGGGCCATAAGGGAGATTCTAGGTACTGCTATACTCCATCTACAGATCGCAATAAGTGAGCGGAGCAGTTAGGGAGATTCTAGGTACTGCTATAGTCCTTTATCTACAGATCGCAATAAGTGAGCGGAGCAGTAAGGGAGATTCTAGGTACTGCTATAGTCCTTTATCTACAGATCACACTAAGTGAGAGGGGCAGTAAGGGAGATTCTAGGTACCGCTAATAGTCCATCTACAGATCACAGTAAGTGAGTGGGGCAGTAAGGGAGATTCTAGGTACTGCTAATAGTCCATCTACAGATCACAGTAAGTGAGAGGGGCAGTAAGGGAGATTCTAGGTACTGCTATAGTCCTTCATCTACAGATCGCAGTAAGTGAGCGGGGCAGTAAGGGAGATTCTAGGTCCTGCTATAGTCCTTCATCTACAGATTGCAGTAAGTGAGTGGGGCAGTAAGGGAGATTCTAGGTACTGCTATACTCCATCTACAGATCACAGTAAGTGAGCGGGGCAGTAAGAGAGATTCTAGGTACTGCTATAGTCCTTCATCTACAGATCACAGTAAGTGAGCGGGGCAGTAAGGGAGATTCTAGGTCCTGCTATAGTCCTTCATCTACAGATCACAGTAAGTGAGTGGGGCAGTAAGGGAGATTCTAGGTACTGCTATAGTACTTCATCTACAGACCGCAGTAAGTGAGCAGGGCAGTAAGGGAGATTCTAGGTACTGCTATACTCATTCATCAACAGATCGCAGTAAGCAAGCGGGGCAGTATGGAACATTCTAGATACTGCTATACTCATTCATCAACAGATCGCAGTAAGCAAGCGGGGCAGTATGGAACATTCTAGATACTGCTATACTCATTCATCAACAGATCGCATTAAGCGAGCGGGGTAGTAAAGGAGATTCTAGGTACTGCTATACTCCTTCATCTACAGATCTCAGTAAGTGAGTGGGGCAGTAAGGGAGATTCTTGCTACTGCTATAGTCCATCATCTACAGATTGCAGTAAGTGAGCGGGGCAGTAAGGGAGATTCTAGGTACTGCTATACTCCTTCTTCTACAGATTGCAGTAAGTGAGCAGGGCAGTAAGGGAGGTTCTAGTTACTGCTAATAGTCCATCTACAGATCGCAGTAAGTGAGAGGAGCAGTTAGGGAGATTCTAGGAACTGCTATAGTCCTTTATCTACAGATCACAGTATGTGAGCGGGGCAGTAAGGGAGATTCTAGGTACTGCTATAGTCCTTTATCAACAGATCACAGTAAGTGAGCGGGGCAGTAAGGCAGATTCTAGGTGCTGCTATACTCCATCTACAGATCGCAATAAGTGAGCAGAGCAGTAAAGGAGAATCTAGGTACTGCTATAGTCCTTTATCTACAGATCACAGTAAGTGGGCGGGGCAGTAAGGGAGATTCTAGGTCCTGCTATAGTCCTTCATCTACAGATTGCAGTAAGTGAGTGGGGCAGTAAGGGAGATTCTAGGTACTGCTATACTCCATCTACAGATCACAGTAAGTGAGCGGGGCAGTAAGAGAGATTCTAGGTACTGCTATAGTCCTTCATCTACAGATCACAGTAAGTGAGCGGGGCAGTAAGGGAGATTCTAGGTCCTGCTATAGTCCTTCATCTACAGATCACAGTAAGTGAGTGGGGCAGTAAGGGAGATTCTAGGTACTGCTATAGTACTTCATCTACAGACCGCAGTAAGTGAGCAGGGCAGTAAGGGAGATTCTAGGTACTGCTATACTCATTCATCAACAGATCGCAGTAAGCAAGCGGGGCAGTATGGAACATTCTAGATACTGCTATACTCATTCATCAACAGATCGCAGTAAGCAAGCGGGGCAGTATGGAACATTCTAGATACTGCTATACTCATTCATCAACAGATCGCATTAAGCGAGCGGGGTAGTAAAGGAGATTCTAGGTACTGCTATACTCCTTCATCTACAGATCTCAGTAAGTGAGTGGGGCAGTAAGGGAGATTCTTGCTACTGCTATAGTCCATCATCTACAGATTGCAGTAAGTGAGCGGGGCAGTAAGGGAGATTCTAGGTACTGCTATACTCCTTCTTCTACAGATTGCAGTAAGTGAGCAGGGCAGTAAGGGAGGTTCTAGTTACTGCTAATAGTCCATCTACAGATCGCAGTAAGTGAGAGGAGCAGTTAGGGAGATTCTAGGAACTGCTATAGTCCTTTATCTACAGATCACAGTATGTGAGCGGGGCAGTAAGGGAGATTCTAGGTACTGCTATAGTCCTTTATCAACAGATCACAGTAAGTGAGCGGGGCAGTAAGGCAGATTCTAGGTGCTGCTATACTCCATCTACAGATCGCAATAAGTGAGCAGAGCAGTAAAGGAGAATCTAGGAACTGCTATAGTCCTTTATCTACAGATCACAGTATATGAGCGGTGCAGAAAGGGAGATTCTAGGTACTGCTATAGTCCTTTATCTACAGATCACAGTAAGTGAGCGGGGCAGTAAGGGAGATTCTAGGTACTGCTATACTCCATCTACAGATCGCAATAAGTGAGCAGAGCAGTAAGGGAGATTCTAGGTACTGCTATAGTCCTTTATCTACAGATCGCACTAAGTGAGCGGGGCAGTAAGGGAGATTCTAGATACTGTTAATAGTCCATCTACAGATCGCAGTAAGTGAGTGGGGCAGTAAGGGAGGTTCTAGGCACTGCTATAGTCCCTCATCTACAGATCGCAGTAATTGAGTGGGGCAGTAAGGGAGATTCTAGGTACTGCTATAGTCCTTTATCTACAGATCACAGTTAGTGAGCGGGGCAGTAAGGGGGATTCTAGGTACTGCTATACTCTTTTATCTAAAGATCACAGTAAGTGAGCGGGGCAGTAAGGGAGAATCTAGGTACTGCTATAGTACTTCATCTACAGATCGCAATAAGTGATCGGAGCAGTAAGGGAGATTCTAGGTACTGCTACAGTCCTTTATCTACATATCGCACTAAGTGAGCGGGGCAGTAAGGGAGATTTTAGGTACTGCAGTGCTAATAGTCCATCTACAGATCGCAGTAAGTGAGTGGGGCAGTAAGGGAGGTTCTAGGTACTGCTATAGTCCCTCACCTACAGATCACAGTAAGTGAGTGGGACAGTAAGGAAGATTCTAGGTACTGCTATACTCCATCTACAGAACGCAGTAAATGAGAAGGGCAGTAAGGGAGATTCTAGGTACTGCTATAGTACTTAATCTACAGACCGCAGTAAATGAGCAGGGCAGTAAGGGAGATTCTAGGTACTGCTATAGTCCTTTATCTACAGATCGTAGTAAGTGAGTGGGGCAGTAAGGGATATTCTATGTACTCCTATAGTTCTTCATCTATAGATCGCAGTAAGGGAGATTCTAGGTACTGCTAATAGTCCTTCATCTTCTGATGGCAGTAAGGGAGATTCTAGGTACTGCTAATAGTCCTTGATCTACAGATCGCAGTAAGGGAGATTCTAGGTCCTGCTAATAGTCCATCTACAGATTGTAGTATGTGAGTGGGGCAGTAAGGAAGATTCTAGATACTGCTATGCTCATTCATCAACAGATCGCAGTAAGCAAGCGGGACAGTATGGAACATTTTAGATACTGCTATACTCATTTATCAACAAAATCACATTAAGCGAGCGGGGTAGTAAAGGAGATTCTAGGTACTGCTATACTCCTTCATCTATAGATCTCAGTAAGGGAGTGGGGCAGTAAGGGAGATTCTTGCTACTGCTATAGTGCATCATCTACAAATCGCAGTAAGTGAGCGGGGCAGTAAGGGAGATTCTAGGTACTGCTATACTTCTTCTACAGATTGCAGTAAGTGAGCAGGGCAGTAAGGGAGGTTCTAGGTACTGCTAATAGTCCATCTACAGATCGCAGTAAGTTAGCGGAGCAGTAAGGGAGATTGTAGGAACTGCTATAGTCCTTTATCTACAGATCACAGTAAGTGAGAGGGGCAGAAAGGGAGATTCTAGGTACTGCTATAGTCCTTTATCTACAGATCACAGTAAGTGAGAGGGGCAGAAAGGGAGATTCTAGGTACAGCTATAGTCCTTTATCTACAGATCACAGTAAGTGAGAGGGGCAGAAAGGGAGATTCTAGGTACTGCTATAGTCCTTTATCTAGAGATCACAGTAAGTGATCGGGGCCATAAGGGAGATTCTAGGTACTGCTATACTCCATCTACAGATCGCAATAAGTGAGCGGAGCAGTTAGGGAGATTCTAGGTACTGCTATAGTCCTTTATCTACAGATCGCAATAAGTGAGCGGAGCAGTAAGGGAGATTCTAGGTACTGCTATAGTCCTTTATCTACAGATCACACTAAGTGAGAGGGGCAGTAAGGGAGATTCTAGGTACCGCTAATAGTCCATCTACAGATCACAGTAAGTGAGTGGGGCAGTAAGGGAGATTCTAGGTACTGCTAATAGTCCATCTACAGATCACAGTAAGTGAGAGGGGCAGTAAGGGAGATTCTAGGAACTGCTATAGTCCCTCATCTACAGATCGCAGTAAGTGAGTGGGGCAGTTAGGGAGATTCTAGGTACTGTTATAGTCCCTCATCTACAGATCACAGTAAGTGAGTGGGACAATAAGGGTGGTTCTAGGTACTGCTAATAGTCCATCTACAGATCGCAGTAAGTGAGCGGAGCAGTAAGGAAATTTCTAGGTACTGCTATAGTCCATTATCTTCAGATCACAGTTAGTGAGTGGAGCAGTTAGGGAGATTCTAGGTACTGCTATAGTCCTTTATGTACAGATTGCACTAAGTGAGCGGGGCAGTAAGGGAGATTCTAGGTACTGCTAATAGTCCATCTACAGATCGCAGTAAGTGAGTGGGGCAGTAAGGGAGGTTCTAGGCACTGCTATAGTCCCTCATCTACAGATCGCAGAAAGAGAGTGGGGAAGGAAGGGAGATTCTAGGTACTGCTATAGTCCTTTATCAACAGATCACAGTAAGTGTGCGGGGCAGTAAGGGAGATTCTAGGTACTACTATAGTCCTTTATCTACAGATCGCAGTAAGTGAGCGGAGCAGTAAGGGAGATTCTAGGTACTGCTATAGTCCTTTATCTACAGATCGACCTAAGTGAGCAGGGCATTAAGGGAGATTCTAGGTACTGCTAATAGTCCATCTACAGATCACAGTAAGTGAGTGGGGCAGTAAGGGAGATTCTAGGTACTGCGAGTAGTACATCTACAGATCGCAGTAAGTGAGTGGGGCAGTAAGGGAGGTTCTAGGCACTGCTATAGTCCCTCATCTACAGATCGCAGTAAGTGAGTGGGGCAGTTAGGGAGATTCTAGGTACTGTTATAGTCCCTCATCTACAGATCACAGAAAGTGAGTGGGACAATAAGGGAGGTTCTAGGTACTGCTAATAGTCCATCGACAGATCACAGTTAGTGAGCGGAGCAGTTAGGGAGATTCTAGGTACTGCCATAGTCCTTTATCTACAGATCACAGTAAGTGAGCGGGGCAGTAAGGGAGATTCTAGGTACTGCTATAGCCCTTTATCTACAGATCACAGTAAGTGAGAGGGCAGTAAGGGAGAATTTAGGTACTGCTATAGTCCTTCATCTACAGATCGCAATAAGTGAGCGGAGTAGTTAGGGAGATTCTAGGTACTGCTATAGTCCTATATCTACAGATCGCAGTAAGTGAGTGGGGCAGTTAGGGAGATTCTTGGTACTGTTATAGTCCCTCATCTACAGATCACAGTAAGTGAGTGGGACAATAAGGGAGGTTCTAGGTACTGCTAATAGTCCATCTACCGATTTCAGTAAGTGAGCGGAGCAGTAAGGAAAATTTTAGGTACTGTTATAGTCCATTATCTACAGATCACAGTTAGTGAGCTGAGCAGTTAGGGAGATTCTAGGTACTGCTATAGTCCTTTATCTACAGATCACAGTAAGTGAGCGGGGCAGTAAGGGAGATTCTAGGTACTGCTATATTCCTTTCTCTACAGATCACAGTAAGTGAGCGGGGCAGTAAGGGAGAATCTAGGTACTGCTATAGCCTTCATCTACAGATCGCAATAAGTGAGCAGAGCAGTAAGGGAGATTCTAGGTACTGCTATAGTCCTTTATCTACAGACCGCACTAAGTGAGCGGGGCAGTAAGGGAGATTCTAGGTACTGCTAATAGTCCTTCATCTTCAGATCACAGTAAGTGCGTGGGGCAGTAAGGGAGAATCTAGGTACTGCTAATAGTCCATCTACAGATCGCAGTAAGTGAGTGGGGCAGTAAGGGAGGTTCTAGGCACTGCTATAGTCACTCATCTACAGATCGCAGTAAGTGAGAGGGGCAGTTAGGGAGATTCTAGGTACTGTTATAGTCCCTGATCTACAGATCACATTAAGTGAGAGGGACAATAAAGGAGGTTCTAGGTACTGCTAATAGTCCATCTACAGATCGCAGTAAGTGAGCGGAGCAGTAAGGAAAATTCTAGGTACTGCTATAGTCCATTATCTACAGATCACAGTTAGTGAGCGGAGTAGTTAGGGAGATTCTAGGTACTGCTATAGTCCTTTATCTACAGATCGTACTAAGTGAGCAGGGCAGTAAGGGAGATTCTAGGTACTGCTAATAGTCAATCTACAGATCGCAGTAAGTGAGTGGGGCAGTAAGGGAGGTTCTAGGCACTGCTATATTCCCTCATCTAGAGATCGCAGTAACTGAGTGGGGCAGGAAGGGAGATTCTAGGTACTGCTATAGTCCTTTATCTACAGATCACAGTAAGTGAGCGGGGTAGTAAGGGAGATTCTAGGTACTGCTATAGTCCTTTATCTACAGATCACAGTAAGTGCGCGGGGCAGTAAGGGAGAATCTAGGTACTGCAATAGACCTTCATCTACAGATCGCAATAAGTGAGCGGAGCAGTAAGGGAGATTCTAGGTACTGCTATAGTCCTTTATCTACAGATCGCACTAAGTGAGCGGGGCAGTTACGGAGATTCTAGGTACTGCTAATAGTCCATCTACAGATCACAGTAAGTGAGTGGGGCAGTAAGGAAGGTTCTAGGCACTGCTATAGTTCCTCATCTACAGATCGCAGTAAGTGAGTGGGGCAGTTAGGGAGATTCTAGGTACTGTTATAGTCCCTAATCTACAGATCACAGTAAGTGAGTGGGACAATAAGGGAGGTTCTAGGTACTGCTAATAGTCCATCTACAGATCGCAGTAAGTGAGCGGAGCAGTAAGGAAATTTCTAGGTACTGCTATAGTCCATTATCTACAGATCACAGTTAGTGAGCGGAGCAGTTAGGGAGATTCTAGGTACTGCTATAGGGCCTGATTCAGACCCACTCGCGAGCGGCTGTACGCTCGCAAGTGGGTCGATGGTCTGCACTGAGCATGCGCACGACGGAGGGAGCTCCGTCGTGCGCATGCGCCAGACACGACGAGCGAAGGACTTTCCTTCGCTCGTTGTGTCCGATCAAAGGGGGCGTGCTGTCAATGTTGATTGACAGCACGCCCCCTTTGGTGGGCGTGCCGGGGGCGTGCCTCCCTGACGGGGGCGTTCCCACGGGAACGCCTCCCGTCAGAAGCCGGCCCACTGACATCACTAGTGATGTCAGTTGGAGTGATTTTGGCTCTGATAGAGCCAAAATCACTCCGGAGCTTGCGGTTGAAAACCTCAACCGCAGGCTCCGGCTCGCAATTTCGATGGTCGCGATGGTCACGACCATCGCGGCCATCAAAATGCACGCTCGTATAGCCTGTGGGTGGTGACCCACAGCTATACGAGCGTCCAGGAGGACGCTCCATGAAAAAGGAGCCCGGCCCTCATGCAGAGCGTGCGCTCTGCTCAGAGCGTACGGCTCTGAATGAGGGCCATAGTCCTTTATGTACAGATCGCACTAAGTGAGCGGGGCAGTAAGGGAGATTCTAGGTACTGCTATACTCCATCTACAGATCGCAATAAGTGAGCAGAGCAGTAAGGGAGATTCTAGGAACTGCTATAGTCCTTTATCTACAGATCACAGTATGTGAGCGGGGCAGTAAGGGAGATTCTAGGTACTGCTATAGTCCTTTATCTACAGATCACAGTAAGTGAGCGGGGAAGTAAGGGAGATTCTAGGTACTGCTATACTCCATCTACAGATCGCAATAAGTGAGCAGAGCAGTAAGGGAGATTCTAGGTACTGCTATAGTCCTTTATCTACAGATCGCAGTAAGTGAGCGGGGCAGTAAGGGAGATTCTAGGTACTGCTATTAGTCCATCTACAGATCGCAGTAAGTGAGTGGGGCAGTAAGGTAGGTTCTAGGCACTGCTATAGTCCCTCATCTACAGATCGCAGTAATTGAGTGGGGCAGTAAGGGAGATTCTAGGTACTGCTATAGTCCTTTATCTACAGATCAAAGTAAGTGAGCGGGGCAGTTAGGGAGATTCTAGGTACTGCTATAGTACTTCATCTACAGATCGCAATAAGTGAGCGGAGCAGTAAGGGAGATTCTAGGTACTGCTACAGTCCTTTATCTACATATCGCACTAAGTGAGCGGGGCAGTAAGGGAGATTTTAGGTACTGCAGTGCTAATAGTCATTCTACAGATCGCAGTAAGTGAGTGGGGCAGTAAGGGAGGTTCTAGGTAGTGCTATAGTCCTAAACCTACAGATCACAGTAAGTGAGTGGGACAGAAAGGGAGGTTCTAGGTACTGCTAATAGTCCATCTACAGATCGCAGTGAGTGGGACAGAAAGGGAGATTCTAGGTACTGCTATACTCCATCTACAGAACGCAGTAAATGAGAAGGGCAGTAAGGGAGATTCTAGGTACTGCTATAGTACTTCATCTACAGACCGCAGTAAATGAGCAGGGCAGTAAGGGAGATTCTAGGTACTGCTATACACCATCTACAGAACGCAGTAAATGAGAAGGGCAGTAAGGGAGATTCTAGGTACTGCTATAGTCCTTCATCTACAGATCGCAGTAAGTGAGCAGGGCAGTAAGAGAGATTCTAGGTACTGCTATACTCCATCTACAGAACGCAGTAAATGAGATGGGCAGTAAGGGAGATTCTAGGTACTGCTATAGTCCTTTATCTACAGATCGCAGTAAGTGAGTGGGGCAGTAAGGGATATTCTATGTACTCCTATAGTCCTTCATCTATAAATCGCAGTAAGGGAGATTCTAGGTACTGCTAATAGTCCTTCATCTACTGATGGCAGTAAGGGAGATTCTAGGTACTGCTAATAGTCCTTGATCTACATATCGCAGTAAGGGAGATTCTAGGTCCTGCTAATAGTCCATCTGCAGATTGTAGTATGTGAGTGGGGCAGTAAGGAAGATTCTAGATACTGCTATGCTCATTCATCAACAGATCGCAGTAAGCAAGCGGGACAGTATGGAACATTCTAGATACTGCTATACTCATTTATCAACAAATCACATTAAGCGAGCGGGGTAGTAAAGGAGATTCTAGGTACTGCTATACTCCTTCATCTATAGATCGCAGTAAGTGAGCGGGGCAGTAAGGGAGATTCTAGGTACTGCTATACTCCTTCTTCTACAGATTGCAGTAAGTGAGCAGGGCATTAAGGGAGGTTCTAGGTACTGCTAATAGTCCATCTACAGATCGCAGTAAGTTAGCGGAGCAGTAAGGGAGATTGTAGGAACTGCTATAGTCCTTTATCTACAAATCACAGTAAGTGAGTGGGGCAGAAAGGGAGATTCTAGGTACTGCTATAGTCCTTTATCTACAGATCACAGTAAGTGAGTGGGGCAGTAAGGGAGATTCTAGGTACTGCTATAGTCCTTTATCTAGAGATCACAGTAAGTGATCGGGGCCGTAAGGGAGATTCTAGGTACTGCTATACTCCATCTACAGATCGCACTAAGTGAGCGGAGTAGTTAGGGAGATTCTAGGTACTGCTATAGTCCTTTATCTACAGATTGCACTAAGTGAGCGGGGCTGTAAGGGAGATTCTAGGTACTGCTAATAGTCCATCTACAGATCGCAGTAAGTGAGTGGGGCAGTAAGGGAGGTTCTCGGCACTGCTATAGTCCCTCATCTACAGATCGCAGTAAGTGAGTGGGGCAGGAAGGGAGATTCTAGGTACTGCTATAGTCCTTTATCTGCAAATCACAGTAAGTGAGCGGGGTAGTAAGGGAGAATCTAGGTACTGCTATCGTCCTTCATCTACAGATCGCAATAAGTGAGCGGAGCAGTAAGGGAGATTCTGGGTACTACTATAGTCCTTTATCTACAGATCACACTAAGTGAGTGGGGCAGTAAGAGAGATTCTAGGTACTGCTAATAGTCCATCTACAGATCACAGTAAGTGAGTGGGGCAGTAAGGGAGATTCTAGGTACTGCTAATAGTCCAGCTACAGATCACAGTAAGTGAGTGGGGCAGTAAGGGAGGTTCTAGGCACTGCTATAGTCCCTCATCTACAGATCGCAGTAAGTGAGTGGGGCAGTTAGGGAGATTCTAGGTACTGTTATAGTCCCTCATCTACAGATCACAGTAAGTGAGTGGGACAATAAGGGAGGTTCTAGGTACTGCTAATAGTCCATCTATAGATCGCAGTAAGTGAGCGGAGCAGTAAGGGAAATTCTAGGTACTGCTATAGTCCTTTATCTACAGATCGTACTAAGTGAGCGGGGCAGTAAGGGAGATTCTAGGTACTGCTAATAGTCCATCTACAGATCGCAGTAAGTGAGTGGGGCTGTAAGGGAGGTTCTAGGCACTGCTATAGTCCCTCATCTACAGATCGCAGTAAGTGAGTGGGGCAGTTAGGGAGATTCTTGGTACTGTTATAGTCCCTCATCTACAGATCACAGTAAGTGAGTCGGACAATAAGGGAGGTTCTAGGTACTGCTAATAGTCCATCTACAGATCGCAGAAAGTGAGCGGAGCAGTAAGGAAAATTTTAGGTACTGCTATAGTCCATTATCTACAGATCACAGTTAGTGAGCAGAGCAGTTAGGGAGATTCTAGGTACTGCTATAGTCCTTTATCTACAGATCACAGTAAGTGAGCGGGGCAGTAAGGGAGATTCTAGGTACTGCTATAGTCCTTTATCTAAAGATCGCACTAAGTGAGCGGGGCAGTAAGGGAGATTCTAGGTACTGCTATACTCCATCTACAGATCGCAATAAGTGAGCAGAGCAGTAAGGGAGATTCTAGGTACTGCTATAGTCCTTTATCTACAGATCGCAGTAAGTGAGCGGGGCAGTAAGGGAGATTCTAGGTACTGCTAATAGTCCATCTACAGATCGCAGTAAGTGAGTGGGGCAGTAAGGTAGGTTCTAGGCACTGCTATAGTCCCTCATCTACAGATCGCAGTAATTGAGTGGGGCAGTAAGGGAGATTCTAGGTACTGCTATAGTCCTTTATCTACAGATCAACGTAAGTGAGCGGGGCAGTTAGGGAGATTCTAGGTATTGCTATACTCTTTCATCTACAGATCACAGTAAGTGAGCGGGGCAGTAAGGGAGAATCTAGGTACTGCTATAGTACTTCATCTACAGATCGCAATAAGTGAGCGGAGCAGTAAGGTAGATTTAAGGTACTGCTACAGTCCTTTATCTACATATCGCACTAAGTGAGCGGGGCAGTAAGGGAGATTTTAGGTACTGCAGTGCTAATAGTCCATCTACAGATCGCAGTAAGTGAGTGGGGCAGTAAGGGAGGTTCTAGGTAGTGCTATAGTCCTAAACCTACAGATCACAGTAAGTGAGTGGGACAGAAAGGGAGGTTCTAGGTATTGCTAATAGTCCATCTACAGATCGCAGTAAGTGAGCGGGGCAGTAAGAGAGATTCTAGGTACTGCTATAGTCCTTCATCTACAGATCGCAGTAAGTGAGCAGGGCAGTAAGAGAGATTCTAGGTACTGCTATACTCCATCTACAGAACGCAGTAAATGAGAAGGGCAGTAAGGTAGATTCTAGGTACTGCTATAGTACTTCATCTACAGACTGCAGTAAATGAGCAGGGCAGTAAGGGAGATTCTAGGTACTGCTATACTCCATCTACAGAACGCAGTAAATGAGAAGGGCAGTAAGGGAGATTCTAGGTACAGCTATAGTCCTTCATCTACAGATCGCAGTAAGTGAGCAGGGCAGTAAGAGAGATTCTAGGTACTGCTATACTCCATCTACAGAACGCAGTAAATGAGAAGGGCAGTAAGGGAGATTCTTGGTACTGCTATAGTCCTTTATCTACAGATCGCAGTAAGTGAGTGGGGCAGTAAGGGATATTCTATGTACTCCTATAGTCCTTCATCTATAGATCGCAGTAAGGGAGATTCTAGGTACTGCTAATAGTCCTTCATCTACTGATGGCAGTAAGGGAGATTCTAGGTACTGCTAATAGTCCTTGATCTACAGATCGCAGTAAGGGAGATTCTAGGTCCTGCTAATAGTCCATCTACAGATTGTAGTATGTGAGTGGGGCAGTAAGGAAGATTCTAGATACTGCTATGCTCATTCATCAACCGATCGCAGTAAGCAAGCGGGACAGTATGGAACATTCTAGATACTGCTATACTCATTTATCAACAAATCACATTAATCGAGCGGGGTAGTAAAGGAGATTCTAGGTACTGCTATACTCCTTCATCTATAGATCTCAGTAAGTGAGTGGGGCAGTAAGGGAGATTCTTGCTACTGCTATAGTCCATCATCTACAAATCGCAGTAAGTGAGCGGGGCAGTAAGGGAGATTCTAGGTACTGCTATACTCCTTCTTCTACAGATTGCAGTAAGTGAGCAGGGCAGTAAGGGAGGTTCTAGGTACTGCTAATAGTCCATCTACAGATCGCAGTAAGTTAGCGGAGCAGTAAGGGAGATTGTAGGAACTGCTATAGTCCTTTATATACAAATCACAGTAAGTGAGTGGGGCAGAAAGGGAGATTCTAGGTACTGCTATAGTCCTTTATCTACAGATCACAGTAAGTGAGTGGGGCAGTAAGGGAGATTCTAGGTACTGCTATAGTCCTTTATCTAGAGATCACAGTAAGTGATCGGGGCCGTAAGGGAGATTCTAGGTACTGCTATACTCCATCTACAGATCGCACTAAGCGAGCGAAGCAGTTAGGGAGATTCTAGGTACTGCTATAGTCCTTTATCTACAGATCGCACTAAGTGAGCGGGGCAGTAAGGGAGATTCTAGGTACTGCTAATAGTCCATCTACAGATCGCAGTAAGTGAGTGGGGCAGTAAGGGAGGTTCTCGGCACTGCTATAGTCCCTCATCTACAGATCGCAGTAAGTGAGTGGGGCAGGAAGGGAGATTCTAGGTACTGCTATAGTCCTTTATCTACAAATCACAGTAAGTGAGCGGGGTAGTAAGGGAGAATCTAGGTACTGCTATAGTTCTTCATCTACAGATCGCAATAAGTGAGCGGAGCAGTAAGGGAGATTCTAGCTACTACTATAGTCCTTTATCTACAGATCACACTAAGTGAGTGGGGCAGTAAGAGATTCTAGGTACTGCTAATAGTCCATCTACAGATCACAGTAAGTGAGTGGGGCAATAAATGAGATTCTAGGTACTGCTAATAGTCCAGCTACAGATCACAGTAAGTGAGTGGGGCAGTAAAGGAGGTTCTAGGCACTGCTATAGTCCCTCATCTACAGATCGCAGTAAGTGAGTGGGGCAGTTAGGGAGATTCTAGGTACTGTTATAGTCCCTCATCTACAGATCACAGTAAGTGAGTGGGACAATAAGGGCGGTTCTAGGTACTGCTAATAGTCCATCTATAGATCGCAGTAAGTGAGCGGAGCAGTAAGGGAAATTCTAGGTACTGCTATAGTCCATTATCTACAGATCACAGTTAGTGAGCGGAGCAGAAAGGGAGATTCTAGGTACTGCTATAGTCCTTTATCTACAGATCGTACTAAGTGAGCGGGGCAGTAAGGGAGATTCTAGGTACTGCTAATAGTCCATCTACAGATCGCAGTAAGTGAGTGGGGCTGTAAGGGAGGTTCTAGGCACTGCTATAGTCCCTCATCTACAGATCGCAGTAAGTGAGTCGGGCAGTTAGGGAGATTCTAGTTACTATTATAGTCCCTCATCTACAGATCACAGTAAGTGAGTGGGACAATAAGGGAGGTTCTAGGTACTGCTAATAGTCCATCTACAGATCGCAGTAAGTGAGCGGAGCAGTAAGGAAAATTTTAGGTACTGCTATAGTCCTTCATCTACAGATCGCAATAAGTGAGCGGAGTAGTTAGGGAGATTCTAGGTACTGCTATAGTCCTTTATCTACAGATCGCAGTAAGTGAGTGGGGCAGTTAGGGACATTCTTGGTACTGTTATAGTCCCTCATCTGCAGATCACAGTAAGTGAGTGGGACAATAAGGGAGGTTCTAGGTACTGCTAATTGTCCATCTACAGATCGCAGAAAGTGAGCGGAGCAGTAAGGAAAATTTTAGGTACTGCCATAGTCCATTATCTACAGATCACAGTTAGTGAGCAGAGCAGTTAGGGAGATTCTAGGTACTGCTATAGTCCTTTATCTACAGATCACAGTAAGTGAGCGGGGCAGTAAGGGAGATTCTAGGTACTGCTATAGTCCTTTATCTACAGATCGCAGTAAGTGCATGGGGCAGTAAGGGAGATTCTAGGTACTGCTAATAGTCCATCTACAGATCGCAGTAAGTGAGTGGGGCAGTAAGGGAGGTTCTAGGCACTGCTATAGTCACTCATCTACAGATCGCAGTAAGTGAGTGGGACAGTTAGGGAGATTCTAGGTACTGTTATAGTCCCTCATCTACAGATCACATTAAGTGAGTGGGACAATAAAGGAGGTTCTAGGTACTGCTAATAGTCCATCTTCAGATCGCAGTAAGTGAGCGGAGCAGTAAGGAAAATTCTAGGTACTGCTATAGTCCATTATCTACAGATCACAGTTAGTGAGCGGAGTAGTTAGGGAGATTCTAGGTACTGCTATAGTCCTATATCTACAGATCGTACTAAGTGAGCAGGGCAGTAAGGGAGATTCTAGGTACTGCTAATAGTCCATCTACAGATCGCAGTAAGTGAGTGGGGCAGTAAGGGAGGTTCTAGACACTGCTATAGTCCCTCATCTACAGATCGCAGTAAGTGAGTGGGGCAGGAAGGGAGATTCTAGGTACTGCTATAGTCCTTTATCTACAGATCACAGTAAGTGCGCGGGGCAGTAAGGGAGAATCTAGATACTGCTATAGACCTTCATCTACAGACCGCAATAAGTGAGCGGAGCAGTAAGGGAGATTCTTGGTACTGCTATAGTCCTTTAACTACAGATCGCACTAAGTGAGCGGGGCAGTAAGGGAGATTCTAGGTACTGCTAATAGTCCATCTACAGATCACAGTAAGTGAGTGGGGCAGTAAGGAAGGTTCTAGGCACTGCTATAGTCCCTCATTTACAGATCGCAGTAAGTGAGTGGGGCAGTTAGGGAGATTCTAGGTACTGTTATAGTCCCTCATCTACAGATCACAGTAAGTGAGTGGGACAATAAGGGAGGTTCTAGGTACTGCTAATAGTCCATCTACAGATCGCAGTAAGTGAGAGGAGCAGTAAGGAAATTTCTAGGTACTGCTATAGTCCATTATCTACAGATCACAGTTAGTGAGCGGAACAGTAGGGAGATTCTAGGTACTGCTATAGTCCTTTATGTACAGATCGCACTAAGTGAGCGGGGCAGTAAGGGAGATTCTAGGTACTGCTATACTCCATCTACAGATCGCAATAAGTGAGCAGAGCAGTAAGGGAGATTCTAGGAACTGCTATAGTCCTTTATCTACAGATCACAGTATGTGAGCGGGGCAGTAAGGGAGATTCTAGGTACTGCTATAGTCCTTTATCTACAGATCACAGTAAGTGAGCGGGGCAGTAAGGGAGATTCTAGGTACTGCTATACTCCATCTACGGATCGCAATAAGTGAGCAGAGCAGTAAGTGAGATTCTAGGTACTGCTATAGTCCTTTATCTACAGATCGCAGTAAGTGAGCGGGGCAGTAAGGGAGATTCTAGGTACTGCTAATAGTCCATCTACAGATCGCAGTAAGTGAGTGGGGCAGTAAGGGAGGTTCTAGGCACTGCTATAGTCCCTCATCTACAGATCGCAGTTATTGAGTGGGGCAGTATGGGAGATTCTAGGTACTGCTATAGTCCTTTATCTACAGATCAAAGTAAGTGAGCGGGGCAGTTAGGGAGATTCTAGGTACTGCTATACTCTTTTATCTACAGATCACAGTAAGTGAGCGGGGCAGTAAGGGAGATTTTAGGTACTGCAATGCTAATAGTCCATCTACAGATCGCAGTAAGTGAGTGGGGCAGGAAGGGAGGTTCTAGGTACTGCTATAGTACTAAACCTACAGATCACAGTAAGTGAGTGGGACAGTAAGGGAGGTTCTAGGTACTGCTAATAGTCCATCTACAGATCGCAGTAAGTGAGCGGGGCAGTAAGAGAGATTCTAGGTACTGCTATAGTCCTTCATCTACAGATCGCAGTAAGTGAGCAGGGCAGTAAGAGAGATTCTAGGTACTGCTATACTCCATCTACAGAACGCAGTAAGTGAGTGGGGCAGTTAGGGAGATTCTAGGTACTGTTATAGTCCCTCATCTACAGATCACAGTAAGTGAGTGGGACAATAAGGGAGGTTCTAGGTACTGCTAATAGTCCATCTATAGATCGCAGTAAGTGAGCGGAGCAGTAAGGGAAATTCTAGGTACTGCTATAGTCCATTATCTACAGATCACAGTTAGTGAGCGGAGCAGAAAGGGAGATTCTAGGTACTGCTATAGTCCTTTATCTACAGATCGTACTAAGTGAGCGAGGCAGTAAGGGAGATTCTAGGTACTGCTAATAGTCCATCTACAGATCGCAGTAAGTGAGTGGGGCTGTAAGGGAGGTTCTAGGCACTGCTATAGTCCCTCATCTACAGATCGCAGTAAGTGAGTGGGGCAGTTAGGGAGATTCTAGTTACTTTTATAGTCCCTCATCTACAGATCACAGTAAGTGAGTGGGACAATAAGGGAGGTTCTAGGTACTGCTAATAGTCCATCTACAGATCGCAGTAAGTGAGCGGAGCAGTAAGGAAAATTTTAGGTACTGCTATAGTCCTTCATCTACAGATCGCAATAAGTGAGAAGAGTAGTTAGGGAGATTCTAGGTACTGCTATAGTCCTTTATCTACAGATCGCAGTAAGTGAGTGGGGCAGTTAGGGAGATTCTTGGTACTGTTATAGTCCCTCATCTACAGATCACAGTAAGCGAGTGGGACAAGAAGGGAGGTTCTAGGTACTGCTAATAGTCCATCTACAGATCGCAGAAAGTGAGCGGAGCAGTAAGGAAAATTTTAGGTACTGCTATAGTCCATTATCTACAGATCACAGTTAGTGAGCAGAGCAGTTAGGGAGATTCTAGGTACTGCTATAGTCCTTTATCTACAGATCACAGTAAGTGAGCGGGGCAGTAAGGGAGATTCTAGGTACTGCTATAGTCCTTTATCTACAGATCGCACTAAGTGAGCGGGGCAGTAAGGGAGATTCTAGGTACTGCTATACTCCATCTACAGATCGCAATAAGAGAGCAGAGCAGTAAGGGAGATTCTAGGTACTGCTATAGTCCTTTATCTACAGATCGCAGTAAGTGAGCGGGGCAGTAAGGGAGATTCTAGGTACTGCTAATAGTCCATCTACAGATCGCAGTAAGTGAGTGGGGCAGTAAGGTAGGTTCTAGGCACTGCTATAGTCCCTCATCTACAGATCGCAGTAATTGAGTGGGGCAGTAAGGGAGATTCTAGGTACTGCTATAGTCCTTTTTCTACAGATCAAAGTAAGTGAGCGGGGCAGTTAGGGAGATTCTAGGTACTGCTATACTCTTTTATCTACAGATCACAGTAAGTGAGCGGGGCAGTAAGGGAGAATCTAGGTACTGCTATAGTACTTCATCTACAGATCGCAATAAGTGAGCGGAGCAGTAAGGGAGATTCTAGGTACTGCTACAGTCCTTTATCTACATATCGCACTAAGTGAGCGGGGCAGTAATGGAGATTTTAGGTACTGCAGTGCTAATAGTCCATCTACAGATCGCAGTAAGTGAGTGGGGCAGTAAGGGAGGTTCTAGGTAGTGCTATAGTCCTAAACCTACAGATCACAGTAAGTGAGTGGGACAGAAAGGGAGGTTCTAGGTACTGCTAATAGTCCATCTACAGATTGCAGTAAGTGAGCGGGGCAGTAAGAGAGATTCTAGGTACTGCTATAGTCCTTCATCTACAGATCGCAGTAAGTGAGCAGGGCAGTAAGAGAGATTCTAGGTACTGCTATAGTCCTTTATCTACAGATCGTACTAAGTGAGCGAGGCAGTAAGGGAGATTCTAGGTACTGCTAATAGTCCATCTACAGATCGCAGTAAGTGAGTGGGGCTGTAAGGGAGGTTCTAGGCACTGCTATAGTCCCTCATCTACAGATCGCAGTAAGTGAGTGGGGCAGTTAGGGAGATTCTAGTTACTTTTATAGTCCCTCATCTACAGATCACAGTAAGTGAGTGGGACAATAAGGGAGGTTCTAGGTACTGCTAATAGTCCATCTACAGATCGCAGTAAGTGAGCGGAGCAGTAAGGAAAATTTTAGGTACTGCTATAGTCCTTCATCTACAGATCGCAATAAGTGAGAAGAGTAGTTAGGGAGATTCTAGGTACTGCTATAGTCCTTTATCTACAGATCGCAGTAAGTGAGTGGGGCAGTTAGGGAGATTCTTGGTACTGTTATAGTCCCTCATCTACAGATCACAGTAAGCGAGTGGGACAATAAGGGAGGTTCTAGGTACTGCTAATAGTCCATCTACAGATCGCAGAAAGTGAGCGGAGCAGTAAGGAAAATTTTAGGTACTGCTATAGTCCATTATCTACAGATCACAGTTAGTGAGCAGAGCAGTTAGGGAGATTCTAGGTACTGCTATAGTCCTTTATCTACAGATCACAGTAAGTGAGCGGGGCAGTAAGGGAGATTCTAGGTACTGCTATAGTCCTTTATCTACAGATCGCACTAAGTGAGCGGGGCAGTAAGGGAGATTCTAGGTACTGCTATACTCCATCTACAGATCGCAATAAGAGAGCAGAGCAGTAAGGGAGATTCTAGGTACTGCTATAGTCCTTTATCTACAGATCGCAGTAAGTGAGCGGGGCAGTAAGGGAGATTCTAGGTACTGCTAATAGTCCATCTACAGATCGCAGTAAGTGAGTGGGGCAGTAAGGTAGGTTCTAGGCACTGCTATAGTCCCTCATCTACAGATCGCAGTAATTGAGTGGGGCAGTAAGGGAGATTCTAGGTACTGCTATAGTCCTTTATCTACAGATCAAAGTAAGTGAGCGGGGCAGTTAGGGAGATTCTAGGTACTGCTATACTCTTTTATCTACAGATCACAGTAAGTGAGCGGGGCAGTAAGGGAGAATCTAGGTACTGCTATAGTACTTCATCTACAGATCGCAATAAGTGAGCGGAGCAGTAAGGGAGATTCTAGGTACTGCTACAGTCCTTTATCTACATATCGCACTAAGTGAGCGGGGCAGTAATGGAGATTTTAGGTACTGCAGTGCTAATAGTCCATCTACAGATCGCAGTAAGTGAGTGGGGCAGTAAGGGAGGTTCTAGGTAGTGCTATAGTCCTAAACCTACAGATCACAGTAAGTGAGTGGGACAGAAAGGGAGGTTCTAGGTACTGCTAATAGTCCATCTACAGATTGCAGTAAGTGAGCGGGGCAGTAAGAGAGATTCTAGGTACTGCTATAGTCCTTCATCTACAGATCGCAGTAAGTGAGCAGGGCAGTAAGAGAGATTCTAGGTACTGCTATACTCCATCTACAGAACGCAGTAAATGAGAAGGGCAGTAAGGGAGATTCTAGGTACTGCTATAGTACTTCATCTACAGACCGCAGTAAATGAGCAGGGCAGTAAGGGAGATTCTAGGTACTGCTATACTCCATCTACAGAACGCAGTAAATGAGAAGGGCAGTAAGGGAGATTCTAGGTACTGCTATAGTCCTTCATCTACCGATCGCAGTAAGTGAGCAGGGCAGTAAGAGAGATTCTAGGTACTGCTATACTCCATCTACAGAACGCAGTAAATGAGAAGGGCAGTAAGGGAGATTCTTGGTACTGCTATAGTCCTTTATCTACAGATCGCAGTAAGTGAGTGGGGCAGTAAGGGATATTCTATGTACTCCTATAGTCCTTCATCTATAGATCGCAGTAAGGGAGATTCTAGGTACTGCTAATAGTCCTTCATCTACTGATGGCAGTAAGGGAGATTCTAGGTACTGCTAATAGTCCTTGATCTACAGATCGCAGTAAGGGAGATTCTAGGTCCTGCTAATAGTCCATCTACAGATTGTAGTATGTGAGTGGGGCAGTAAGGAAGATTCTAGATACTGCTATGCTCATTCATCAACAGATCGCAGTAAGCAAGCGGGACAGTATGGAACATTCTAGATACTGCTATACTCATTTATCAACAAATCACATTAAGCGAGCGGGGTAGTAAAGGAGATTCTAGGTACTGCTATACTCCTTCATCTATAGATCTCAGTAAGTGAGTGGGGCAGTAAGGGAGATTCTTGCTACTGCTATAGTCCATCATCTACAAATCACAGTAAGTGAGCGGGGCAGTAAGGGAGATTCTAGGTACTGCTATACTCCTTCTTCTACAGATTGCAGTAAGTGAGCAGGGCAGTAAGGGAGGTTCTAGGTACTGCTAATAGTCCATCTACAGATCGCAGTAAGTTAGCGGAGCAGTAAGGGAGATTGTAGGAACTGCTATAGTCCTTTATCTACAAATCACAGTAAGTGAGTGGGGCAGAAAGGGAGATTCTAGGTACTGCTATAGTCCTTTATCTACAGATCACAGTAAGTGAGTGGGGCAGTAAGGGAGATTCTAGGTACTGCTATAGTCCTTTATCTAGAGATCACAGTAAGTGTTCGGGGCCGTAAGGGAGATTCTAGGTACTGCTATACTCCATCTACCGATCGCACTAAGCGAGCGGAGCAGTTAGGGAGATTCTAGGTACTGCTATAGTCCTTTATCTACAGATCGCACTAAGTGAGCGGGGCAGTAAGGGAGATTCTAGGTACTGCTAATAGTCCATCTACAGATCGCAGTAAGTGAGTGGGGCAGTAAGGGAGGTTCTCGGCACTGCTATAGTCCCTCATCTACAGATCGCAGTAAGTGAGTGGGGCAGGAAGGGAGATTCTAGGTACTGCTATAGTCCTTTATCTACAAATCACAGTAAGTGAGCGGGGTAGTAAGGGAGAATCTAGGTACTGCTATAGTTCTTCATCTACAGATCGCAATAAGTGAGCGGAGCAGTAAGGGAGATTCTAGGTACTACTATAGTCCTTTATCTACAGATCACACTAAGTGAGTGGGGCAGTAAGAGAGATTCTAGGTACTGCTAATAGTCCATCTACAGATCACAGTAAGTGAGTGGGGCAATAAATGAGATTCTAGGTACTGCTAATAGTCCAGCTACAGATCACAGTAAGTGAGTGGGGCAGTAAAGGAGGTTCTAGGCACTGCTATAGTCCCTCATCTACAGATCGCAGTAAGTGAGTGGGACAATAAGGGAGGTTCTAGGTACTGCTAATAGTCCATCTATAGATCGCAGTAAGTGAGCGGAGCAGTAAGGGAAATTCTAGGTACTGCTATAGTCCTTTATCTACAGATCGTACTAAGTGAGCGGGGCAGTAAGGGTGATTCTAGGTACTGCTAATAGTCCATCTACAGATCGCAGTAAGTGAGTGGGGCTGTAAGGGAGGTTCTAGGCACTGCTATAGTCCCTCATCTACAGATCGCAGTAAGTGAGTGGGGCAGTTAGGGAGATTCTAGGTACTGTTATAGTCCCTCATCTACAGATCACAGTAAGTGAGTGGGACAATAAGGGAGGTTCTTGGTACTGCTAATAGTCCATCTACAGATCGCAGTAAGTGAGCGGAGCAGTAAGGAAAATTTTAGGTACTGCTATAGTCCTTCATCTACAGATCGCAATAAGTGAGCGGAGTAGTTAGGGAGATTCTAGGTACTGCTATAGTCCTTTATCTACAGATCGCAGTAAGTGAGTGGGGCAGTTAGGGAGATTCTTGGTACTGTTATAGTCCCTCATCTACAGATCACAGTAAGTGAGTCGGACAATAAGAGAGGTTCTAGGTACTGCTAATAGTCCATCTACAGATCGCAGAAAGTGAGCGGAGCAGTAAGGAAAATTTTAGGTACTGCTATAGTCCATTATCTACAGATCACAGTTAGTGAGCAGAGCAGTTAGGGAGATTCTAGGTACTGCTATAGTCCTTTATCTACAGATCACAGTAAGTGAGCGGGGCAGTAAGGGAGTTTCTAGGTACTGCTATAGTCCTTTATCTACAGATCGCACTAAGTGAGCGGGGCAGTAAGGGAGATTCTAGGTACTGCTATACTCCATCTACAGATCGCAATAAGTGAGCAGAGCAGTAAGGGAGATTCTAGGTACTGCTATAGTCCTTTATCTACAGATCGCAGTAAGTGAGCGGGGCAGTAAGGGAGATTCTAGGTACTGCTAATAGTCCATCTACAGATCGCAGTAAGTGAGTGGGGCAGTAAGGTAGGTTCTAGGCACTGCAATAGTCCCTCATCTACAGATCGCAGTAATTGAGTGGGGCAGTAAGGGAGATTCTAGGTACTGCTATAGTCCTTTATCTACAGATCAACGTAAGTGAGCGGGGCAGTTAGGGAGATTCTAGGTACTGCTATACTCTTTTATCTACAGATCACAGTAAGTGAGCGGGGCAGTAAGGGAGAATCTAGGTACTGCTATAGTACTTCATCTACAGATCGCAATAAGTGAGCGGAGCAGTAAGGTAGATTTAAGGTACTGCTACAGTCCTTTATCTACATATCGCACTAAGTGAGCGGGGCAGTAAGGGAGATTTTAGGTACTGCAGTGCTAATAGTCCATCTACAGATCGCAGTAAGTGAGCGGGGCAGTAAGGGAGATTCTAGGTACTGCTATACTTCTTCTACAGATTGCAGTAAGTGAGCAGGGCAGTAAGGGAGGTTCTAGGTACTGCTAATAGTCCATCTACAGATCGCAGTAAGTTAGCGGAGCAGTAAGGGAGATTGTAGGAACTGCTATAGTCCTTTATCTACAAATCACAGTAAGTGAGTGGGGCAGAAAGGGAGATTCTAGGTACTGCTATAGTCCTTTTTCTACAGATCACAGTAAGTGAGTGGGGCAGTAAGGGAGATTCTAGGTACTGCTATAGTCCTTTATCTAGAGATCACAGTAAGTGATCGGGGCCGTAAGGGAGATTCTAGGTACTGCTATACTCCATCTACAGATCGCACTAAGTGAGCGGAGCAGTTAGGGAGATTCTAGGTACTGCTATAGTCCTTTATCTACAGATCGCACTAAGTGAGCGGGGCAGTAAGGGAGATTCTAGGTACTGCTAATAGTCCATCTACAGATCGCAGTAAGTGAGTGGGGCAGTAAGGGAGGTTCTCGGCACTGCTATAGTCCCTCATCTACAGATCGCAGTAAGTGAGTGGGGCAGGAAGGGAGATTCTAGGTACTGCTATAGTCCTTTATCTACAAATCACAGTAAGTGAGCGGGGTAGTAAGGGAGAATCTAGGCACTGCTATAGTCCCTCATCTACAGATCGCAGTAAGTGAGTGGGGCAGTTAGGGAGATTCTAGGTACTGTTATAGTCCCTCATCTACAGATCACAGTAAGTGAGTGGGACAATAAGGGAGGTTCTAGGTACTGCTAATAGTCCATCTATAGATCGCAGTAAGTGAGCGGAGCAGTAAGGGAAATTCTAGGTACTGCTATAGTCCATTATCTACAGATCACAGTTAGTGAGCGGAGCAGAAAGGGAGATTCTAGGTACTGCTATAGTCCTTTATCTACAGATCGTACTAAGTGAACAAGGCAGTAAGGGAGATTCTAGGTACTGCTAATAGTCCATCTACAGATCGCAGTAAGTGAGTGGGGCTGTAAGGGAGGTTCTAGGCACTGCTATAGTCCCTCATCTACAGATCGCAGTAAGTGAGTGGGGCAGTTAGGGAGATTCTAGGTACTGTTATAGTCCCTCATCTAAAGATCACAGTAAGTGAGTGGGACAATAAGGTAGGTTCTAGGTACTGCTAATAGTCCATCTACAGATCGCAAAAAGTGAGCAGAGCAGTAAGGAAAATTTTAGGTACTGCTATAGTCCTTCATCTACAGATCGCAATAAGTGAGCGGAGTAGTTAGGGAGATTCTAGGTACTGCTATAGTCCTTTATCTACAGATCGCAGTAAGTGAGTGGGGCAGTTAGGGAGATTCTTGGTACTGTTATAGTCCCTCATCTACAGATCACAGTAAGTGAGTGGGACAATAAGGGAGGTTCTAGGTACTGCTAATAGTCCATCTACAGATCGCAGAAAGTGAGCGGAGCAGTAAGGAAAATTTTAGGTACTGCTATAGTCCATTATCTACAGATCACAGTTAGTGAGCAGAGCAGTTAGAGAGATTCTAGGTACTGCTATAGTCCTTTATCTACAGATCACAGTAAGTGAGCGGGGCAGTAAGGGAGATTCTAGGTACTGCTATAGTCCTTTAACTACAGATCGCACTAAGTGAGCGGGGCAGTAAGGGAGATTCTAGGTACTGCTATACTCCATCTACAGATCGCAATAAGTGAGCAGAGCATTAAGGGAGATTCTAGGTACTGCTATAGTCCTTTATCTACAGATCGCAGTAAGTGAGCGGGGCAGTAAGGGAGATTCTAGGTACTGCTAATAGTCCATCTACAGATCGCAGTAAGTGAGTGGGGCAGTAAGGTAGGTTCTAGGCACTGCTATAGTCCCTCATCTACAGATCGCAGTAATTGAGTGGGGCAGTAAGGGAGATTCTAGGTACTGCTATAGTCCTTTATCTACAGATCAAAGTAAGTGAGCGGGGCAGTTAAGGAGATTCTAGGTACTGCTATACTCTTTTATCTACAGATCACAGTAAGTGAGCGGGGCAGTAAGGGAGAATCTAGGTACTGCTATAGTACTTCATCTACAGATCGCAATAAGTGAGCGGAGCAGTAAGGGAGATTCTAGGTACTGCTACAGTCCTTTATCTACATATCGCACTAAGTGAGCGGGGCAGTAAGGGAGATTTTAGGTACTGCAGTGCTAATAGTCCATCTACAGATCGCAGTAAGTGAGTGGGGCAGTAAGGGATGTTCTAGGTAGTGCTATAGTCCCAAACCTACAGATCACAGTAAGTGAGTGGGACAGAAAGGGAGGTTCTAGGTACTGCTAATAGTCCATCTACAGATCGCAGTAAGTGAGCGGGGCAGTAAGAGAGATTCTAGGTACTGCTATAGTCCTTCATCTACAGATCTCAGTAAGTGAGCAGGGCAGTAAGAGAGATTCTAGGTACTGCTATACTCCATCTACAGAACGCAGTAAATGAGAAGGGCAGTAAGGGAGATTCTAGGTACTGCTATAGTACTTCATCTACAGACCACAGTAAATGAGCAGGGCAGTAAGGGAGATTCTAGGTACTGCTATACTCCATCTACAAAACGCAGTAAATGAGAAGGGCAGTAAGGGAGATTCTAGGTACTGCTATAGTCCTTCATCTACAGATAGCAGTAAGTGAGCAGGGCAGTAAGAGAGATTCTTGGTACTGCTATACTCCATCTACAGAACGCAGTAAATGAGAAGGGCAGTAAGGGAGATTCTTGGTACTGCTATAGTCCTTTATCTACAGATCGCAGTAAGTGAGTGGGGCAGTAAGGGATATTCTATGTACTCCTATAGTCCTTCATCTATAGATCGCAGTAAGGGAGATTCTAGGTACTGCTAATAGTCCTTGATCTACTGATGGCAGTAAGGGAGATTCTAGGTACTGCTAATAGTCCTTGATCTACAGATCGCAATAAGGGAGATTCTAGGTCCTGCTAATAGTCCATCTACAGATTGTAGTATGTGAGTGGGGCAGTAAGGAAGATTCTAGATACTGCTATGCTCATTCATCAACAGATCGCAGTAAGCAAGCGGGACAGTATGGAACATTCTAGATACTGCTATACTCATTTATCAACAAATCACATTAAGCGAGCGGGGTAGTAAAGGAGATTCTAGGTACTGCTATACTCCTTCATCTATACATCTCAGTAAGTGAGTGGGGCAGTAAGGGAGATTCTTGCTACTGCTATAGTCCATCATCTACAAATCGCAGTAAGTGAGCGGGGCAGTAAGGGAGATTCTAGGTACTGCTATACTCATTCTTCTACAGATTGCAGTAAATGAGCAGGGCAGTAAGGGAGGTTCTAGGTACTGCTAATAGTCCATCTACAGATCGCAGTAAGTTAGCGGAGCAGTAAGGGAGATTGTAGGAACTGCTATAGTCCTTTATCTACAAATCACAGTAAGTGAGTGGGGCAGAAAGGGAGATTCTAGGTACTGCTATATTCCTTTATCTACAGATCACAGTAAGTGAGCGGGGCAGTAAGGGAGATTCTAGGTACTGCTATAGTCCTTTATCTAGAGATCACAGTAAGTGATCGGGGCAGAAAGGGAGATTCTAGGTACTGCTATAGTCCTTTATCTACAGATCACAGTAAGTGAGCGGGGCAGTAAGGGAGATTCTAGGTACTGCTAATAGTCCATCTACAGATCGCAGTAAGTGAGTGGGGCAGTAAGGGAGGTTCTCGGCACTGCTATAGTCCCTCATCTACAGATCGCAGTAAGTGAGTGGGGCAGTTAGGGAGATTCTAGGTACTGTTATAGTCCCTCATCTAAAGATCACAGTAAGTGATTGGGACAATAAGGGAGGTTCTAGGTACTGCTAATAGTCCATCTACAGATCGCAAAAAGTGAGCGGAGAAGTAAGGAAAATTTTAGGTACTGCTATAGTCCTTCATCTACAGATCGCAATAAGTGAGCGGAGTAGTTAGGGAGATTCTAGGTACTGCTATAGTCCTTTATCTACAGATCGCAGTAAGTGAGTGGGGCAGTTAGGGAGATTCTTGGTACTGTTATAGTCCCTCATCTACAGATCACAGTAAGTGAGTGGGACAATAAGGGAGGTTCTAAGTACGGCTAATAGTCCATCTACAGATCGCAGAAAGTGAGCGGAGCAGTAAGGAAAATTTTAGGTACTGCTATAGTCCATTATCTACAGATCACAGTTAGTGAGCAGAGCAGTTAGAGAGATTCTAGGTACTGCTATAGTCCTTTATCTACAGATCACAGTAAGTGAGCGGGGCAGTAAGGGAGATTCTAGGTACTGCTATAGTCCTTTATCTACAGATCGCACTAAGTGAGCGGGGCAGTAAGGGAGATTCTAGGCACTGCTATACTCCATCTACAGATCGCAATAAGTGAGCAGAGCAGTAAGGGAGATTCTAGGTACTGCTATAGTCCTTTATCTACAGATCGCAGTAAGTGAGCGGGGCAGTAAGGGAGATTCTAGGTACTGCTAATAGTCCATCTACAGATCGCAGTAAGTGAGTGGGGCAGTAAGGTAGGTTCTAGGCACTGCTATAGTCCCTCATCTACAGATCGCAGTAATTGAGTGGGGCAGTAAGGGAGATTCTAGGTACTGCTATAGTCCTTTATCTACAGATCAAAGTAAGTGAGCGGGGCAGTTAGGGAGATTCTAGGTACTGCTATACTGTTTTATCTACAGATCACAGTAAGTGAGCGGGGCAGTAAGGGAGAATCTAGGTACTGCTACAGTCCTTTATCTACATATCGCACTAAGTGAGCGGGGCAGTAAGGGAGATTTTAGGTACTGCAGTGCTAATAGTCCATCTACAGATCGCAGTAAGTGAGTGGGGCAGTAAGGGATGTTCTAGGTAGTGCTATAGTCCTAAACCTACAGATCACAGTAAGTGAGTGGGACAGAAAGGGAGGTTCTAGGTACTGCTAATAGTCCATCTACAGATCGCAGTAAGTGAGCGGGGCAGTAAGAGAGATTCTAGGTACTGCTATAGTCCTTCATCTACAGATCGCAGTAAGTGAGCAGGGCAGTAAGAGAGATTCTAGGTACTGCTATACTCCATCTACAGAACGCAGTAAATGAGAAGGGCAGTAAGGGAGATTCTAGGTACTGCTATAGTAATTCATCTACAGACCGCAGTAAATGAGCAGGGCAGTAAGGGAGATTCTAGGTACTGCTATACTCCATCTACAGAACGCAGTAAATGAGAAGGGCAGTAAGGGAGATTCTAGGTACTGCTATAGTCCTTCATCTACAGATCGCAGTAAGTGAGCGGGGCAGTAAGAGAGATTCTTGGTACTGCTATACTCCATCTACAGAACGCAGTAAATGAGAAGGGCAGTAAGGGAGATTCTTGGTACTGCTATAGTCCTTTATCTACAGATCGCAGTAAGTGAGTGGGGCAGTAAGGGAGATTCTAGGTACTGCTAATAGTCCTTGATCTACAGATCGCAGTAAGGGAGATTCTAGGTCCTGCTAATAGTCCATCTACAGATTGTAGTATGTGAGTGGGGCAGTAAGGAAGATTCTAGATACTGCTATGCTCATTCATCAACAGATCGCAGTAAGCAAGCGGGACAGTATGGAACATTCTAGATACTGCTATACTCATTTATCAACAAATCACATTAAGCGAGCGGGGTAGTAAAGGAGATTCTAGGTACTGCTATAGTCCTTCATCTATACATCTCAGTAAGTGAGTGGGGCAGTAAGGGAGATTCTAGGTACTGCTATAGTCCTTTACCTACAGATCGCACTAAGTGAGCGGGCAGTAAGGGAGATTCTAGGTACTGCTAATAGTCCTTCATCTACAGATCACAGTAAGTGCGTGGGGCAGTAAGGGAGATTCTAGGTACTGCTAATAGTCCATCTACAGATCGCAGTAAGTGAGTGGGGCAGTAAGGGAGGTCCTAGGCACTGCTATAGTCACTCATCTACAGATCGCAGAAAGTGAGTGGGGCAGTTAGGGAGATTCTAGGTACTGTTATAGTCCCTCATCTACAGATCACATTAAGTGAGTGGGACAATAATGGAGGTTCTAGGTACTGCTAATAGTCCATCTACAGATCGCAGTAAGTGAGCGGAGCAGTAAGGAAAATTCTAGGTACTGCTATAGTCCATTATCTACAGATCACAGTTAGTGAGCGGAGTAGTTAGGGAGATTCTAGGTACTGCTATAGTCCTTTATCTACAGATCATACTAAGTGAGCAGGGCAGTAAGGGAGATTCTAGGTACTGCTAATAGTCCATCTACAGATCGCAGTAAGTGAGTAAGGCAGTAAGGGAGGTTCTAGGCACTGCTATAGTCCCTCATCTACAGATCGCAGTAAGTGAGTGGGGCAGTAAGGGAGATTCTAGGTACTGCTATAGTCCTTTATCTAGAGATCACAGTAAGTGATCGGGGCCGTAAGGGAGATTCTAGGTACTGCTATACTCCATCTACAGATCGCACTAAGTGAGCGGAGCAGTTAGGGAGATTCTAGGTACTGCTATAGTCCTTTATCTACAGATCGCACTAAGTGAGCGGGGCAGTAAGGGAGATTCTAGGTACTGCTAATAGTCCATCTACAGATCGCAGTAAGTGAGTGGGGCAGTAAGGGAGGTTCTCGGCACTGCTATAGTCCCTCATCTAGAGATAGCAGTAAGTGAGTGGGGCAGGAAGGGAGATTCTAGGTACTGCTATAGTCCTTTATGTACAAATCACAGTAAGTGAGCGGGGTAGTAAGGGAGAATCTAGGTACTGCTATAGTCCTTCATCCACAGATCGCAATAAGTGAGCGGAGCAGTAAGGGAGATTCTAGGTTCTACTATAGTCATTTATCTACAGATCACACTAAGTGAGTGGGGCAGTAAGAGAGATTCTAGGTACTGCTAATAGTCCATCTACAGATCACAGTAAGTGAGTGGGGCAGTAAGGGAGATTCTAGGTACTGCTAATAGTCCAGCTGCAGATCACAGTAAGTGAGTGGGGCAGTAAGGGAGGTTCTAGGCACTGATATAGTCCCTCATCTACAGATCGCAGTAAGTGAGTGGGGCAGTTAGGGAGATTCTAGGTACTGTTATAGTCCCTCATCTACAGATCACAGTAAGTGAGTGGGACAATAAGGGAGGTTCTAGGTACTGCTAATAGTCCATCTATAGATCGCAGTAAGTGAGCGGAGCAGTAAGGGAAATTCTAGGTACTGCTATAGTCCATTATCTACAGATCACAGTTAGTGAGCAGAGCAGAAAGGGAGATTCTAGGTACTGCTATAGTCCTTTATCTACAGATCATACTAAGTGAGCGGGGCAGTAAGGGAGATTCTAGGTACTGCTAATAGTCCATCTACAGATCGCAGTAAGTGAGTGGGGCTGTAAGGGAGGTTCTAGGCACTGCTATAGTCCCTCATCTACAGATCGCAGTAAGTGAGTGGGGCAGTTAGGGAGATTCTAGATACTGTTATAGTCCCTCATCTACAGATCACAGTAAGTGAGTGGGACAATAAGGGAGGTTCTAGGTACTGCTAATTTTCCATCTACAGATCGCAGTAAGTGAGCGGAGCAGTAAGGAAAATTTTAGGTACTGCTATAGTCCTTCATCTACAGATCGCAATAAGTGAGCGGAGTAGTTAGGGAGATTCTAGGTACTGCTATAGTCCTTTATCTACAGATCGCAGTAAGTGAGTGGGGCAGTTAGGGAGATTCTTGGTACTGTTATAGTCCCTCATCTACAGATCACAGTAAGTGAGTGGGACAATAAGGGAGGTTCTAGGTACTGCTAATAGTCCATCTACAGATCGCAGAAAGTGAGCGGAGCAGTAAGGAAAATTTTAGGTACTGCTATAGTCCATTATCTACAGATCACAGTTAGTGAGCAGAGCAGTTAGGGAGATTCAAGGTACTGCTATAGTCCTTTATCTACAGATCACAGTAAGTGAGCGGGGCAGTAAGGGAGATTCTAGGTACTGCTATAATCCTTTATCTACAGATCGCACTAAGTGAGCGGGGCAGTAAGGGAGATTCTAGGTACTGCTAATAGTCCTTCATCTACAGATCACAGTAAGTGCGTGGGGCAGTAAGGGAGATTCTAGGTACTGCTAATAGTCCATCTACAGATTGCAGTAAGTGAGTGGGGCAGTAAGGGAGGTTCTAGGCACTGCTATAGTCACTCATCTACAGATCGCAGTAAGTGAGTGGGGCAGTTAGGGAGATTCTAGGTACTGTTATAGTCCCTCATCTACAGATCACATTAAGTGAGTGGGACAATAAAGGAGGTTCTAGGTACTGCTAATAGTCCATCTACAGATCGCAGTAAGTGAGCGGAGCAGTAAGGAAAATTCTAGGTACTGCTATAGTCCATTATCTACAGATCACAGTTAGTGAGCGGAGTAGTTAGGGAGATTCTAGGTACTGCTATAGTCCTTTATCTACAGATCGTACTAAGTGAGCAGGGCAGTAAGGGAGATTCTAGGTAATGCTAATAGTCCATCTACAGATCGCAGTAAGTGAGTGGGGCAGTAAGGGAGGTTCTAGGCACTGCTATAGTCCCTCATCTACAGATCGCAGTAAGTGAGTGGGGCAGGAAGGTAGATTCTAGGTACTGCTATAGTCCTTTATCTACAGATCACAGTAAGTGAGCGGGGCAGTAAGGGAGATTCTAGGTACTGCTATAGTCCTTTATCTACAGATCACAGTAAGTGCGCGGGGCAGTAAGGGAGAATCTAGGTACTGCTATAGACCTTCATCTACAGATCGCAATAAGTGAGCGGAGCAGTAAGGGAGATTCTAGGTACTGCTATAGTCCTTTAACTACAGATCGCACTAAGTGAGCGGGGCAGTAAGGGAGATTCTAGGTACTGCTAATAGTCCATCTACAGATCACAGTAAGTGAGTGGGGCAGTAAGGAAGGTTCTAGGCACTGCTATAGTCCCTCATCTACAGATCGCAGTAAGTGAGTGGGGCAGTTAGGGAGATTCTAGGTACTGTTATAGTCCCTCATCTACAGATCACAGTAAGTGAGTGGGACAATAAGGGAGGTTATAGGTACTGCTAATAGTCCATCTACAGATCGCAGTAAGTGAGCGGAGCAGTAAGGAAAATTCTAGGTACTGCTATAGTCCATTATCTACAGATCACAGTTAGTGAGCGGAACAGTCAGGGAGATTCTAGGTACTGCTATAGTCCTTTATGTACAGATCGCACTAAGTGAGCGGGGCAGTAAGGGAGATTCTAGGTACTGCTATACTCCATCTACAGATCACAATAAGTGAGCAGAGCAGTAAGGGAGATTCTAGGAACTGCTATAGTCCTTTATCTACAGATCACAGTATGTGAGCGGGGCAGTAAGGGAGATTCTAGGTACTGCTATAGTCCTTTATCTACAGATCACAGTAAGTGAGCGGGGCAGTAAGGGAGTTTCTAGGTACTGCTATACTCCATCTACAGATCGCAATAAGTGAGCAGAGCAGTAAGGGAGATTCTAGGTACTGCTATAGTCCTTTATCTACAGATCGCAGTAAGTGAGCGGGGCAGTAAGGGAGATTCTAGGTACTGCTAATAGTCCATCTACAGATCGCAGTAATTGAGTGGGGCAGTAAGGGAGGTTCTAGGCACTGCTATAGTCCCTCATCTACAGATCGCAGTAATTGAGTGGGGCAGTATGGGAGATTCTAGGTACTGCTATAGTCCTTTATCTACAGATCAAAGTAAGTGAGCGGGGCAGTTAGGGAGATTCTAGGTACTGCTATACTCTTTTATCTACAGATCACAGTAAGTGAGCGGGGCAGTAAGGGAGAATCTAGGTACTGCTATAGTACTTCATCTACAGATCGCAATAAGTGAGCGGAGCAGTAAGGGAGATTCTAGGTACTGCTACAGTCCTTTATCTACATATCGCACTAAGTGAGCGGGGCAGTAAGGGAGATTTTAGGTACTGCAGTGCTAATAGTCCATCTACAGATCGCAGTAAGTGAGTGGGGCAGTAAGGGAGGTTCTAGGTACTGCTATAGTCCTAAACCTACAGATCACAGTAAGTGAGTGGGACAGTAAGGGAGGTTCTAGGTACTGCTAATAGTCCATCTACAGATCGCAGTAAGTGAGCGGGGCAGTAAGAGAGATTCTAGGTACTGCTATAGTCCTTCATCTACAGATCGCAGTAAGTGAGCAGGGCAGTAAGAGAGATTCTAGGTACTGCTATACTGCATCTACAGAACGCAGTAAATGAGAAGGGCAGTAAGGGAGATTCTAGGTACTGCTATAGTACTTCATCTACAGACCGCAGTAAATGAGCAGGGCAGTAAGGGAGATTCTAGGTACTGCTAATAGTCCTTCATCTACTGATGGCAGTAAGGGAGATTCTAGGTCCTGCTAATAGTCCATCTACAGATTGTAGTATGTGAGTGGGGCAGTAAGGAAGATTCTAGATACTGCTATGCTCATTCATCAACAGATCGCAGTAAGCAAGCAGGACAGTATGGAACATTCTAGATACTGCTATACTCATTTATCAACAAATCACATTAAGCGAGCGGGGTAGTAAAGGAGATTCTAGGTACTGCTATACTCCTTCATCTATAGATCTCAGTAAGTGAGTGGGGCAGTAAGGGAGATTCTTGCTACTGCTATAGTCCATCATCTACAAATCGCAGTAAGTGAGCGGGGCAGTAAGGGAGATTCTAGGTACTGCTATACTCCTTCTTCTACAGATTGCAATAAGTGAGCAGGGCAGTAAGGGAGGATCTAGGTACTGCTAATAGTCCATCTACAGATCGCAGTAAGTTAGCGGAGCAGTAAGGAAGATTGTAGGAACTGCTATAGTCCTTTATCTACAATTCACAATAAGTGAGAGGGGCAGAAAGGGAGATTCTAGGTACTGCTATAGTCCTTTATCTACAGATCACAGTAAGTGAGCGGGGCAGTAAGGGAAATTCTAGGTACTGCTATAATCCTTTATCTAGAGATCACAGTAAGTGATCGGGGCCGTAAGGGAGATTCTAGGTACTGCTATACTCCATCTACAGATCGCAATAAGTGAGCGGAGCAGTTAGGGAGATTCTAGGTACTGCTATAGGCCTTTATCTACAGATCGCACTAAGTGAGCGGGGCAGTAAGGGAGATTCTAGGTACTGCTAATAGTCCATCTACAGATCGCAGTAAGTGAGTGGGGCAGGAAGGGAGATTCTAGGTACTGCTATAGTCCTTTATCTACAGATCACAGAAAGTGATCGGGGTAGTAAGGGAGAATCTAGGTACTGCTATAGTCCTTTATCTACAGATCGCACTAAGTGAGCGGGGCAGTAAGGGAGATTCTAGGTACTGCTATACTCCATCTACAGATCGCAATAAGTGAGCAGAGCAGTAAGGGAGATTCTAGGTACTGCTATAGTCCTTTATCTACAGATCGCAGTAAGTGAGCGGGGCAGTAAGCGAGATTCTAGGTACTGCTAATAGTCCATCTACAGATCGCAGTAAGTGAGTGGGTCAGTAAGGTAGGTTCTAGGCACTGCTATAGTCCCTCATCTACAGATCGCAGTAATTGAGTGGGGCAGTAAGGGAGATTCTAGGTACTGCTATAGTCCTTTATCTACAGATCAAAGTAAGTGAGCGGGGCAGTTAGGGAGATTCTAGGTACTGCTATACTCTTTTATCTACAGATCACAGTAAGTGAGCGGGGCAGTAAGGGAGAATCTAGGTACTGCTATAGTACTTCATCTACAGATCGCAATAAGTGAGCGGAGCAGTAAGGGAGATTCTAGGTACTGCTACAGTCCTTTATCTACATATCGCACTAAGTGAGCAGGGCAGTAATGGAGATTTTAGGTACTGCAGTGCTAATAGTCCATCTACAGATCGCAGTAAGTGAGTGGGGCAGTAAGGGAGGTTCTAGGTAGTGCTATAGTCCTAAACCTACAGATCACAGTAAGTGAGTGGGACAGAAAGGGAGGTTCTAGGTACTGCTAATAGTCCATCTACAGATCGCAGTAAGTGAGCGGGGCAGTAAGAGAGATTCTAGGTACTGCTATAGTCCTTCATCTACAGATCGCAGTAAGTGAGCAGGGCAGTAAGAGAGATTCTAGGTACTGCTATACTCCATCTACAGAACGCAGTAAATGAGAAGGGCAGTAAGGGAGATTCTAGGTACTGCTATAGTACTTCATCTACAGACCGCAGTAAATGAGCAGGGCAGTAAGGGAGATTCTAGGTACTGCTATACTCCATCTACAGAACGCAGTAAATGAGAAGGGCAGTAAGGGAGATTCTAGGTACTGCTATAGTCCTTCATCTACAGATCGCAGTAAGTGAGCAGGGCAGTAAGAGAGATTCTAGGTACTGCTATACTCCATCTACAGAACGCAGTAAATGAGAAGGGCAGTAAGGGAGATTCTTGGTACTGCTATAGTCCTTTATCTACAGATCGCAGTAAGTGAGTGGGGCAGTAAGGGATATTCTATGTACTCCTATAGTCCTTCATCTATAGATCGCAGTAAGGGAGATTCTAGGTACTGCTAATAGTCCTTCATCTACTGATGGCAGTAAGGGAGATTCTAGGTACTGCTAATAGTCCTTGATCTACAGATCGCAGTAAGGGAGATTCTAGGTCCTGCTAATAGTCCATCTACAGATTGTAGTATGTGAGTGGGGCAGTAAGGAAGATTCTAGATACTGCTATGCTCATTCATCAACAGATCGCAGTAAGCAAGCGGGACAGTATGGAACATTCTAGATACTGCTATACTCATTTATCAACAAATCACATTAAGCGAGCGGGGTAGTAAAGGAGATTCTAGGTACTGCTATACTCCTTCATCTATAGATCTCAGTAAGTGAGTGGGGCAGTAAGGGAGATTCTTGCTACTGCTATAGTCCATCATCTACAAATCGCAGTAAGTGAGCGGGGCAGTAAGGGAGATTCTAGGTACTGCTATACTCCTTCTTCTACAGATTGCAGTAAGTGAGCAGGGCAGTAAGGGAGGTTCTAGGTACTGCTAATAGTCCATCTACAGATCGCAGTAAGTTAGCGGAGCAGTAAGGGAGATTCTAGGTACTGCTATAGTCCTTTATCTACAGATCGCACTAAGTGAGCGGGGCAGTAAGGGAGATTCTAGGTACTGCTAATAGTCCATCTACAGATCGCAGTAAGTGAGTGGGGCAGTAAGGGAGGTTCTCGGCACTGCTATAGTCCCTCATCTACAGATCGCAGTAAGTGAGTGGGGCAGGAAGGGAGATTCTAGGTACTGCTATAGTCCTTTATCTACAAATCACAGTAAGTGAGCGGGGTAGTAAGGGAGAATGTAGGCACTGCTATAGTCCCTCATCTACAGATCGCAGTAAGTGAGTGGGGCAGTTAGGGAAATTCTAGGTACTGTTATAGTCCCTCATCTACAGATCACAGTAAGTGAGTAGGACAATAAGGGAGGTTCTAGGTACTGCTAATAGTCCATCTATAGATCGCAGTAAGTGAGCGGAGCAGTAAGGGAAATTCTAGGTACTGCTATAGTCCATTATCTACAGATCACAGTTAGTGAGCGGAGCAGAAAGGGAGATTCTAGGTACTGCTATAGTCTTTTATCTACAGATCGTACTAAGTGAGCAAGGCAGTAAGGGAGATTCTAGGTACTGCTAATAGTCCATCTACAGATCGCAGTAAGTGAGTGGGGCTGTAAGGGAGGTTCTAGGCACTGCTATAGTCCCTCATCTACAGATCGCAGTAAGTGAGTGGGGCAGTTAGGGAGATTCTAGGTACTGTTATAGTCCCTCATCTAAAGATCACAGTAAGTGAGTGGGACAATAAGGGAGGTTCTAGGTACTGCTAATAGTCCATCTACAGATCGCAAAAAGTGAGCGGAGCAGTAAGGAAAATTTTAGGTACTGCTATAGTCCTTCATCTACAGATCGCAATAAGTGAGCGGAGTAGTTAGGGAGATTCTAGGTACTGCTATAGTCCTTTATCTACAGATCGCAGTAAGTGAGTGGGGCAGTTAGGGAGATTCTTGGTACTGTTATAGTCCCTCATCTACAGATCACAGTAAGTGAGTGGGACAATAAGGGAGGTTCTAGGTACTGCTAATAGTCCATCTACAGATCGCAGAAAGTGATCGGAGCAGTAAGGAAAATTTTAGGTACTGCTATAGTCCATTATCTACAGATCACAGTTAGTGAGCAGAGCAGTTAGAGAGATTCTAGGTACTGCTATAGTCCTTTATCTACAGATCACAGTAAGTGAGCGGGGCAGTAAGGGAGATTCTAGGTACTGCTATAGTCCTTTATCTACAGATCGCACTAAGTGAGCGGGGCAGTAAGGGAGATTCTAGGTACTGCTATACTCCATCTACAGATCGCAATAAGTGAGCAGAGCAGTAAGGGAGATTCTAGGTACTGCTATAGTCCTTTATCTACAGATCGCAGTAAGTGAGCGGGGCAGTAAGGGAGATTCTAGGTACTGCTAATAGTCCATCTACAGATCGCAGTAAGTGAGTGGGGCAGTAAGGTAGGTTCTAGGCACTGCTATAGTCCCTCATCTACAGATCGCAGTAATTGAGTGGGGCAGTAAGGGAGATTCTAGGTACTGCTATAGTCCTTTATCTACAGATCAAAGTAAGTGAGCGGGGCAGTTAGGGAGATTCTAGGTACTGCTATACTGTTTTATCTACAGATCACAGTAAGTGAGCGGGGCAGTAAGGGAGAATCTAGGTACTGCTATAGTACTTCATCTACAGATCGCAATAAGTGAGCGGAGCAGTAAGGGAGATTCTAGGTACTGCTACAGTCCTTTATCTACATATCGCACTAAGTGAGCGGGGCAGTAAGGGAGATTCTAGGTACTGCTAATAGTCCATCTACAGATCGCAGTAAGTGAGTGGGGCAGTAAGGTAGGTTCTAGGCACTGCTATAGTCCCTCATCTACAGATCGCAGTAATTGAGTGGGGCAGTAAGGGAGATTCTAGGTACTGCTATAGTCCTTTATCTACAGATCAAAGTAAGTGAGCGGGGCAGTTAGGGAGATTCTAGGTACTGCTACACTCTTTTATCTACAGATCACAGTAAGTGAGCGGGGCAGTAAGGGAGAATCTAGGTACTGCTATAGTACTTCATCTACAGATCGCAATAAGTGAGCGGAGCAGTAAGGGAGATTCTAGGTACTGCTACAGTCCTTTATCTACATATCGCACTAAGTGAGCAGGGCAGTAATGGAGATTTTAGGTACTGCAGTGCTAATAGTCCATCTACAGATCGCAGTAAGTGAGTGGGGCAGTAAGGGAGGTTCTAGGTAGTGCTATAGTCCTAAACCTACAGATCACAGTAAGTGAGTGGGACAGAAAGGGAGGTTCTAGGTACTGCTAATAGTCCATCTACAGATCGCAGTAAGTGAGCGGGGCAGTAAGAGAGATTCTAGGTACTGCTATAGTCCTTCATCTACAGATCGCAGTAAGTGAGCAGGGCAGTAAGAGAGATTCTAGGTACTGCTATACTCCATCTACAGAACGCAGTAAATGAGAAGGGCAGTAAGGGAGATTCTAGGTACTGCTATAGTACTTCATCTACAGACCGCAGTAAATGAGCAGGGCAGTAAGGGAGATTCTAGGTACTGCTATACTCCATCTACAGAACGCAGTAAATGAGAAGGGCAGTAAGGGAGATTCTAGGTACTGCTATAGTCCTTCATCTACAGATCGCAGTAAGTGAGCAGGGCAGTAAGAGAGATTCTAGGTACTGCTATACTCCATCTACAGAACGCAGTAAATGAGAAGGGCAGTAAGGGAGATTCTTGGTACTGCTATAGTCCTTTATCTACAGATCGCAGTAAGTGAGTGGGGCAGTAAGGGATATTCTATGTACTCCTATAGTCCTTCATCTATAGATCGCAGTAAGGGAGATTCTAGGTACTGCTAATAGTCCTTCATCTACTGATGGCAGTAAGGGAGATTCTAGGTACTGCTAATAGTCCTTGATCTACAGATCGCAGTAAGGGAGATTCTAGGTCCTGCTAATAGTCCATCTACAGATTGTAGTATGTGAGTGGGGCAGTAAGGAAGATTCTAGATACTGCTATGCTCATTCATCAACAGATCGCAGTAAGCAAGCGGGACAGTATGGAACATTCTAGATACTGCTATACTCATTTATCAACAAATCACATTAAGCGAGCGGGGTAGTAAAGGAGATTCTAGGTACTGCTATACTCCTTCATCTATAGATCTCAGTAAGTGAATGGGGCAGTAAGGGAGATTCTTGCTACTGCTATAGTCCATCATCTACAAATCGCAGTAAGTGAGCGGGGCAGTAAGGGAGATTCTAGGTACTGCTATACTCCTTCTTCTACAGATTGCAGTAAGTGAGCAGGGCAGTAAGGGAGGTTCTAGGTACTGCTAATAGTCCATCTACAGATCGCAGTAAGTTAGCGGAGCAGTAAGGGAGATTCTAGGTACTGCTATAGTCCTTTATCTACAGATCGCACTAAGTGAGCGGGGCAGTAAGGGAGATTCTAGGTACTGCTAATAGTCCATCTACAGATCGCAGTAAGTGAGTGGGGCAGTAAGGGAGGTTCTCGGCACTGCTATAGTCCCTCATCTACAGATCGCAGTAAGTGAGTGGGGCAGGAAGGGAGATTCTAGGTACTGCTATAGTCCTTTATCTACAAATCACAGTAAGTGAGCGGGGTAGTAAGGGAGAATCTAGGCACTGCTATAGTCCCTCATCTACAGATCGCAGTAAGTGAGTGGGGCAGTTAGGGAGATTCTAGGTACTGTTATAGTCCCTCATCTACAGATCACAGTAAGTGAGTGGGACAATAAGGGAGGTTCTAGGTACTGCTAATAGTCCATCTATAGATCGCAGTAAGTGAGCGGAGCAGTAAGGGAAATTCTAGGTACTGCTATAGTCCATTATCTACAGATCACAGTTAGTGAGCGGAGCAGAAAGGGAGATTCTAGGTACTGCTATAGTCTTTTATCTACAGATCGTACTAAGTGAGCAAGGCAGTAAGGGAGATTCTAGGTACTGCTAATAGTCCATCTACAGATCGCAGTAAGTGAGTGGGGCTGTAAGGGAGGTTCTAGGCACTGCTATAGTCCCTCATCTACAGATCGCAGTAAGTGAGTGGGGCAGTTAGGGAGATTCTAGGTACTGTTATAGTCCCTCATCTAAAGATCACAGTAAGTGAGTGGGACAATAAGGGAGGTTCTAGGTACTGCTAATAGTCCATCTACAGATCGCAAAAAGTGAGCGGAGCAGTAAGGAAAATTTTAGGTACTGCTATAGTCCTTCATCTACAGATCGCAATAAGTGAGCGGAGTAGTTAGGGAGATTCTAGGTACTGCTATAGTCCTTTATCTACAGATCGCAGTAAGTGAGTGGGGCAGTTAGGGAGATTCTTGGTACTGTTATAGTCCCTCATCTACAGATCACAGTAAGTGAGTGGGACAATAAAGGAGGTTCTAGGTACTGCTAATAGTCCATCTACAGATCGCAGAAAGTGAGCGGAGCAGTAAGGAAAATTTTAGGTACTGCTATAGTCCATTATCTACAGATCACAGTTAGTGAGCGAGCAGTTAGAGAGATTCTAGGTACTGCTATAGTCCTTTATCTACAGATCACAGTAAGTGAGCGGGGCAGTAAGGGAGATTCTAGGTACTGCTATAGTCCTTTATCTACAGATCGCACTAAGTGAGCGGGGCAGTAAGGGAGATTCTAGGTACTGCTATACTCCATCTACAGATCGCAATAAGTGAGCAGAGCAGTAAGGGAGATTCTAGGTACTGCTATAGTCCTTTATCTACAGATCGTAGTAAGTGAGCGGGGCAGTAAGGGAGATTCTAGGTACTGCTAATAGTCCATCTACAGATCGCAGTAAGTGAGTGGGGCAGTAAGGTAGGTTCTAGGCACTGCTATAGTCCCTCATCTACAGATCGCAGTATTTGAGTGGGGCAGTAAGGGAGATTCTAGGTACTGCTATAGTCCTTTATCTACAGATCAAAGTAAGTGAGCGGGGCAGTTAGGGAGATTCTAGGTACTGCTATACTGTTTTATCTACAGATCACAGTAAGTGAGCGGGGCAGTAAGGGAGAATCTAGGTACTGCTATAGTACTTCATCTACAGATCGCAATAAGTGAGCGGAGCAGTAAGGGAGATTCTAGGTACTGCTACAGTCCTTTATCTACATATCGCACTAAGTGAGCGGGGCAGTAAGGGAGATTTTAGGTACTGCAGTGCTAATAGTCCATCTACAGATCGCAGTAAGTGAGTGGGGCAGTAAGGGATGTTCTAGGTAGTGCTATAGTCCTAAACCTACAGATCACAGTAAGTGAGTGGGACAGAAAGGGAGGTTCTAGGTACTGCTAATAGTCCATCTACAGATCGCAGTAAGTGAGCGGGGCAGTAAGAGAGATTCTAGGTACTGCTATAGTCCTTCATCTACAGATCGCAGTAAGTGAGCAGGGCAGTAAGAGAGATTCTAGGTACTGCTATACTCCATCTACAGAACGCAGTAAATGAGAAGGGCAGTAAGGGAGATTCTAGGTACTGCTATAGTACTTCATCTACAGACCGCAGTAAATGAGCAAGGCAGTAAGGGAGATTCTAGGTACTGCTATACTCCATCTACAGAACGCAGTAAATGAGAAGGGCAGTAAGGGAGATTCTAGGTACTGCTATAGTCCTTCATCTACAGATCGCAGTAAGTGAGCAGGGCAGTAAGAGAGATTCTAGGTACTGCTATACTCCATCTACAGAACGCAGTAAATGAGAAGGGCAGTAAGGGAGATTCTTGGTACTGCTATAGACCTTTATCTACAGATCGCAGTAAGTGAGTGGGGCAGTAAGGGATATTCTATGTACTCCTATAGTCCTTCATCTATAGATCACAGTAAGGGAGATTCTAGGTACTGCTAATAGTCCTTCATCTACTGATGGCAGTAAGGGAGATTCTAGGTACTGCTAATAGTCCTTGATCTACAGATCGCAGTAAGGGAGATTCTAGGTCCTGCTAATAGTCCATCTACAGATCGCAGTAAGCAAGCGGGACAGTATGGAACATTCTAGATACTGCTATACTCATTTATCAACAAATCACATTAAGCGAGCGGGGTAGTAAAGGAGATTCTAGGTACTGCTATACTCCTTCATCTATAGATCTCAGTAAGTGAGTGGGGCAGTAAGGGAGATTCTTGCTACTGCTATAGTCCATCATCTACAAATCGCAGTAAGTGAGCGGGGCAGTAAGGGAGATTCTAGGTACTGCTATACTCCTTCTTCTACAGATTGCAGTAAGTGAGCAGGGCAGTAAGGGAGGTTCTAGGTACTGCTAATAGTCCATCTACAGATCGCAGTAAGTTAGCGGAGCAGTAAGGGAGATTGTAGGAACTGCTATAGTCCTTTATCTACAAATCACAGTAAGTGAGTGGGGCAGAAAGGGAGATTCTAGGTACTGCTATAGTCCTTTATCTACAGATCACAGTAAGTGAGTGGGGCAGTAAGGGAGATTCTAGGTACTGCTATAGTCCTTTATCTAGAGATCACAGTAAGTGATCGGGGCCGTAAGGGAGATTCTAGGTACTGCTATACTCCATCTACAGATCGCACTAAGTGAGCGGAGCAGTTAGGGAGATTCTAGGTACTGCTATAGTCCTTTATCTACAGATCGCACTAAGTGAGCGGGGCAGTAAGGGAGATTCTAGGTACTGCTAATAGTCCATCTACAGATCGCAGTAAGTGAGTGGGGCAGTAAGGGAGGTTCTCGGCACTGCTATAGTCCCTCATCTACAGATCGCAGTAAGTGAGTGGGGCAGGAAGGGAGATTCTAGGTACTGCTATAGTCCTTTATCTACAAATCACAGTAAGTGAGCGGGGTAGTAAGGGAGAATCTAGGCACTGCTATAGTCCCTCATCTACAGATCGCAGTAAGTGAGTGGGGCAGTTAGGGAGATTCTAGGTACTGTTATAGTCCCTCATCTACAGATCACAGTAAGTGAGTGGGACAATAAGGGAGGTTCTAGGTACTGCTAATAGTCCATCTATAGATCGCAGTAAGTGAGCGGAGCAGTAAGGGAAATTCTAGGTACTGCTATAGTCCATTATCTACAGATCACAGTTAGTGAGCGGAGCAGAAAGGGAGATTCTAGGTACTGCTATAGTCCTTTATCTACAGATCGTACTAAGTGAGCAAGGCAGTAAGGGAGATTCTAGGTACTGCTAATAGTCCATCTACAGATCGCAGTAAGTGAGTGGGGCTGTAAGGGAGGTTCTAGGCACTGCTATAGTCCCTCATCTACAGATCGCAGTAAGTGAGTGGGGCAGTTAGGGAGATTCTAGGTACTGTTATAGTCCCTCATCTAAAGATCACAGTAAGTGAGTGGGACAATAAGGGAGGTTCTAGGTACTGCTAATAGTCCATCTACAGATCGCAAAAAGTGAGCGGAGCAGTAAGGAAAATTTTAGGTACTGCTATAGTCCTTCATCTACAGATCGCAATAAGTGAGCGGAGTAGTTAGGGAGATTCTAGGTACTGCTATAGTCCTTTATCTACAGATCGCAGTAAGTGAGTGGGGCAGTTAGGGAGATTCTTGGTACTGTTATAGTCCCTCATCTACAGATCACAGTAAGTGAGTGGGACAATAAGGGAGGTTCTAGGTACTGCTAATAGTCCATCTACAGATCGCAGAAAGTGAGCGGAGCAGTAAGGAAAATTTTAGGTACTGCTATAGTCCATTATCTACAGATCACAGTTAGTGAGCAGAGCAGTTAGAGAGATTCTAGGTACTGCTATAGTCCTTTATCTACAGATCACAGTAAGTGAGCGGGGCAGTAAGGGAGATTCTAGGTACTGCTATAGTCCTTTATCTACAGATCGCACTAAGTGAGCGGGGCAGTAAGGGAGATTCTAGGTACTGCTATACTCCATCTACAGATCGCAATAAGTGAGCAGAGCAGTAAGGGAGATTCTAGGTACTGCTATAGTCCTTTATCTACAGATCGCAGTAAGTGAGCGGGGCAGTAAGGGAGATTCTAGGTACTGCTAATAGTCCATCTACAGATCGCAGTAAGTGAGTGGGGCAGTAAGGTAGGTTCTAGGGACTGCTATAGTCCCTCATCTACAGATCGCAGTAATTGAGTGGGGCAGTAAGGGAGATTCTAGGTACTGCTATAGTCCTTTATCTACAGATCAAAGTAAGTGAGCGGGGCAGTTAGGGAGATTCTAGGTACTGCTATACTGTTTTATCTACAGATCGCAGTAATTGAGTGGGGCAGTAAGGGAGATTCTAGGTACTGCTACAGTACTTTATCTACATATCGCACTAAGTGAGCGGGGCAGTAAGGGAGATTTTAGGTACTGCAGTGCTAATAGTCCATCTACAGATCGCAGTAAGTGAGTGGGGCAGTAAGGGATGTTCTAGGTAGTGCTATAGTCCTAAACCTACAGATCACAGTAAGTGAGTGGGACAGAAAGGGAGGTTCTAGGTACTGCTAATAGTCCATCTACAGATCGCAGTAAGTGAGCGGGGCAGTAAGAGAGATTCTAGGTACTGCTATAGTCCTTCATCTACAGATCTCAGTAAGTGAGCAGGGCAGTAAGAGAGATTCTAGGTACTGCTATACTCCATCTACAGAACGCAGTAAATGAGAAGGGCAGTAACGGAGATTCTAGGTACTGCTATAGTACTTCATCTACAGACCGCAGTAAATGAGCAGGGCAGTAAGGGAGATTCTAGGTACTGCTATACTCCATCTACAGAACGCAGTAAATGAGAAGGGCAGTAAGGGAGATTCTAGGTACTGCTATAGTCCTTTATCTACAGATCGCAGTAAGTGAGTGGGGCAGTAAGGGATATTCTATCTACTCCTATAGTCCTTCATCTATAGATCGCAGTAAGGGAGATTCTAGGTACTGCTAATAGTCCTTCATCTACTGATGGCATTAAGGGAGATTCTAGGTACTGCTAATAGTCCTTGATCTACAGATCGCAGTAAGGGAGATTCTAGGTCCTGCTAATAGTCCATCTACAGATTGTAGTATGTGAGTGGGGCAGTAAGGAAGATTCTAGATACTGCTATGCTCATTCATCAACAGATCGCAGTAAGCAAGCGGGACAGTATGGAACATTCTAGATACTGCTATACTCATTTATCAACAAATCACATTAAGCGAGCGGGGTAGTAAAGGAGATTCTAGGTACTGCTATACTCCTTCATCTATAGATCTCAGTAAGTGAGTGGGGCAGTAAGGGAGATTCTTGCTACTGCTATAGTCCATCATCTACAAATCGCAGTAAGTGAGCGGGGCAGTAAGGGAGATTCTAGGTACTGCTATACTCATTCTTCTACAGATTGCAGTAAATGAGCAGGGCAGTAAGGGAGGTTCTAGGTACTGCTAATAGTCCATCTACAGATCGCAGTAAGTTAGCGGAGCAGTAAGGGAGATTGTAGGAACTGCTATAGTCCTTTATCTACAAATCACAGTAAGTGAGTGGGGCAGAAAGGGAGATTCTAGGTACTGCTATAGTCCTTTATCTACAGATCACAGTAAGTGAGTGGGGCAGTAAGGGAGATTCTAGGTACTGCTATAGTCCTTTATCTAGAGATCACAGTAAGTGATCGGGGCAGAAAGGGAGATTCTAGGTACTGCTATAGTCCTTTATCTACAGATCACAGTAAGTGAGCGGGGCAGTAAGGGAGATTCTAGGTACTGCTAATAGTCCATCTACAGATCGCAGTAAGTGAGTGGGGCAGTAAGGGAGGTTCTCGGCACTGCTATAGTCCCTCATCTACAGATCGCAGTAAGTGGGGCAGTTAGGGAGATTCTAGGTACTGTTATAGTCCCTCATCTAAAGATCACAGTAAGTGATTGGGACAATAAGGGAGGTTCTAGGTACTGCTAATAGTCCATCTACAGATCGCAAAAAGTGAGCGGAGCAGTAAGGAAAATTTTAGGTACTGCTATAGTCCTTCATCTACAGATCGCAATAAGTGAGCGGAGTAGTTAGGGAGATTCTAGGTACTGCTATAGTCCTTTATCTACAGATCGCAGTAAGTGAGTGGGGCAGTTAGGGAGATTCTTGGTACTGTTATAGTCCCTCATCTACAGATCACAGTAAGTGAGTGGGACAATAAGGGAGGTTCTAAGTATGGCTAATAGTCCATCTACAGATCGCAGAAAGTGAGCGGAGCAGTAAGGAAAATTTTAGGTACTGCTATAGTCCATTATCTACAGATCACAGTTAGTGAGCAGAGCAGTTAGAGAGATTCTAGGTACTGCTATAGTCCTTTATCTACAGATCACAGTAAGTGAGCGGGGCAGTAAGGGAGATTCTAGGTACTGCTATAGTCCTTTATCTACAGATCGCACTAAGTGAGCGGGGCAGTAAGGGAGATTCTAGGCACTGCTATACTCCATCTACAGATCGCAATAAGTGAGCAGAGCAGTAAGGGAGATTCTAGGTACTGCTATAGTCCTTTATCTACAGATCGCAGTAAGTGAGCGGGGCAGTAAGGGAGATTCTAGGTTCTGCTAATAGTCCATCTACAGATCGCAGTAAGTGAGTGGGGCAGTAAGGTAGGTTCTACGCACTGCTATAGTCCCTCATCTACAGATCGCAGTAATTGAGTGGGGCAGTAAGGGAGATTCTAGGTACTGCTATAGTCCTTTATCTACAGATCAAAGTAAGTGAGCGGGGCAGTTAGGGAGATTCTAGGTACTGCTATACTGTTTTATCTACAGATCACAGTAAGTGAGCGGGGCAGTAAGGGAGATTTTAGGTACTGCAGTGCTAATAGTCCATCTACAGATCGCAGTAAGTGAGTGGGGCAGTAAGGGATGTTCTAGGTAGTGCTATAGTCCTAAACCTACAGATCACAGTAAGTGAGTGGAACAGAAAGGGAGGTTCTAGGTACTGCTAATAGTCCATCTACAGATCGCAGTAAGTGAGCGGGGCAGTAAGAGAGATTCTAGGTACTGCTATAGTCCTTCATCTACAGATCGCAGTAAGTGAGCAGGGCAGTAAGAGAGATTCTAGGTACTGCTATACTCCATCTACAGAACGCAGTAAATGAGAAGGGCAGTAAGGGAGATTCTAGGTACTGCTATAGTACTTCATCTACAGACCGCAGTAAATGAGCAGGGCAGTAAGGGAGATTCTAGGTACTGCTATACTCCATCTACAGAATGCAGTAAATGAGAAGGGCAGTAAGGGAGATTCTAGGTACTGCTATAGTCCTTCATCTACAGATCGCAGTAAGTGAGCAGGGCAGTAAGAGAGATTCTTGGTACTGCTATACTCCATCTACAGAATGCAGTAAATGAGAAGGGCAGTAAGGGAGATTCTTGGTACTGCTATAGTACTTCATCTACAGATCGCAGTAAGTGAGTGGGGCAGTAAGGGAGATTCTAGGTACTGCTAATAGTCCATCTACAGATTGTAGTATGTGAGTGGGGCAGTAAGGAAGATTCTAGATACTGCTATGCTCATTCATCAACAGATCGCAGTAAGCAAGCGGGACAGTATGGAACATTCTAGATACTGCTATACTCATTTATCAACAAATCACATTAAGCGAGCGGGGTAGTAAAGGAGATTCTAGGTACTGCTATAGTCCTTCATCTATACATCTCAGTAAGTGAGTGGGGCAGTAAGGGAGATTCTAGGTACTGCTATAGTCCTTTATCTACAGATCGGACTAAGTGAGCGGGCAGTAAGGGAGATTCTAGGTACTGCTAATAGTCCTTCATCTACAGATCACAGTAAGTGCGTGGGGCAGTAAGGGAGATTCTAGGTACTGCTAATAGTCCATCTACAGATCGCAGTAAGTGAGTGGGGCAGTAAGGGAGGTCCTAGGCACTGCTATAGTCACTCATCTAAAGATCGCAGTAAGTGAGTGGGGCAGTTAGGGAGATTCTAGGTACTGTTATAGTCCCTCATCTACAGATCACATTAAGTGAGTGGGACAATAATGGAGGTTCTAGGTACTGCTAATAGTCCATCTACAGATCGCAGTAAGTGAGCGGAGCAGTAAGGAAAATTCTAGGTACTGCTATAGTCCATTATCTACAGATCACAGTTAGTGAGCGGAGTAGTTAGGGAGATTCTAGGTACTGCTATAGTCCTTTATCTACAGATCATACTAAGTGAGCAGGGCAGTAAGGGAGATTCTAGGTACTGCTAATAGTCCATCTACAGATCGCAGTAAGTGAGTAAGGCAGTAAGGGAGGTTCTAGGCACTGCTATAGTCCCTCATCTACAGATCGCAGTAAGTGAGTGGGGCAGTAAGGGAGATTCTAGGTACTGCTATAGTCCTTTATCTAGAGATCACAGTAAGTGATCGGGGCCGTAAGGGAGATTCTAGGTACTGCTATACTCCATCTACAGATCGCACTAAGTGAGCGGGGCAGTAAGGGAGATTCTAGGTACTGCTAATAGTCCATCTACAGATCGCAGTAAGTGAGTGGGGCAGTAAGGGAGGTTCTCGGCACTGCTATAGTCCCTCATCTACAGATAGCAGTAAGTGAGTGGGGCAGGAAGGGAGATTCTAGGTACTGCTATAGTCCTTTATCTACAAATCACAGTAAGTGAGCGGGGTAGTAAGGGAGAATCTAGGTACTGCTATAGTCCTTCATCCACAGATCGCAATAAGTGAGCGGAGCAGTAAGGGAGATTCTAGGTACTACTATAGTCATTTATCTACAGATCACACTAAGTGAGTGGGGCAGTAAGAGAGATTCTAGGTACTGCTAATAGTCCATCTACAGATCACAGTAAGTGAGTGGGGCAGTAAGGGAGATTCTAGGTACTGCTAATAGTCCAGCTGCAGATCACAGTAAGTGAGTGGGGCAGTAAGGGAGGTTCTAGGCACTGATATAGTCACTCATCTACAGATCGCAGTAAGTGAGTGGGGCAGTTAGGGAGATTCTAGGTACTGTTATAGTCCCTCATCTACAGATCACAGTAAGTGAGTGGGACAATAAGGGAGGTTCTAGGTACTGCTAATAGTCCATCTATAGATCGCAGTAAGAGAGCGGAGCAGTAAGGGAAATTCTAGGTACTGCTATAGTCCATTATCTACAGATCACAGTTAGTGAGCGGAGCAGAAAGGGAGATTCTAGGTACTGCTATAGTCCTTTATCTACAGATCATACTAAGTGAGCGGGGCAGTAAGGGAGATTCTAGGTACTGCTAATAGTCCATCTACAGATCGCAGTAAGTGAGTGGGGCTGTAAGGGAGGTTCTAGGCACTGCTATAGTCCCTCATCTACAGATCGCAGTAAGTGAGTGGGGCAGTTAGGGAGATTCTAGATACTGTTATAGTCCCTCATCTACAGATCACAGTAAGTGAGTGGGACAATAAGGGAGGTTCTAGGTACTGCTAATAGTCCATCTACAGATCGCAGTAAGTGAGCGGAGCAGTAAGGAAAATTTTAGGTACTGCTATAGTCCTTCATCTACAGATCGCAATAAGTGAGCGGAGTAGTTAGGGAGATTCTAGGTACTGCTATAGTCCTTTATCTACAGATCGCAGTAAGTGAGTGGGGCAGTTAGGGAGATTCTTGGTACTGTTATAGTCCCTCATCTACAGATCACAGTAAGTGAGTGGGACAATAAGGAGGTTCTAGGTACTGCTAATAGTCCATCTACAGATCGCAGAAAGTGAGCGGAGCAGTAAGGAAAATTTTAGGTACTGCTATAGTGCATTATCTACAGATCACAGTTAGTGAGCAGAGCAGTTAGGGAGATTCAAGGTACTGCTATAGTCCTTTATCTACAGATCACAGTAAGTGAGCGGGGCAGTAAGGGAGATTCTAGGTACTGCTATAATCCTTTATCTACAGATCGCACTTAGTGAGCGGGGCAATAAGGGAGATTCTAGGTACTGCTAATAGTCCTTCATCTACAGATCACAGTAAGTGCGTGGGGCAGTAAGGGAGATTCTAGGTACTGCTAATAGTCCATCTACAGATTGCAGTAAGTGAGTGGGGCAGTAAGGGAGGTTCTAGGCACTGCTATAGTCACTCATCTACAGATCGCAGTAAGTGAGTGGGGCAGTTAGGGAGATTCTAGGTACTGTTATAGTCCCTCATCTACAGATCACATTAAGTGAGTGGGACAATAAAGGAGGTTCTAGGTACTGCTAATAGTCCATCTACAGATCGCAGTAAGTGAGCGGAGCAGTAAGGAAAATTCTAGGTACTGCTATAGTCCATTATCTACAGATCACAGTTAGTGAGCGGAGTAGTTAGGGAGAATCTAGGTACTGCTATAGTCCTTTATCTACAGATCGTACTAAGTGAGCAGGGCAGTAAGGGAGATTCTAGGTAATGCTAATAGTCCATCTACAGATCGCAGTAAGTGAGTGGGGCAGTAAGGGAGGTTCTAGGCACTGCTATAGTCCCTCATCTACAGATCGCAGTAAGTGAGTGGGGCAGGAAGGTAGATTCTAGGTACTGCTATAGTCCTTTATCTACAGATCACAGTAAGTGAGCGGGGCAGTAAGGGAGATTCTAGGTACTGCTATAGTCCTTTATCTACAGATCACAGTAAGTGCGCGGGGCAGTAAGGGAGAATCTAGGTACTGCTATAGACCTTCATCTACAGATCGCAATAAGTGAGCGGAGCAGTAAGGGAGATTCTAGGTACTGCTATAGTCCTTTAACTACAGATCGCACTAAGTGAGCGGGGCAGTAAGGGATATTCTAGGTACTGCTAATAGTCCATCTACAGATCACAGTAAGTGAGTGGGGCAGTAAGGAAGGTTCTAGGCACTGCTATAGTCCCTCATCTACAGATCGCAGTAAGTGAGTGGGGCAGTTAGGGACATTCTAGGTACTGTATTAGTCCCTCATCTACAGATCACAGTAAGTGAGTGGGACAATAAGGGAGGTTATAGGTACTGCTAATAGTCCATCTACAGATCGCAGTAAGTGAGCGGAGCAGTAAGGAAATTTCTAGGTACTGCTATAGTCCATTATGTACAGATCACAGTTAGTGAGCGGAACAGTAAGGGAGATTCTAGGTACTGCTATAGTCCTTTATGTACAGATCGCACTAAGTGAGCGGGGCAGTAAGGGAGATTCTAGGTACTGCTATACTCCATCTACAGATCGCAATAAGTGAGCAGAGCAGTAAGGGAGATTCTAGGAACTGCTATAGTCCTTTATCTACAGATCACAGTATGTGAGCGGGGCAGTAAGGGAGATTCTAGGTACTGCTATAGTCCTTTATCTACAGATCACAGTAAGTGAGCGGGGCAGTAAGGGAGATTCTAGGTACTGCTATACTCCATCTACAGATCGCAATAAGTGAGCAGAGCAGTAAGGGAGATTCTAGGTACTGCTATAGTCCTTTATCTACAGATCGCAGTAAGTGAGCGGGGCAGTAAGGGAGATTCTAGGTACTGCTAATAGTCCATCTACAGATCGCAGTAATTGAGTGGGGCAGTAAGGGAGGTTCTAGGCACTGCTATAGTCCCTCATCTACAGATCGCAGTAATTGAGTGGGGCAGTATGTGAGATTCTAGGTACTGCTATAGTCCTTTATCTACAGATCAAAGTAAGTGAGCGGGGCAGTTAGGGAGATTCTAGGTACTGCTATACTCTTTTATCTACAGATCACAGTAAGTGAGCGGGGCAGTAAGGGAGAATCTAGGTACTGCTATAGTACTTCATCTACAGATCGCAATAAGTGAGCGGAGCAGTAAGGGAGATTCTAGGTACTGCTACAGTCCTTTATCTACATATCGCACTAAGTGAGCGGGGCAGTAAGGGAGATTTTAGGTACTGCAGTGCTAATAGTCCATCTACAGATCGCAGTAAGTGAGTGGGGCAGTAAGGGAGGTTCTAGGTACTGCTATAGTCCTAAACCTACAGATCACAGTAAGTGAGTGGGACAGTAAGGGAGGTTCTAGGTACTGCTAATAGTCCATCTACAGATCGCAGTAAGTGAGCGGGGCAGTAAGAGAGATTCTAGGTACTGCTATAGTCCTTCATCTACAGATCGCAGTAAGTGAGCAGGGCAGTAAGAGAGATTCTAGGTACTGCTATACTCCATCTACAGAACGCAGTAAATGAGAAGGGCAGTAAGGGAGATTCTAGGTACTGCTATAGTACTTCATCTACAGACCGCAGTAAATGAGCAGGGCAGTAAGGGAGATTCTAGGTACTGCTATACTCCATCTACAGAATGCAGTAAATGAGAAGGGCAGTAATGGAGATTCTAGGTACTGCTATAGTCCTTCATCTACAGATCGCAGTAAGTGAGCAGGGCAGTAAGAGAGATTCTAGGTACTGCTATACTCCATCTACAGAACGCAAGAAATGAGAAGGGCAGTAAGGGAGATTCTAGGTACTGCTATAGTCCTTCATCTACAGATCGCAGTAAGTGAGCAGGGCAGTAAGAGAGATTCTAGGTACTGCTATACTCCATCTACAGAACGCAGTAAATGAGCAGGGCAGTAAGGGAGATTTTAGGTACTGCTATAGTACTTCATCTACAGACCGCAGTAAATGAGCAGGGCAGTAAGGGAGATTCTAAGTACTGCTAATAGTCCTTCATCTACTGATGGCAGTAAGGGAGATTCTAGGTACTGCTAATAGTCCTTGATCTACAGATCGCAGTAAGGGAGATTCTAGGTCCTGCTAATAGTCCATCTACAGATTGTAGTATGTGAGTGGGGCAGTAAGGAAGATTCTAGATACTGCTATGCTCATTCATCAACAGATCGCAGTAAGCAAGCGGGACAGTATGGAACATTCTAGATACTGCTATACTCATTTATCAACAAATCACATTAAGCGAGCGGGGTAGTAAAGGAGATTCTAGGTACTGCTATACTCCTTCATCTATAGATCTCAGTAAGTGAGTGGGGCAGTAAGGGAGATTCTTGCTACTGCTATAGTCCATCATCTACAAATCGCAGTAAGTGAGCGGGGCAGTAAGGGAGATTCTAGGTACTGCTATACTCCTTCTTCTACAGATTGCAGTAAGTGAGCAGGGCAGTAAGGGAGGATCTAGGTACTGCTAATAGTCCATCTACAGATCGCAGTAAGTGAGTGGGGCAGGAAGGGAGATTGTAGGAACTGCTATAGTCCTTTATCTACAAATCACAGTAAGTGAGTGGGGCAGAAAGGGAGATTCTAGGTACTGCTATAGTCCTTTATCTACAGATCACAGTAAGTGAGTGGGGCAGTAAGGGAGATTCTAGGTACTGCTATAGTCCTTTATCAAGAGATCACAGTAAGTGATCGGGGCCGTAAGGGAGATTCTAGGTACTTCTATACTCCATCTACAGATCGCAAAAAGTGAGCGGAGCAGTTAGGGAGATTCTAGGTACTGCTACAGTCCTTTATCTACATATCGCACTAAGTGAGCGGGGCAGTAAGGGAGATTTTAGGTACTGCAGTGCTAATAGTCCATCTACAGATCGCAGTAAGTGAGTGGGGCAGTAAGGGAGGTTCTAGGTACTGCTATAGTCCTAAACCTACAGATCACAGTAAGTGAGTGGGACAGTAAGGGAGGTTCTAGGTACTGCTAATAGTCCATCTACAGATCGCAGTAAGTGAGCGGGGCAGTAAGAGAGATTCTAGGTACTGCTATAGTCCTTCATCTACAGATCGCAGTAAGTGAGCAGGGCAGTAAGAGAGATTCTAGGTACTGCTATACTCCATCTACAGAACGCAGTAAATGAGAAGGGCAGTAAGGGAGATTCTAGGTACTGCTATAGTACTTCATCTACAGACCGCAGTAAATGAGCAGGGCAGTAAGGGAGATTCTAGGTACTGCTATACTCCATCTACAGAATGCAGTAAATGAGAAGGGCAGTAAGGGAGATTCTAGGTACTGCTATAGTCCTTCATCTACAGATCGCAGTAAGTGAGCAGGGCAGTAAGAGAGATTCTAGGTACTGCTATACTCCATCTACAGAACGCAAGAAATGAGAAGGGCAGTAAGGGAGATTCTAGGTACTGCTATAGTCCTTCATCTACAGATCGCAGTAAGTGAGCAGGGCAGTAAGAGAGATTCTAGGTACTGCTATACTCCATCTACAGAACGCAGTAAATGAGCAGGGCAGTAAGGGAGATTTTAGGTACTGCTATAGTACTTCATCTACAGACCGCAGTAAATGAGCAGGGCAGTAAGGGAGATTCTAGGTACTGCTAATAGTCCTTCATCTACTGATGGCAGTAAGGGAGATTCTAGGTACTGCTAATAGTCCTTGATCTACAGATCGCAGTAAGGGAGATTCTAGGTCCTGCTAATAGTCCATCTACAGATTGTAGTATGTGAGTGGGGCAGTAAGGAAGATTCTAGATACTGCTATGCTCATTCATCAACAGATCGCAGTAAGCAAGCGGGACAGTATGGAACATTCTAGATACTGCTATACTCATTTATCAACAAATCACATTAAGCGAGCGGGGTAGTAAAGGAGATTCTAGGTACTGCTATACTCCTTCATCTATAGATCTCAGTAAGTGAGTGGGGCAGTAAGGGAGATTCTTGCTACTGCTATAGTCCATCATCTACAAATCGCAGTAAGTGAGCGGGGTAGTAAGGGAGATTCTAGGTACTGCTATACTCCTTCTTCTACAGATTGCAGTAAGTGAGCAGGGCAGTAAGGGAGGATCTAGGTACTGCTAATAGTCCATCTACAGATCGCAGTAAGTTAGCGGAGCAGTAAGGGAGATTGTAGGAACTGCTATAGTCCTTTATCTACAAATCACAGTAAGTGAGTGGGGCAGAAAGGGAGATTCTAGGTACTGCTATAGTCCTTTATCTACAGATCACAGTAAGTGAGTGGGGCAGTAAGGGAGATTCTAGGTACTGCTATAGTCCTTTATCAAGAGATCACAGTAAGTGATCGGGGCCGTAAGGGAGATTCTAGGTACTTCTATACTCCATCTACAGATCGCAATAAGTGAGCGGAGCAGTTAGGGAGATTCTAGGTACTGCTATAGTCCTTTATCTACAGATCGCACTAAGTGAGCGGGGCAGTAAGGGAGATTCTAGGTACTGCTAATAGTCCATCTACAGATCGCAGTAAGTGAGTGGGGCAGGAAGGGAGATTCTAGGTACTGCTATATTCCTTTATCTACAGATCACAGTAAGTGAGCGGGGTAGTAAGGGAGAATCTAGGTACTGCTATAGTCCTTCATCTACAGATCGCAATAAGTGAGCGGAGCAGTAAGGGAGATTCTAGGTACTGCTATAGTCCTTTATCTACAGATCACACTAAGTGAGTGGGGCAGTAAGAGAGATTCTAGGTACTGCTAATAGTCCATCTACAGATCACAGTAAGTGTGTGAGGCAGTAAGGGAGATTCTAGGTACTGCTAATAGTCCATCTACAGATTGCAGTAAGTGAGTGGGGCTGTAAGGGAGGTTCTAGGCACTGCTATAGTCCCTCATCTACAGATCGCAGTAAGTGAGTGGGGCAGTTAGGGAGATTCTAGGTACTGTTATAGTCCCTCATCTACAGATCACAGTAAGTGAGTGGGACAATAAGGGAGGTTCTAGGTTCTGCTAGTAGTCCATCTACAGATCGCAGTAAGTGACCGGAGCAGTAAGGAAAATTTTAGGTACTGCTATACTCCATTATCTACAGATCACAGTTAGTGAGCGGAGCAGTTAGGGAGATTCTAGGTACTGCTATAGTCCTTTATCTACAGATCACAGTAAGTGAGCGGGGCAGTAAGGGAGATTCTAGGTACTGCTATAGTCCTTTATCTACAGATCACAGTAAGTGAGCGGGGCAGTAAGGGAGATTCTAGGTACTGCTATAGTCCTTCATCTACAGATCGCAATAAGTGAGCGGCGCAGTAAGGGAGATTCTAGGTACTGCTATAGTCCTTTATCTACAGATCGCACTAAGTGAGGGGGGCAGTAAGGGAGATTCTAGGTACTGCTAATAGTCCTTCATCTACAGATCACAGTAAGTGCTTGGGGCAGTAAGGGAGATTCTAGGTACTGCTAATAGTCCATCTACAGATCGCAGTAAGTGAGTGGGGCAGTAAGGGAGGTTCTAGGCACTGCTATAGTCACTCATCTACAGATCGCAGTAAGTGAGTGGGGCAGTTAGGGAGATTCTAGGTACTGTTATAGTCCCTCATCTACAGATCACATTAAGTGAGTGGGACAATAAAGGAGGTTCTAGGTACTGCTAATAGTCCATCTAGAGATCGCAGTAAGTCAGCGGAGCAGTAAGGAAAATTCTAGGTACTGCTATAGTCCATTATCTACAGATCACAGTTAGTGAGCGGAGTAGTTAGGGAGATTCTAGGTACTGCTATAGTCCTTTATCTACAGATCGTACTAAGTGAGCAGGGCAGTAAGGGAAATTCTAGGTACTGCTAATAGTCCATCTACAGATCGCAGTAAGTGAGTGGGGCAGTAAGGGAGGTTCTAGGCACTGCTATAGTCCCTCATCTACAGATCGCAGTAAGTGAGTGGGGCAGGAAGGGAGATTCTAGGTACTGCTATAGTCCTTTATCTACAGATCACAGTAAGTGCGCGGGGCAGTAAGGGAGAATCTAGGTACTGCTATAGTCCTTCATCTACAGATCGCAATAAGTGAGCGAAGCAGTAAGGGAGATTCTAGGTACTGCTATAGTACTTTATCTACAGATCGCACTAAGTGAGCGGGGCAGTAAGGGAGATTCTAGGTACTGCTAATAGTCTATCTACAGATCACAGTAAGTGAGTGGGGCAGTAAGGAAGGTTCTAGGCACTGCTATAGTCCCTCATCTACAGATCGCAGTAAGTGAGTGGGGCAGTTAGGGAGATTCTAGGTACTGTTATAGTCCCTCATCTACAGATCACAGTAAGTGAGTAGGACAATAAGGGAGGTTCTAGGTACTGCTAATAGTCCATATACAGATCGCAGTAAGTGAGCGGAGCAGTAAGGAAATTTCTAGGTACTGCTATAGTCCATTATCTACAGATCACAGTTAGTGAGCGGAGCAGTTAGGGAGATTCTAGGTACTGCTATAGTCCTTTATGTACAGATCGCACTAAGTGAGCGGGGCAGTAAGGGATTTTCTAGGTACTGCTATACTCCATCTACAGATTGCAATAAGTGAGCAGAGCAGTAAGGGAGATTCTAGGAACTGCTATAGTCCTTTATCTACAGATCACAGTATGTGAGCGGGGCAGTAAGGGAGATTCTAGGTACTGCTATAGTCTTTTATCTACAGATCACAGTAAGTGAGCGGGGCAGTAAGGGAGATTCTAGGTACTGCTATACTCCATCTACAGATCGCAATAAGTGAGCAGAGCAGTAAGGGAGATTCTAGGTACTGCTATAGTCCTTTATCTACAGATCGCAGTAAGTGAGCGGGGCAGTAAGGGAGATTCTAGGTACTGCTAATAGTCCATATACAGATCGCAGTAAGTGAGTGGGGCAGTAAGGGAGGTTCTAGGCACTGCTATAGTCCCTCATCTACAGATCGCAGTAATTGAGTGGGGCAGTAAGGGAGATTCTAGGTACTGCTATACTCTTTTATCTACAGATCACAGTAAGTGAGCGGGGCAGTAAGGGAGAATCTAGGTACTGCTATAGTACTTCATCTACAGATCGCAATAAGTGAGCGGAGCAGTAAGGGAGATTCTAGGTACTGCTACAGTCCTTTATCTACATATCGCACTAAGTGAGCGGGGCAGTAAGGGAGATTTTAGGTACTGCAGTGCTAATAGTCCATCTACAGATCGCAGTAAGTGAGTGGGTCAGTAAGGGAGGTTCTAGGAAGTGCTATAGTCCTAAACCTACAGATCACAGTAAGTAAGTGGGACAGAAAGTGAGGTTCTAGGTACTGCTAATAGTCCATCTACAGATCGCCGTAAGTGAGCGGGGCAGTAAGAGAGATTCTAGGTACTGCTATAGTCCTTCATCTACAGATCGCAGTAAGTGAGCAGGGCAGTAAGAGAGATTCTAGGTACTGCTATACTCCATCTACAAAACGCAGTAAATGAGAAGGGCAGTAAGGGAGATTCTAGGTACTGCTATAGTACTTCATCTACAGACCGCAGTAAATGAGCAGGGCAGTAAGGGAGATTCTAGGTACTGCTATACTCCATCTACAGAACGCAGTAAATGAAAAGGGCAGTAAGGGAGATTCTAGGTACTGCTATAGTCCTTCATCTACAGATCGCAGTAAGTGAGCAGGGCAGTAAGAGAGATTCTAGGTACTGCTATACTCCATCTACAGAATGCAGTAAATGAGAAGGGCAGTAAGGGAGATTCTAGGTACTGCTATAGTCCTTTATCTACAGATCGCAGTAAGTGAGTGGGGCAGTAAGGGATATTCTATGTACTCCTATAGTCCTTCATCTATAGATCGCAGTAAGGGAGATTCTAGGTACTGCTAATAGTCCTTCATCTACTGATGGCAGTAAGGGAGATTCTAGGTACTGCTAATAGTCCTTGATCTACAGATCGCAGTAAGGGAGATTCTAGGTCCTGCTAATAGTCCATCTACAGATTGTAGTATGTGAGTGGGGCAGTAAGGAAGATTCTAGATACTGCTATGCTCATTCATCAACAGATCGCAGTAAGCAAGCGGGACAGTATGGAACATTCTAGATACTGCTATACTCATTTATCAACAAATCACATTAAGCGAGCGGGGTAGTAAAGGAGATTCTAGGTACTGCTATACTCCTTCATCTATAGATCTCAGTAAGTGAGTGAGGCAGTAAGGGAGATTCTTGCTACTGCTATAGTCCATCATCTACAAATCGCAGTAAGTGAGCGGGGCAGTAAGGGAGATTCTAGGTACTGCTTTACTCCTTCTCCTACAGATTGCAGTAAGTGAGCAGGGCAGTAAGGGAGGTTCTAGGTACTGCTAATAGTCCATCTACAGATCGCAGTAAGTTAGCGGAGCAGTAAGGGAGATTGTAGGAACTGCTATAGTCCTTTATCTACAAATCACAGTAAGTGAGTGGGGCAGAAAGGGAGATTCTAGGTACTGCTATAGTCCTTTATCTACAGATCACAGTAAGTGAGTGGGGCAGTAAGGGAGATTCTAGGTACTGCTATAGTCCTTTATCTAGAGATCACAATAAGTGATCGGGGCCGTAAGGGAGATTCTAGGTACTGCTATACTCCATCTACAGATCGCACTAAGTGAGCGGAGCAGTTAGGGAGATTCTAGGTACTGCTATAGTCCTTTATCTACAGATCGCACTAAGTGAGCGGGGCAGTAAGGGAGATTCTAGGTACTGCTAATAGTCCATCTGCAGATCGCAGAAAGTGAGTGGGGCAGTAAGGGAGGTTCTCGGCACTGCTATAGTCCTTCATCTACAGATCGCAATAAGTGAGCGGAGCAGTAAGGGAGATTCTAGGTACTACTATAGTCCTTTATCTACAGATCACACTAAGTGAGTGGGGCAGTATGAGAGATTCTAGGTACTGCTAATAGTCCATCTACAGATCACAGTAAGTGAGTGGGGCAGTAAGGGAGATTCTAGGTACTGCTAATAGTCCAGCTACAGATCACAGTAAGTGAGTGGGGCAGTAAGGGAGGTTCTAGGCACTGCTATAGTCCCTCATCTACAGATCGCAGTAAGTGAGTGGGGCAGTTAGGGAGATTCTAGGTACTGTTATAGTCCCTCATCTACAGATCACAGTAAGTGAGTGGGACAATAAGGGAGGTTCTAGGTACTGCTAATAGTCCATCTATAGATCGCAGTAAGTGAGCGGAGCAGTAAGGGAAATTCTAGGTACTGCTATAGTCCATTATCTACAGATCACATTTATTGAGCGGAGCAGAAAGGGAGATTCTAGGTACTGCTATAGTCCTTTATCTACAGATCGTACTAAGTGAGCGGGGCAGTAAGGGAGATTCAAGGTACTGCTAATAGTCCATCTACAGATCGCAGTAAGTGAGTGGGGCTGTAAGGGAGGTTCTAGGCACTGCTATAGTCCCTCATCTACAGATCGCAGTAAGTGAGTGGGGCAGTTAGGGAGATTCTAGGTACTGTTATAGTCCCTCATCTACAGATCACAGTAAGTGAGTGGGACAATAAGGGAGGTTCTAGGTACTGCTAATAGTCCATCTACAGATCGCAGTAAGTGAGCGTAGCAGTAAGGAAAATTTTAGGTACTGCTATAGTCCTTCATCTACAGATCGCAATAAGTGAGCGGAGTAGTTAGGGAGATTCTAGGTACTGCTATAGTCCTTTATCTACAGATCGCAGTAAGTGAGTGGGGCAGTTAGGGAGATTCTTGGTACTGTTATAGTCCCTCATCTACAGATCACAGTAAGTGAGTGGGACAATAAGGGAGGTTCTAGGTACTGCTAATAGTCCATCTACAGATCGCAGAAAGTGAGCGGAGCAGGAAGGAAAATTTTAGGTACTGCTATAGTCCATTATCTACAGATCACAGTTAGGGAGCAGAGCAGTTAGGGAGATTCTAGGTACTGCTATAGTCCTTTATCTACAGATCACAGTAAGTGAGCGGGGCAGTAAGGGAGATTCTAGGTACTGCTATAGTCCTTTATCTACAGATCGCACTAAGTGAGCGGGGCAGTAAGGGAGATTCTAGGTACTGCTAATAGTCCTTCATCTACAGATCACAGTAAGTGCGTGGGGCAGTAAGGGAGATTCTAGGTACTGCTAATAGTCCATCTACAGATCACAGTAAGTGAGTGGGGCAGTAAGGGAGATTCTAGGTACTGCTAATAGTCCAACTACAGATCACAGTAAGTGAGTGGGGCAGTAAGGGAGGTTCTAGGCACTGCTATAGTCCCTCATCTACAGATCGCAGTAAGTGAGTGGGGCAGTTAGGGAGATTCTAGGTACTGTTATAGTCCCTCATCTACAGATCACAGTAAGTGAGTGGGACAATAAGGGAGGTTCTAGGTACTGCTAATAGTCCATCTATAGATCGCAGTAAGTGAGCGGAGCAGTAAGGGAAATTCTAGGTACTGCTATAGTCCATTATCTACAGATCACAGTTAGTGAGCGGAGCAGAAAGGGAGATTCTAGGTACTGCTATAGTCCTTTATCTACAGATCGTACTAAGTGAGCGAGGCAGTAAGGGAGATTCTAGGTACTGCTAATAGTCCATCTACAGATCGCAGTTAGTGAGTGGGGCTGTAAGGGAGGTTCTAGGCACTGCTATAGTCCCTCATCTACAGATCGCAGTAAGTGAGTGGGGCAGTTAGGGAGATTCTAGGTACTGTTATAGTCCCTCAACTACAGATCACAGTAAGTGAGTCGGACAATAAGGGAGGTTCTAGGTACTGCTAATAGTCCATCTACAGATCGCCGTAAGTGAGCGGAGCAGTAAGGAAAATTTTAGGTACTGCTATAGTCCATTATCTACAGATCACAGTTAGTGAGCGGAGCAGTTAGGGAGATTCTAGGTACTGCTATAGTCCTTTATCTACAGATCACAGTAAGTGAGCGGGTCAGTAAGGGAGATTCTAGGTACTGCTATAGTCCTTTATCTACAGATCACAGTAAGTGAGCGGGGCAGTAAGGGAAATTCTAGGTACTGCTATAGTCCTTCATCTACAGATCGCAATAAGTGAGCGGAGCAGTAAGGGAGATTCTAGGTACTGCTATAGTCCTTTATCTACAGATCGCACTAAGTGAGGGGTGCAGTAAGGGAGATTCTAGGTACTGCTAATAGTCCTTCATCTACAGATCACAGTAAGTGCATGGGGCAGTAAGGGAGATTCTAGGTACTGCTAATAGTCCATCTACAAATCGCAGTAAGTGAGTGGGGCAGTAAGGGAGGTTCTAGGCACTGCTATAGTCACTCATCTACAGATCGCAGTAAGTGAGTGGGGCAGTTAGGGAGATTCTAGGTACTGTTATAGTCCCTCATCTACAGATCACATTAAGTGAGTGGGACAATAAAGGAGGTTCTAGGTACTGCTAATAGTCCATCTACAGATCGCAGTAAGTGAGCGGAGCAGCAAGGAAAATTCTAGGTACTGCTATAGTCCATTATCTACAGATCACAGTTAGTGAGCGGAGTAGTTAGGGAGATTCTAGGTACTGCTATAGTTCTTTATCTACAGATCGTACTAAGTGAGCAGGGCAGTAAGGGAAATTCTAGGTACTAATAGTCCATCTACAGATCGCAGTAAGTGAGTGGGGCAGTAAGGGAGGTTCTAGGCACTGCTATAGTCCCTCATCTACAGATCGCAGTAAGTGAGTGGGGCAGGAAGGGAGATTCTAGGTACTGCTATAGTCCTTTATCTACAGATCACAGTAAGTGAGCAGGGCAGTAAGGGAGATTCTACTGCTATAGTCCTTTATCTACAGATCACAGTAAGTGCGCGGGGCAGTAAGGGAGAATCTAGGTACTGCTACAGTCCTTCATCTACAGATCGCAATAAGTGAGCGAAGCAGTAAGGGAGATTCTAGGTACTGCTATAGTCCTTTATCTACAGATCGCACTAAGTGAGCGGGGCAGTAAGGGAGATTCTAGGTACTGCTAATAGTCCATCTACAGATCACAGTAAGTGAGTGGGGCAGTAAGGAAGGTTCTAGGCACTGCTATAGTCCCTCATCTACAGATCGCAGTAAGTGAGTGGGGCAGTTAGGGAGATTCTAGGTACTGTTATAGTCCCTCATCTACAGATCACAGTAAGTGAGTGGGACAATAAGGGAGGTTCTAGGTTCTGCTAATAGTCCATATACAGATCGCAGTAAGTGAGCAGAGCAGTAAGGGAGATTATAGGAACTGCTATAGTCCTTTATCTACAGATCACAGTATGTGAGCGGGGCAGTAAGGGAGATTCTAGGTACTGCTATAGTCTTTTATCTACAGATCACAGTAAGTGAGCGGGGCAGTAAGGGAGATTCTAGGTACTGCTATACTCCATCTACAGATCGCAATAAGTGAGCAGAGCAGTAAGGGAGATTCTAGGTACTGCTATAGTCCATTATCTACAGATCGCAGTAAGTGAGCGGGGCAGTAAGGGAGATTCAAGGTACTGCTAATAGTCCATCTACAGATAGCAGTAAGTGAGTGGGGCAGTAAGGGAGGTTCTAGGCACTGCTATAGTCCCTCATCTACAGATCGCAGTAATTGAGTGGGGCAGTAAGGGAGATTCTAGGTACTGCTATTCTCCTTTATCTACAGATCACAGTAAGTGAGCGGGGCAGTAAGGGAGAATCTAGGTACTGCTATAGTACTTCATCTACAGATCGCAATAAGTGAACGGAGCAGTAAGGGAGATTCTAGGTACTGCTACAGTCCTTTACCTACATATCGCACTAAGTGAGCGGGGCAGTAAGGGAGATTTAGGTACTGCAGTGCTAATAGTCCATCTACAGATCGCAGTAAGTGAGTGGGGCAGTAAGGGAGGTTCTAGGTACTGCTATAGTCCCTCACCTACAGATCACAGTAAGTGAGTGGGACAGTAAGGGAGGTTCTAGGTACTGCTAATAGTCCATCTACAGATTGCAGTAAGTGAGCGGGGCAGTAAGAGAGATTCTAGGTACTGCTATAGTCCTTCATCTACAGATCGCAGTAAGTGAGCAGGGCAGTAAGAGAGATTCTAGGTACTGCTATACTCCATCTACAGAACGCAGTAAATGAGAAGGGCAGTAAGGGAGTTTCTAGGTACTGCTATAGTACTTCATCTACAGACCGCAGTAAATGAGCAGGGCAGTAAGGGAGATTCTAGGTACTGCTATAGTCCTTTATCTACAGATCGTAGTAAGTGAGTTGGGCAGTAAGGGATATTCTATGTACTCCTATAGTCCTTCATCTATAGATCGCAGTAAGGGAGATTCTAGGTACTGCTAATGGTCCTTCATCTACTGATGGCAGTAAGGGAGATTCTAGGTACTGCTAATAGTCCTTGATCTACAGAACGTAGTAAGGGAGATTCTAGGTCCTGCTAATAGTCCATCTACAGATTGTAGTATGTGAGTGGGGCAGTAAGGAAGATTCTAGATACTGCTATGCTCATTCATCATCAGATCGCAGTAAGCAAGCGGGACAGTATGGAACATTCTAGATACTGCTATACTCATTTATCAACAAATCACATTAAGCGAGCGGGGTAGTAAAGGAGATTCTAGGTACTGCTATACTCCTTCATCTATAGATCTCAGTAAGTGAGTGGGGCAGTAAGGGAGATTCTTGCTACTGCTATAGTCCATCATCTACAAATCGCAGTATGTGAGCGGGGCAGTAAGGGAGATTCTAGGTACTGCTATACTCCTTCTTCTACAGATTGCAGTAAGTGAGCAGGGCAGTAAGGGAGGTTCTAGGTACTGCTAATAGTCCATCTACAGATCGCAGTAATTTAGCGGAGCAGTAAGGGAGATTGTAGGAACTGCTATAGTCCTTTATCTACAAATCACAGTAAGTGAGTGGGGCAGAAAGGGAGATTCTAAGTACTGCTATAGTCCTTTATCTACAGATCACAGTAAGTGAGTGGGGCAGTAAGGGAGATTCTAGGTACTGCTATAGTCCTTTATCTAGAGATCACAGTAAGTGATCGGGGCCGTAAGGGAGATTCTAGGTACTGCTATACTCCATCTACAGATCGCAATAAGTGAGCGGAGCAGTTAGGGAGATTCTAGGTACCGCTATAGTCCTTTATCTACAGATCGCACTAAGTGAGCGGGGCAGTAAGGGAGATTCTAGGTACTGCTAATAGTCCATCTACAGATCTCAGTAAGTGAGTGGGGCAGTAAGGGAGGTTCTAGGCACTGCTATAGTCCCTCATCTACAGATCGCAGTAAGTGAGTGGGGCAGGAAGGGAGATTCTAGGTACTGCTATAGTCCTTTATCTACAGATCACAGTAAGTGAGCAGGGAAGTAAGGGAGATTCTAGGTACTGCTATAGTCCTTCATCTACAGATTGCAATAAGTGAGCGGAGCAGTAAGGGAGAATCTAGGCATTGCAATAGTCCTTCATCTACAGATCACAATAAGTGAGCGGGGCAGTAAGGGAGATTCTAGGTACTGCTAATAGTCCATCTACAGATCACAGTAAGTGAGTGGGGCAGTAAGGGAGATTCTAGGTACTGCTAATAGTCCATCTACAGATTGCAGTAAGTGAGTGGGGCAGTAAGGGAGGTTCTAGGCACTGCTATAGTCCCTCATCTACAGATCGCAGTAAGTGAGTGGGGCAGTTAGGGAGATTCTAGGTACTGTTATAGTCCCTCATCTACAGATCACAGTAAGTGAGTGGGACAATAAGACAGGTTCTAGGTACTGCTAATAGTCCATCTACAGATCGCAGTAAGTGAGCGGAGCAGTAAGGAAATTTCTAGGTACTGCTATAGTTCATTATCTACAGATCACAGTTAGTGAGCGGAGCAGTTAGGGAGATTCTAGGTACTGCTATAGTCCTTTATGTACAGATCGCACTAAGTGAGCGGGGCAGTAAGGGAGATTCTAGGTACTGCTAATAGTCCATCTACAGATCGCAGTAAGTGAGTGGGGCAGTAAGGGAGGTTCTAGGCACTGCTATAGTCCCTCATCTACAGATCGCAGTAAGTGAGTGGGGCAGGAAGGGAGATTCTAGGTACCGCTATAGTCCTTTATCAACAGATCACAGTAAGTGAGCGGGGCAGTAAGGGAGATTCTAGGTACTGCTATAGTCCTTTATCCACAGATCGCACTAAGTGAGCGGGGCAGTAAGGGAGATTCTAGGTACTGCTAATAGTCCATCTACAGATCACAGTAAGTGAGTGGGGCAGTAAGGGAGATTCTAGGTACTGCTAATAGTCCATCTACAGATCGCAGTAAGTGAGCGGAGCAGTAAGGAAAATTCTAGGTACTGCTATAGTCCTTTATCTACAGATCGCAGTAAGTGAGTGGGACAGTTAGGGAGATTCTAGGTACTGTTATAGTCCCTCATCTACAGATCACAGTAAGTGAGTGGGACAATAAGGGAGGTTCTAGGTACTGCTAATAGTCCATCTACAGATCGCAGTAAGTGAGCGGAGCAGTAAGGAAAATTCTAGGTACTGCTATAGTCCATTATCTACAGATCACAGTTAATGAGCGGAGCAGTTAGGGAGATTCTAGGTACTGCTATAGTCCTTTATCTACAGATCATAGTAAGTGAGCGAGCAGTAAGGGAGATTCTAGGTACTGCTATAGTCCTTTATCTACAGATCACAGTAAGTGAGCGGGGCAGTAAGGGAGAATCTAGGTACTGCTATAGTCCTTCATCTACAGATCGCAATAAGTGAGCGGAGCAGTAAGGGAGATTCTAGGTACTGCTATAGTCCTTTATCTACAGATCACACTAAGTGAGCGGGGCAGTAAGGGAGATTCTAGGTACTGCTAATAGTCCATCTACAGATCACAGTAAGTGAGTGGGGCAGTTAGGGAGATTGTAGGTACTGTTATAGTCCCTCATCTACAGATCACAGTAAGTGAGTGGGACAATAAGGGAGGTTCTAGGTACTGCTAATAGTCCATGTACAGATCGCAGTAAGTGAGCGGACCAGTAAGGAAAATTCTAGGTACTGCTATAGTCCATTATCTACAGATCACAGTTAGTGAGCAGAGTAGTTAGGGAGATTCTAGGTACTGCTAATAGTCCATCTACAGATCACAGTAAGTGAGTGGGGCAGTAAGGGAGCTTCTAGGTACTGCTATAGTCCCTCATCTACAGATCGCAGTAAGTGAGTGGGGCAGTTAGGGAGATTCTAGGTACTGTTATAGTCCCTTATCTACAGATCACAGTAAGTGAGCGGGGCAGTAAGGGAGATTCTAGGTACTGCTATAGTCCTTTATCTACAGATCACAGTAACTGAGCGGGGCAGTAAGGGAGAATCTTGGTACTGCTATAGTCCTTCATCTACAGATTGCAATAAGTGAGCGGAGCAGTAAGGGAGATGCTAGGTACTGCTATAGTCCTTTATCTACAGATCGCAATAAGTGAGCGGGGCAGTAAGGGAGATTCTAGGTACTGCTAATAGTCCATCTACAGATCACAGTAAGTGAGTGGGGCAGTAAGGGAGATTCTAGGTACTGCTAATAGTCCATCTACAGATCGCAGTAAGTGAGTGGGGCAGTAAGGGAGGTTCTAGGCACTGCTATAGTCCCTCATCTACAGATCGCAGTAAGTGAGTGGGGCAGTTAGGGAGATTCTAGGTACTGTTATAGTCCTTCATCTACAGATCACAGTAAGTGAGTGGGACAATAAGGGAGGTTCTAGGTACTGCTAATAGTCCATCTACAGATCGCAGTAAGTGAGCAGAGCAGTAAGGAAATTTCTAGGTACTGCTATAGTCCATTATCTACAAATCACAGTTAGTGAGCGGAGCAGTTAGGGAGATTCTAGGTACTGCTATAGTCCTTTATGTACAGATCGCACTAAGTGAGTGGGGCAGTAAGGGAGATTCTAGGTACTGCTAATAGTCCTTCATCTACAGATCACAGTTAGTGAGCGGAGCAGTTAGGGAGATTCTAGGTACTGCTATAGTCCTTTATATACAGATCGCACTAAGTGAGCGGGGCAGTAAGGGAGATTCTAGGTACTGCTAATAGTCCATCTACAGATCGCAGTAAGTGAGTGGGGCAGTAAGGTAGGTTCTAGGCACTGCTGTAGTCCCTCATCTACAGATCGCAGTATGTGAGCGGAGCAGTAAGGGAGATTCTAGGTACTGCTATAGTCCTTTATCTACAGATCGCACTAAGTGAGCGGGGCAGAAAGGGAGATTCTAGGTACTGCTAATAGTCCATCTACAGATCACAGTAAGTGAGTGGGGCAGTAAGGGAGATTCTAGGTCCTGCTAATAGTCCATCTACAAATCGCAGTAAGTGAGTGGGGCAGTAAGGAAGGTTCAAGGCACTGCTATAGTCCCTCATCTACAGATCGCAGTAAGTGAGTGGGGCAGTTAGGGAGATTCTAGGTACTGTTATAGTCCCTCATCTACAGATCACAGTAAGTGAGTGGGACAATAAGGGAGATTCTAGGTACTGCTAATAGTCCATCTAGAGATTGCAGTAAGTGAGCGGAGCAGTAAGGAAAATTCTAGGTACTGCTATAGTCCATTATCTACAGATCACAGTTAGTGAACGGAGCAGTTAGGGAGATTCTAGGTACTGCTATAGTCCTTTATCTACAGATCGCACTAAGTGAGCGGGGCAGTAAGGGAGATTCTAGGTACTGCTAATAGTCCATATACAGATCGCAGTAAGTGAGTGGGGCAGTAAGGGAGGTTCTAGGCACTGCTATAGTCCCTCATCTACAGATCGCAGTAAGTGAGTGGGGCAGGAAGGGAGATTCTAGGTACTGCTATAGTCCTTTATCTACAGTTCACAGTAAGTGAGCGGGGCAGTAAGGGAGATTCTAGGTACTGCTATAGTCCTTTATCTACAGATCACAGTAAGTGAGCGGAGCAGTAAGGGAGATTCTAGGTACTGATATTGCCCTTTATCTACAGATCGCACTAAGTGAGCGGGGCAGTAAGGGAGATTCTAGGTACTGCTAATAGTCCATCTACAGATCACAGTAAGTGAGTGGGGCAGTAAGGGAGATTCTAGGTACTGCTAATAGTCCATCTACAGATCGCAGTAAGTGAGTGGGGCAGTAAGGGAGGTTCTAGGCACTGCTATAGTCCCTCATCTACAGATTGCAGTAAGTGAGTGGGGCAGTTAGGGAGATTCAAGGTACTGTTATAGTCCCTCATCTACAGATCACAGTAAGTGAGTGGGACAATAAGGGAGGTTCTATGTACTGCTAATAGTCCATCTACAGATCGCAGTAAGTGAGTGGAGCAGTAAGGAAAATTCTAGGTACTGCTCTAGTCCATTATCTACAGATCACAGTTAGTGAGCAGAGCAGTTAGGGAGATTCTAGGTACTGCTATAGTCCTTTATCTACAGATCGCACTAAGTGAGCGGGGCAGTAAGGTAGATTCTAGGTACTGCTAATAGTCCATCTACAGATCACAGTAAGTGAGTGGGGCAGTAAGGGAGATTCTTGGTACTGCTAATAGTCCATCTACAGATCGCAGTAAGTGAGTGGGGCAGTTAGGGAGATTCTAGGTACAGTTATAGTCCCTCATCTACAGATCACAGTAAGTGAGTGGGACAATAAGGGAGGTTCTAGGTACTGCTAATAGTCCATCTACAGATCGCAGTAAGTGAGCGGAGCAGTAAGGAAAATTCTAGGTACTGCTATAGTCCATTATCTACAGATCACAGTTAGTGAGTTGGAGCAGTTAGGGAGATTCTAGGTACTGCTATAGTCCTTTATCCACAGATCGCAGTAAGTGAGTGGGGCAGTAAGGGAGTTTCTAGGCACTGCTATAGTCCCTCATCTACAGATCGCAGTAAGTGAGTGGGGCAGGAAGGGAGATTCTAAGTACTGCTATAGTCATTTATCTACAGATCACAGTAAGTGAGCGGGGCAGTAAGGGAGATTCTAGGTACTGCTATAGTCCTTTATCTACAGATCACAGTAAGTGAGCGGGGCAGTAAGGGAGATTCTAGGTACTGCTATAGTCCTTTATCTACAGATCACAGTAAGTGAGCGGGGCAGTAAGGGAGTTTCTAGGTACTGCTATAGTCCTTTATCTACAGATCGCAGTAAGTGAGCGGGGCAGTTCGGGAGATTCTAGGTACTGCTATAGTCTTTCATCTACAGATAACAGTAAGTGAGCAGGGCAGTAAGGGAGAATCTAGGTACTGCTATAGTCCTTCATCTACAGATCGTAGTAAGTGAGCGGGGCAGTAAGGGAGATTGTAGATACTGCTAATATTCCTTCATCTACAGATCGCAATAAGTGAGCGGAGCAGTAAGGGAGATTCTAGGTACTGCTATAGTCCTTTATCTACAGATCGCAGTAAGTGAGCGGGGCAGTAAGGCAGATTCTATGTACTTCTAATAGTCCCTCATCTACAGATCGCAGTAAGTGAGTGGGGCAGTTAGGGAGATTCTAGGTACTGTTATAGTCCCTCATCTACAGATCACAGTAAGTGAGTGGGGCAGTAAGGGAGATTCTAGGTACTGCTAATAGTCCATCTACAGATCGCAGTAAGTGAGCGGAGCAGTAAGGAAAATTCTAGGTACTGCTATAGTCCTTTATCTACAGATCGCAGTAAGTGAGTGGGGCAGTTAGGGAGATTCTAGGTACTGTTATAGTCCCTCATCTACAGATCACAGTAAGTGAGTGGGACAATAAGGGAGGTTCTAGGTACTGCTAATAGTCCATCTACAGATCACAGTAAGTGAGCGGAGCAGTAAGGAAAATTCTAGGTACTGCTATAGTCCATTATCTACAGATCACAGTTAATGAGCGGAGCAGTTAGGGAGATTCTAGGTACTGCTATAGTCCTTTATCAACAGATCACAGTAAGTGAGCGAGCAGTAAGGGAGATTCTAGGTACTGCTATAGTCCTTTATCTACAGATCACAGTAAGTGAGCGGGGCAGTAAGGGAGAATCTAGGTACTGCTATAGTCCTTCAGCTACAGATCGCAATAAGTGAGCGGAGCAGTAAGGGAGATTCTAGGTACTGCTATAGTCCTTTATCTACAGATCACACTAAGTGAGCGGGGCAGTAAGGGAGATTCTAGATACTGCTAATAGTCCATCTACAGATCACAGTAAGTGAGTGGGGCAGTTAGGGAGATTCTAGGTACTGTTATAGTCCCTCATCTACAGATCACAGTAAGTGAGTGGGACAATAAGGGAGGTTCTAGGTACTGCTAATAGTCCATGTACAGATCGCAGTAAGTGAGCGGAGCAGTAAGGAAAATTCTAGGTACTGCTATAGTCCATTATCTACAGATCACAGTTAGTGAGCGGAGTAGTTAGGGAGATTCTATGTACTGCTATAGTCCTTTATCTACAGATCGCAGTAAGTGAGTGGGGCAGTAAGGGAGGTTCTAGGCACTGCTATAGTCCCTCATCTACAGACCGCAGTAAGTGAAAGGGGCAGGTAGGGAGATTCTAGGTACTGCTATAGTCCTTTATCTACAGATCACAGTAAGTGAGCGGGGCAGTTAGGGAGATTCTAGGTACTGCTATAGTCCTTTATCTACAGATCACAGTAAGTGAGTGGGGCAGTAAGGGAGAATCTAGGTACTGCTATAGTCCTTCATCTACAGAACGCAATAAGTGAGCGGAGCAGTAAGGGAGATTCTAGGTACTGCTATAGTCCTTTACCTACAGATCGCACTAAGTGAGCGGGGCAGTAAGGGAGATTCTAGGTACTGCTAATAGTCCATCTACAGATCACAGTAAGTGAGTGGGGCAGTAAGGGAGCTTCTAGGTACTGCTATAGTCCCTCATCTACAGATCGCAGTAAGTGAGTGGGGCAGTTAGGGAGATTCTAGGTACTGTTATAGTCCCTCATCTACAGATCACAGTAAGTGAGCGGGGCAGTAAGGGAGATTCTAGGTACTGCTATAGTCCTTTATCTACAGATCACAGTAACTGAGCGGGGCAGTAAGGGAGAATCTTGGTACTGCTATAGTCCTTCATCTACAGATTGCAATAAGTGAGCGGAGCAGTAAGGGAGATGCTAGGTACTGCTATAGTCCTTTATCTACAGATCGCACTAAGTGAGCGGAGCAGTAAGGGAGATTATAGGTACTGCTAATAGTCCATCTACAGATCACAGTAAGTGAGTGGGGCAGTAAGGGAGATTCTAGGTACTGCTAATAGTCCATCTGCAGATCGCAGTAAGTGAGTGGGGCAGTAAGGGAGGTTCTAGGCACTGCTATAGTCCCTCATCTACAGATCGCAGTAAGTGAGTGGGGCAGTTAGGGAGATTCTAGGTACTGTTATAGTCCCTCATCTACAGATCACAGTAAGTGAGTGGGACAATAAGGGAGGTTCTAGGTACTGCTAATAGTCCATCTACAGATCGCAGTAAGTGAGCAGAGCACTAAGGAAATTTCTAGGTACTGCTATAGTCCATTATCTACAGATCACAGTTAGTGAGCGGAGCAGTTAGGGAGATTCTAGGAACTGCTATAGTCCTTTATGTACAGATCGCACTAAGTGAGCGGGGCAGTAAGGGAGATTCTAGGTACTGCTAATAGTCCTTCATCTACAGATCACAGTAAGTGAGTGGGGCAGTAAGGGAGATTCTAGGTACTGCTAATAGTCCATCTACAGATCGCAGTAAGTGAGTGGGGCAGTAAGGGAGGTTCTAGGCCCTGCTATAGTCCCTCATCTACAGATCGCAGTAAGTGAGTGGGGCAGTTAGGGAGAGTCTAGGTACTGTTATAGTCCCTCATCTACAGATCACAGTAAGTGAGCGGGGCAGTAAGGGAGATTCTAGGTACTGCTAATAGTCCATCTACAGATCACAGTAAGTGAGTGGGGCAGTAAGGGAGGTTCAAGGCACTGCTATAGTCCCTCATCTAAAGATCGCAGTAAGTGAGTGGGAAAATAAAGGAGGTTCTAGGTACTGCTAATAGTCCATCTACACATCGCAGTAAGTGAGCGGAGCAGTAAGGAAAATTCTAGGTACTGCTATAGTCCATTATCTACAGATCACAGTTAGTGAGCGGAGCAGTTAGGGAGATTCTAGGTACTGCTATAGTCCTTTATATACAGATCGCACTAAGTGAGCGGGGCAGTAAGGGAGATTCTAGGTACTGCTAATAGTCCATCTACAGATCGCAGTAAGTGAGTGGGGCAGTAAGGTAGGTTCTAGGCACTGCTGTAGTCCCTCATCTACAGATAGCAGTATGTGAGCGGAGCAGTAAGGGAGATTCTAGGTACTGCTATAGTCCTTTATCTACAGATCGCACTAAGTGAGCGAAGCAGTAAGGGAGATTCTAGGTACTGCTAACAGTCCATCTACAGATCACAATAAGTGAGTGGGGCAGTAAGGGAGATTCTAGGTCCTGCTAATAGTCCATCTACAAATCGCAGTAAGTGAGTGGGGCAGTAAGGAAGGTTCAAGGCACTGCTATAGTCCCTCATCTACAGATCGCAGTAAGTGAGTGGGGCAGTTAGGGAGATTCTAGGTACTGTTATAGTCCCTCATCTACAGATCACAGTAAGTGAGTGGGACAATAAGGGAGGTTCTAGGTACTGCTAATAGTCCATCTAGAGATCGCAGTAAGTGAGCGGAGCAGTAAGGAAAATTCTAGGTACTGCTATAGTCCATTATCTACAGATCACAGTTAGTGAACGGAGCAGTTAGGGAGATTCTAGGTACTGCTATAGTCCTTTATCTACAGATCGCACTAAGTGAGCGGGGCAGTAAGGGAGATTCTAGGTACTGCTAATAGTCCATATACAGATCGCAGTAAGTGAGTAAGGCAGTAAGGGAGGTTCTAGGCACTGCTATAGTCCCTCATCTACAGATCGCAGTAAGTGAGAGGGGCAGGAAGGGAGATTCTAGGTACTGCTAATAGTCCTTTATCTACAGATCACAGTAAGTGAGCGGGGCAGTAAGGAAGATTCTAGGTACTGCTATAGTCCTTTATCTACAGATCACAGTAAGTGAGCGGGGCAGTAAGGGAGAATCTAGGTACTGCTATAGTCCTTCATCTACAGATCGCAATAAGTGAGCGGAGCAGTAAGGGAGAATATAGGTATTGCAATAGTCCTTCATCTACAGATCGCAATAAGTGAGCGGGGCAGTAAGGGAGATTCTAGGTACTGCTAATAGTCCATCTACAGATCACAGTAAGTGAGTGGGGCAGTAAGGGAGATTCTAGGTACTGCTAATAGTCCATCTACAGATCGCAGTAAGTGAGTGGGGCAGTAAGGGAGGTTCTAGGCACTGCTATAGTCCCTCATCTACAGATCGCAGTAAGTGAGCGGGGCAGTTAGGGAGATTCTAGGTACTGTTATAGTCCCTCATCTACAGATCACAGTAAGTGAGTGGGACAATAAGGGAGGTTCTAGGTACTGCTAATAGTCCATCTACAGATCGCAGTAAGTGAGCAGTGCAGTAAGGAAATTTCTAGGTACTGCTATAGTCCATTATCTACAGATCACAGTTAGCGAGCGGAGCAGGTAGGGAGATTCTAGGTACTGCTATAGTCCTTTATGTACAGATCGCACTAAGTGAGCGGGGCAGTAAGGGAGATTCTAGGTACTGCTAATAGTCCTTCATCTACAGATCACAGTAAGTGAGAGGGGCAGTAAGGGAGATTCTAGGTACTGCTAATAGTCCATCTACAGATCGCAGTAAGTGAGTGGGGCAGTAAGTGAGGTTCTAGGCACTGCTATAGTCCCTCATCTACAGATCGCAGTAAGTGAGTGGGACAGTTAGGGAGATTCTAGGTACTGTTATAGTCCCTCATCTACAGATCACAGTAAGTGAGTGGGGCAGTTAGGGAGATTCTAGGTACTGTTATAGTCCTTTATCTACAGATCGCACTAAGTGAGCGGGGCAGTAAGGGAGATTCTAGGTACTGCTAATAGTCCATCTACAGATCACAGTAAGTGAGTGGGGCAGTAAGGGAGGTTCTAGGCACTGCTATAGTCCCTCATCTAGAGATCGCAGTAAGTGAATGGGAAAATAAAGGAGGTTCTAGGTACTGCTAATAGTCCATCTACACATCGCAGTAAGTGAGCGGAGCAGTAAGGAAAATTCTAGGTACTGCTATAGTCCCTCATCTACAGATCGCAGTATGTAAGCGGAGCAGTAAGGGAGATTCGAGGTACTGCTATAGTCCTTTATCTACAGATCGCACTAAGTGAGCGGGGCAGTAAGGGAGATTCTAGGTACTGCTAATAGTCCATCTACAGATCACAGTAAGTGAGTGGGGCAGTAAGGGAGATTCTAGGTACTGCTAATAGTCCATCTACAGATCGCAGTAAGTGAGTGGGGCAGTTAGGGAGGTTCTAGGCACTGCTATAGTCCCTCATCTACAGATCGCAGTAAGTGAGTGGGGCAGTTAGGGAGATTCTAGGTACTGTTATAGTCCCTCATCTACAGATCACAGTAAGTGAGTGGGACAATAAGGGAGGTTCTAGGTACTGCTAATAGTCCATCTACAGATCGCAGTAAGTGAGCGGAGCAGTAAGGAAAATTCTAGGTACTGCTATAGTCCATTATCTACAGATCACAGTTAGTGAGCGGAGCAGTTAGGGAGATTCTAGGTACTGCTATAGTCCTTTATCTACAGATCGCACTAAGTGAGCGGGGCAGTAAGGGAGATTCTAGGTACTGCTAATAGTCCATATACAGATCGCAGTAAGTGAGTGGGGCAGTAAGGGAGGTTCTAGGCACTGCTATAGTCCCTCATCTACAGACCGCAGTAAGTGAGTGGGGCAGGAAGGGAGATTCTAGGTACTGCTATAGTCCTTTATCTACACTTCACAGTAAGTGAGCGGGGCAGTAAGGGAGATTCTAGGTACTGCTATAGTCCTTTATCTACAGATCACAGTAAGTGAGCGGAGCAGTAAGGGAGATTCTAGGTACTGCTATAGCCCTTTATCTACAGATCGCACTAAGTGAGCGGGGCAGTAAGGGAGATTCTAGGTACTGCTAATAGTCCATCTACAGATCACAGTAAGTGAGTGGTGCAGTAAGGGAGGTTCTAGGCACTGCTATAGTCCCTCATCTACAGATCGCAGTAAGTGAGTGGGGCAGTTAGGGAGATTCAAGGTACTGTTATAGTCCCTCATCTACAGATCACAGTAAGTGAGTGGGACAATAAGGGAGGTTCTATGTACTGCTAATAGTCCATCTACAGATCGCAGTAAGTGAGCGGAGCAGTAAGGAAAATTCTAGGTACTGCTCTAGTCCATTATCTACAGATCACAGTTAGTGAGCGGAGCAGTTAGGGAGATTCTAGGTACTGCTATAGTCCTTTATCTACAGATCGCAATAAGTGAGCGGGGCAGTAAGGGAGATTCTAGGTACTGCTATTAGTCCATCTACAGATCACAGTAAGTGAGTGGGGCAGTAAGGGAGATTCTTGGTACTGCTAATAGTCCATCTACAGATCACAGTAAGTGAGTGGGGCAGTTAGGGAGATTCTAGGTACTGTTATAGTCCCTCATCTACAGATCACAGTAAGTGAGTGGGACAATAAGGGAGGTTCTAGGTACTGCTAATAGTCCATCTACAGATCGCAGTAAGTGAGCGGAGCAGTAAGGAAAATTCTAGGTACTGCTATAGTCCATTATCTACAGATCACAGTTAGTGAGCGGAGCAGTTAGGGAGATTCTAGGTACTGCTATAGTCCTTTATCTACAGATCGCACTAAGGGAGCGGGGCAGTAAGGGAGATTATAGGTACTGCTAATAGTCAATCTACAGATCGCAGTAAGTGAGTGAGGCAGTAAGGGAGTTTCTAGGCACTGCTATAGTCCCTCATCTACAGATCGCAGTAAGTGAGTGGGGCAGGAAGGGAGATTCTAAGTACTGCTATAGTCATTTATCTAAATAACACAGTAAGTGAGCGGGGCAGTAAGGTAGATTCTAGGTACTGCTATAGTCCTTTATCTACAGATCACAGTAAGTGAGCGGGGCAGTAAGGGAGATTCTAGGTACTGCTATAGTCCTTTATCTACTGATCACAGTAAGTGAGCGGGGCAGTAAGGGAGTTTCTAGGTACTGCTATAGTCCTTTATCTACAGATCGCAGTAAGTGAGCGGGGCAGTTAGGGAGATTCTAGGTACTGCTATAGTCTTTCATCTACAGATCACAGTAAGTGAGCAGGGCAGTAAGGGAGAATCTAGGTACTGCTATAGTCCTTCATCTACAGATCGCAGTAAGTGAGCGGGGCAGTAAGGGAGATTGTAGATACTGCTAATATTCCTTCATCTACAGATCGCAATAAGTGAGCGGAGCAGTAAGGGAGATTCAAGGTACTGCTATAGTCCTTTATCTACAGATCGCAGTAAGTGAGCGGGGCAGTAAGGCAGATTCTATGTACTGCTAATAGTCCCTCATCTACAGATCGCAGTAAGTAAGCGGGGCAGTATGGGAGATTCTAGGTACTGCTATAGTCCTTTATCTACAGATCGCAGTAAGTGAGCGGGGCAGTAAGGGAGATTCTAGGTACTGCTAATAGTCCATCTACAGATCGCAGTAAGTGAGTGGGGCAGTAAGGTAGGTTCTAGGCACTGCTGTAGTCCCTCATCTACAGATCGCAGTATGTGAGTGGAGCAGTAAGGGAGATTCTAGGTACTGTTATAGTCCCTCATCTACAGATCACAGTAAGTGAGTGGGACAATAAGGGAGATTCTAGGTACTGCTAATAGTCCATCTAGAGATCGCAGTAAGTGAGCGGAGCAGTAAGGAAAATTCTAGGTACTGCTATAGTCCATTATCTACAGATCACAGTTAGTGAACGGAGCAGTTAGGGAGATTCTAGGTACTGCTATAGTCCTTTATCTACAGATCGCACTAAGTGAGCGGGGCAGTAAGGGAGATTCTAGGTACTGCTAATAGTCCATATACAGATCGCAGAGAGTGGGGCAGTAAGGGAGGTTCTAGGCACTGCTATAGTCCCTCATCTACAGATCGCAGTAAGTGAGTGGGGCAGGAAGGGAGATTCTAGGTACTGCTATAGTCCTTTCTCTACAGTTCACAGTAAGTGAGCGGGGCAGTAAGGGAGATTCTAGGTTCTGCTATAGTCCTTTATCTACAGATCACAGTAAGTGAGCGGAGCAGTAAGGGAGATTCTAGGTACTGCTATAGCCCTTTATCTACAGATCGCACTAAGTGAGCGGGGCAGTAAGGGAGATTCTAGGTACTGCTAATAGTCCATCTACAGATCACAGTAAGTGAGTGGGGCAGTAAGGGAGATTCTCGGTACTGCTAATAGTCCATCTACAGATCGCAGTAAGTGAGTGGGGCAGTAAGGGAGGTTCTAGGCACTGCTATAGTCCCTCATCTACAGATCACAGTAAGTGAGTGGGGCAGTTAGGGAGATTCAAGGTACTGTTATAGTCCCTCATCTACAGATCACAGTAAGTGAGTGGGACAATAAGGGAGGTTCTATGTACTGCAAATAGTCCATCTACAGATCGCAGTAAGTGAGTGGAGCAGTAAGGAAAATTCTAGGTACTGCTCTAGTCCATTATCTACAGATCACAGTTAGTGAGCGGAGCAGTTAGGGAGATTCTAGGTACTGCTATAGTCCTTTATCTACAGATCGCACTAAGTGAGCGGGGCAGTAAGGTAGATTCTAGGTACTGCTAATAGTCCATCTACAGATCACAGTAAGTGAGTGGGGCAGTAAGGGAGATTCTTGGTACTGCTAATAGTCCATCTACAGATCGGAGTAAGTGAGTGGGGCAGTTAGGGAGATTCTAGGTACTGTTATAGTCCCTCATCTACAGATCACAGTAAGTGAGTGGGACAATAAGTGAGGTTCTAGGTACTGCTAATAGTCCATCTACAGATCGCAGTAAGTGAGCGGAGCAGTAAGTAAAATTCTAGGTACTGCTATAGTCCATTATCTACAGATCACAGTTAGTGAGTTGGAGCAGTTAGGGAGATTCTAGGTACTGCTATAGTCCTTTATCCACAGATCGCACTAAGTGAGCGGGGCAGTAAGGGAGATTCTAGGTACTGCTAATAGTCAATCTACAGATCGCAGTAAGTGAGTGGGGCAGGAAGGGAGTTTCTAGGCACTGCTATAGTCCCTCATCTACAGATCGCAGTAAGTGAGTGGGGCAGTAAGGGAGATTCTAGGCACTGCTATAGTCCCTCATCTACAGATCGCAGTAAGTGAGTGGGGCAGGAAGGGAGATTCTAAGTACTGCTATAGTCATTTATCTACAGATCACAGTAAGTGAGCGGGGCAGTAAGGGAGATTCTAGGTACTGCTATAGTCCTTTATCTACAGATCACAGTAAGTGAGCGGGGCAGTAAGGGAGATTCTAGGTACTGCTATAGTCCTTTATCTACAGATCACAGTAAGTGAGCGGGGCAGTAAGGGAGTTTCTAGGTACTGCTATAGTCCTTTATCTACAGATCGCAGTAAGTGAGTGGGGCAGGTCGGGAGATTCTAGGTACTGCTATAGTCTTTCATCTACAGATCACAGTAAGTGAGCAGGGCAGTAAGAGAGAATCTAGGTACTGCTATAGTCCTTCATCTACAGATCGCAGTAAGTGAGCGGGGCAGTAAGGGAGATTGTAGATACTGCTAATATTCCTTCATCTACAGATCGCAATAAGTGAGCGGAGCAGTAAGGGAGATTCTAGGTACTGCTAATAGTCCCTCATCTACAGATCGCAGTAAGTGAGCGGGGCAGTTAGGGAGATTCTAGGTACTGTTATAGTCCCTCATCTACAGATCACAGTAAGTGAGTGGGGCAGTAAGGGAGATTCTAGGTACTGCTAATAGTCCATCTACAGATCGCAGTAAGTGAGCGGAGCAGTAAGGAAAATTCTAGGTACTGCTATAGTCCTTTATCTACAGATCGCAGTAAGTGAGTGGGGCAGTTAGGGAGATTCTAGGTACTGTTATAGTCCCTCATCTACAGATCACAGTAAGTGAGTGGGACAATAAGGGAGGTTCTAGGTACTGCTAATAGTCCATCTACAGATCGCAGTAAGTGAGCGGAGCAGAAAGGAAAATTCTAGGTACTGCTATAGTCCATTATCTACAGATCACAGTTAATGAGCGGAGCAGTTAGGGAGATTCTAGGTACTGCTATAGTCCTTTATCTACAGATCACAGTAAGTGAGCGAGCAGTAAGGGAGATTCTAGGTACTGCTATAGTCCTTTATCTACAGATCACAGTAAGTGAGCGGGGCAGTAAGGGAGAATCTAGGTACTGCTATAGTCCTTCATCTACAGATCGCAATAAGTAAGCGGAGCAGTAAGGGAGATTCTAGGTACTGCTATAGTCCTTTATCTACAGATCACACTAAGTGAGCGGGGCAGTAAGGGAGATTCTAGATACTGCTAATAGTCCATCTACAGATCACAGTAAGTGAGTGGGGCAGTTAGGGAGATTCTAGGTACTGCTATAGTCCCTCATCTACAGATCACAGTAAGTGAGTGGGACAATAAGGGAGGTTCTAGGTACTGCTAATAGTCCATGTACAGATCGCAGTAAGTGAGCGGAGCAGTAAGGAAAATTCTAGGTACTGCTATAGTCCATTATCTACAGATCACAGTTAGTGAGCGGAGTAGTTAGGCAGATTCTATGTACTGCTATAGTCCTTTATCTACAGATCACAGTAAGTGAGTGGGGCAGTAAGGGAGGTTCTAGGCAATGCTATAGTCCCTCATCTACAGACCGCAGTAAGTGAAAGGGGCAAGTAGGGAGATTCTAGGTACTGCTATAGTCCTTTATCTACAGATCACAGTAAGTGAGCGGGGCAGTTAGGGAGATTCTAGGTACTGCTATAGTCCTTTATCTACAGATCACAGTAAGTGAGTGGGGCAGTAAGGGAGAATCTAGGTACTGCTATAGTCCTTCATCTACAGAACGCAATAAGTGAGCGGAGCAGTAAGGGAGATTCTAGGTACTGCTATAGTCCTTTACCTACAGATCGCACTAAGTGAGCGGGGCAGTAAGGGAGATTCTAGGTACTGCTAATAGTCCATCTACAGATCACAGTAAGTGAGTGGGGCAGTAAGGGAGCTTCTAGGTACTGCTATAGTCCCTCATCTACAGATCGCAGTAAGTGAGTGGGGCAGTTAGGGAGATTCTAGGTACTGTTATAGTCCCTCATCTACAGATCACAGTAAGTGAGCGGGGCAGTAAGGGAGATTCTAGGTACTGCTATAGTCCTTTATCTACAGATCACAGTAACTGAGCGGGGCAGTAAGGGAGAATCTTGGTACTGCTATAGTCCTTCATCTACAGATTGCAATAAGTGAGCGGAGCAGTAAGGGAGATGCTAGGTACTGCTATAGTCCTTTATCTACAGATCGCACTAAGTGAGCGGGGCAGTAAGGGAGATTATAGGTACTGCTAATAGTCCATCTACAGATCACAGTAAGTGAGTGGGGCAGTAAGGGAGATTCTAGGTACTGCTAATAGTCCATCTACAGATCGCAGTAAGTGAGTGGGGCAGTAAGGGAGGTTCTAGGCACTGCTATAGTCCCTCATCTACAGATCGCAGTAAGTGAGTGGCGCAGTTAGGGAGATTCTAGGTACTGTTATAGTCCCTCATCTACAGATCACAGTAAGTGAGTGGGACAATAAGGGAGGTTCTAGGTACTGCTAATAGTCCATCTACAGATCGCAGTAAGTGAGCAGAGCAGTAAGGAAATTTCTAGGTACTGCTATAGTCCATTATCTACAGATCACAGTTAGTGAGCGGAGCAGTTAGGGAGATTCTAGGTACTGATATAGTCCTTTATGTACAGATCGCACTAAGTGAGCGGGGCAGTAAGGGAGATTCTAGGTACTGCTAATAGTCCTTCATCTACAGATCACAGCAAGTGAGTGGGGCAGTAAGGGAGATTCTAGGTACTGCTAATAGTCCATCTACAGATCGCAGTAAGTGAGTGGGGCAGTAAGGGAGGTTCTAGGCCCTGCTATAGTCCCTCATCTACAGATCGCAGTAAGTGAGTGGGGCAGTTAGGGAGAGTCTAGGTACTGTTATAGTCCCTCATCTACAGATCACAGTAAGTGAGCGGGGCAGTAAGGGAGATTCTAGGTACTGCTAATAGTCCATCTACAGATCACAGTAAGTGAGTGGGGCAGTAAGGGAAGTTCAAGGCACTGCTATAGTCCCTCATCTACAGATCGCAGTAAGTGAGTGGGAAAATAAAGGAGGTTCTAGGTACTGCTAATAGTCCATCTACACATCGCAGTAAGTGAGCGGAGCAGTAAGGAAAATTCTAGGTACTGCTATAGTCCATTATCTACAGATCACAGTTAGTGAGCGGTGCAGTTAGGGAGATTCTAGGTACTGCTATAGTCCTTTATATACAGATCGCACTAAGTGAGCGGGGCAGTAAGGGAGATTCTAGGTACTGCTAATAGTCCATCTACAGATCGCAGTAAGTGAGTGGGGCAGTAAGGTAGGTTCTAGGCACTGCTGTAGTCCCTCATCTACAGATAGCAGTATGTGAGCGGGGCAGGAAGGGAGATACTAGGTACTGCTATAGTCCTTTATCTACAGATCACAGTAAGTGAGTGGGGCAGTAAGGGAGATTCTAGGTACTGCTATAGTCCTTTATCTAAAGATCGCAGTAAGTGAGCGGGGCAGTAAGGGAGATTCTAGGTACTGCTATACTCCTTCATCTACAGATCGCAGTAAGTGAGTGGGACAGTAAGGGAGATTCTAGGTACTGCTATAGTCCTTCATCTACAGATCGCAGTAAGTGAGTGGGGCAGTAAGGGAGATTCTAGGTACTGCTATATTCCTTAATCTACAGATCCCAGTAAGGGAGATTCTAGGTACTGCTATACTCCTTCATCTACAGATCACTGTAAGTGAGCAGGGCAGTAAGGGAGATTCTAGGTACTGCTATATTCCTTCATCTACAGATTGCAGTAAGTGAGAGGGGCAGTAAGGGAGATTCTAGGTCCTGCTATAGTCCATCTGCAGATTGCACTAAGTGAGCGGGGCAGTAAGGGAGATTCTAGGTACTGCTATAGTCCTTCATCTACAGATTGCAGTAAGTGAGCAGGACAGTAAGGGAGAGTCTAGGTACTGCTATAGTCCTTCATCTACAGATCATAGTAAGTGAGAGGGGCAGTAAGGGAGGTTCTAGGCAATGCTATAGTCCCTCATCTACAGACCGCAGTAAGTGAAAGGGGCAAGTAGGGAGATTCTAGGTACTGCTATAGTCCTTTATCTACAGATCACAGTAAGTGAGCGGGGCAGTTAGGGAGATTCTAGGTACTGCTATAGTCCTTTATCTACAGATCACAGTAAGTGAGTGGGGCAGTAAGGGAGAATCTAGGTACTGCTATAGTCCTTCATCTACAGAACGCAATAAGTGAGCGGAGCAGTAAGGGAGATTCTAGGTACTGCTATAGTCCTTTACCTACAGATCGCACTAAGTGAGCGGGGCAGTAAGGGAGATTCTAGGTACTGCTAATAGTCCATCTACAGATCACAGTAAGTGAGTGGGGCAGTAAGGGAGCTTCTAGGTACTGCTATAGTCCCTCATCTACAGATCGCAGTAAGTGAGTGGGGCAGTTAGGGAGATTCTAGGTACTGTTATAGTCCCTCATCTACAGATCACAGTAAGTGAGCGGGGCAGTAAGGGAGATTCTAGGTACTGCTATAGTCCTTTATCTACAGATCACAGTAACTGAGCGGGGCAGTAAGGGAGAATCTTGGTACTGCTATAGTCCTTCATCTACAGATTGCAATAAGTGAGCGGAGCAGTAAGGGAGATGCTAGGTACTGCTATAGTCCTTTATCTACAGATCGCACTAAGTGAGCGGGGCAGTAAGGGAGATTATAGGTACTGCTAATAGTCCATCTACAGATCACAGTAAGTGAGTGGGGCAGTAAGGGAGATTCTAGGTACTGCTAATAGTCCATCTACAGATCGCAGTAAGTGAGTGGGGCAGTAAGGGAGGTTCTAGGCACTGCTATAGTCCCTCATCTACAGATCGCAGTAAGTGAGTGGCGCAGTTAGGGAGATTCTAGGTACTGTTATAGTCCCTCATCTACAGATCACAGTAAGTGAGTGGGACAATAAGGGAGGTTCTAGGTACTGCTAATAGTCCATCTACAGATCGCAGTAAGTGAGCAGAGCAGTAAGGAAATTTCTAGGTACTGCTATAGTCCATTATCTACAGATCACAGTTAGTGAGCGGAGCAGTTAGGGAGATTCTAGGTACTGATATAGTCCTTTATGTACAGATCGCACTAAGTGAGCGGGGCAGTAAGGGAGATTCTAGGTACTGCTAATAGTCCTTCATCTACAGATCACAGCAAGTGAGTGGGGCAGTAAGGGAGATTCTAGGTACTGCTAATAGTCCATCTACAGATCGCAGTAAGTGAGTGGGGCAGTAAGGGAGGTTCTAGGCCCTGCTATAGTCCCTCATCTACAGATCGCAGTAAGTGAGTGGGGCAGTTAGGGAGAGTCTAGGTACTGTTATAGTCCCTCATCTACAGATCACAGTAAGTGAGCGGGGCAGTAAGGGAGATTCTAGGTACTGCTAATAGTCCATCTACAGATCACAGTAAGTGAGTGGGGCAGTAAGGGAAGTTCAAGGCACTGCTATAGTCCCTCATCTACAGATCGCAGTAAGTGAGTGGGAAAATAAAGGAGGTTCTAGGTACTGCTAATAGTCCATCTACACATCGCAGTAAGTGAGCGGAGCAGTAAGGAAAATTCTAGGTACTGCTATAGTCCATTATCTACAGATCACAGTTAGTGAGCGGTGCAGTTAGGGAGATTCTAGGTACTGCTATAGTCCTTTATATACAGATCGCACTAAGTGAGCGGGGCAGTAAGGGAGATTCTAGGTACTGCTAATAGTCCATCTACAGATCGCAGTAAGTGAGTGGGGCAGTAAGGTAGGTTCTAGGCACTGCTGTAGTCCCTCATCTACAGATAGCAGTATGTGAGCGGGGCAGGAAGGGAGATACTAGGTACTGCTATAGTCCTTTATCTACAGATCACAGTAAGTGAGTGGGGCAGTAAGGGAGATTCTAGGTACTGCTATAGTCCTTTATCTAAAGATCGCAGTAAGTGAGCGGGGCAGTAAGGGAGATTCTAGGTACTGCTATACTCCTTCATCTACAGATCGCAGTAAGTGAGTGGGACAGTAAGGGAGATTCTAGGTACTGCTATAGTCCTTCATCTACAGATCGCAGTAAGTGAGTGGGGCAGTAAGGGAGATTCTAGGTACTGCTATATTCCTTAATCTACAGATCCCAGTAAGGGAGATTCTAGGTACTGCTATACTCCTTCATCTACAGATCACTGTAAGTGAGCAGGGCAGTAAGGGAGATTCTAGGTACTGCTATATTCCTTCATCTACAGATTGCAGTAAGTGAGAGGGGCAGTAAGGGAGATTCTAGGTCCTGCTATAGTCCATCTGCAGATTGCACTAAGTGAGCGGGGCAGTAAGGGAGATTCTAGGTACTGCTATAGTCCTTCATCTACAGATTGCAGTAAGTGAGCAGGACAGTAAGGGAGAGTCTAGGTACTGCTATAGTCCTTCATCTACAGATCATAGTAAGTGAGAGGGGCAGTAAGGGAGATTCTAGGTACTGCTATAGTCCTTCATCTACAGATCGCAGTAAGTGAGCGGGGCAGTAAGGGAGATTCTAGGTACTGCTATAGTCCATCTACAGATCGCAGTAAGTGAGCGGGGCAGTAAGGGAGATTCTAGGTACTGCTAATAGTCCATCTACAGATCGCACTAAGTGAGCGGGGCAGTAAGGGAGATTCTAGGTACTGCTATAGTCCTTCATCTACAGATCGCAGTAAGTGAGTGGGGCAGTAAGGGAGATTCTAGGTACTGCTATACTCCTTCATCTACAGATCGCAGTAAGTGAGTAGGGCAGTAAGGGAGATTCTAGGTACTGCTATAGTCCTTCATCTACAGATCACAGTAAGTGAGTGGGGCAGTAAGGGAGATTCTAGGTACTGCTATAGTCCTTCATCTACAGATCACAGTAAGTGAGTGGGGCAGTAAGGGAGATTCTAGGTACTGCTATAATCCTTCATCTACAGATCACAGTAAGTGAGTGGGGCAGTACGGGAGATTCTAGGTACTGCTATACTCCTTCATCTACAGATCGCAGTAAGTGAGTGGGGCAGTAAGGGAGATTCTAGGTACTGCTATAGTCCCTCATCTACAGATCACAGTAAGTGTGATGATATAAATGCATGTAGAGTACAACTTCTGGTGGAGCAGTGCTTACAATCCATTTGTAAAATGGAGTTATTGTGATGTCAATCATCTCAGATATTTACCTGTCAAGCCACAATCAATGACAACAAGATTCCGCACATGATCACATGAGATGTGCGGATCGGTTCTCCAGAAATCCGAATCCATTTGAATTCCGTGACTTCGGACAGATCTGAGTCACGAATATAATATACATTGTATACAATATATATTATATACAATATGTTTGTGAATCAATGTATTGCATTCTCCTGCAAGAGCCACATAGTTACCGGTCTGAGCCCCGCCTACCTCAGTGATCGTACAGTGGGCAGGGCCTTAATGATTAATTAGCAGCATCATACACTTTGTCCCGCCTACTGCCTTTTATACCTCCAAATTTTCTGCACTCCATGGAAATGACTTATAAAGCACAACCGATACACCACGCACTTCGTGGCCCACACATCTCGTCTCTGCTAATGATGGACGGCCTACAAAAACTAAAAGTGCTCCTCAATGCAGACAGGTGTGTAAGAGTGCATAAGAACCAAGCAAGTTATTATTATCATGATGGTGGTCTCATGATCCAGGTGTTGGGTTGGACCGTTTACCTACTGGCTGAGTGTGTTTCAGTGCTATATGTCCAAACTATAACTACACGTGTTTTGTGACCAGATAAAGCTACTAGATTAGTGCTTTCCTTCCTCATTTGCATGAAGACATGCTCGGCCCTCCTATGGCTTTCCCAGGTGGACTGGTCACCAGCAGAAGATCATCAAAGTCCTCAACATTCCGCAGCATATCACAGTCCCTCCAAGGGCAACGATTTAAAAAAAAAAAAACGTTTCCTTTAAGACTTAGGACCTGATTCAGACCCACTCGCTAGGATGTATTTGCTCATAGCCGGGCGATATTTGCATTGTGCGCATGCATCGCAGTGCCCGTGCGGGAACCGCAGCAAGAGATCGGGAAGCGTTCGCTCTCTGCGCAAAGACAGCCCAGCAGAGTGAGTGACAGGAGAAGCCGTTTGTGGGTGCTGACAAGGACTGGCTGCTTCAAACGGGGGAGTGGAGGTGCGAACGCAGGCATACCTGAGCGTCTCAATGATGTTTCAGAAGCACGCACAAATTATAGGCAGCATCATAGTACATGTCACCTGGCTGGTTTTTACCGTAAAGTGCCCGCAGGTAGGGTATGATCAGCCTCAAGCGCTGCGATCGCATCCGATGTACCGATGGTTGCATACACTTCCTGGAGATGACGTGCGCAAGTGGGCGTCTTAAGACAGGCTAGTGGGTGTCTGCATACACATCTCAATCGCATGCCAAAGACATGTTGGGCGTGCTAATACCTTGCCGTGCGTTTTCCTACCTTCTCATATTTGCACACGCTGGGTGCGAGTGTAAACATGTAGCGAGTGAGTCCGAATCAGGTCCTTACTGCAATATCCTAACACTATGGCGAGACGGCAAATATTCACAGTCCTCCTTATAGAATGACAGCACACACACGTTCCACATTATAGAATAACAGCACACACACGTTCCTCCTTATAGACAGCACACACGTTCCTCCTTATAGAATGACAGAACACACACGTTCCTCCTTATAGAATGACAGAACACACACGTTCCTCCTTATAGAATGACAGCACACACACGTTCCACATTATAGAATAACAGCACACACACGTTCCTCCTTATAGACAGCACACACACACGTTCCTCCTTATAGAATGACAGCACACACACGATCCACATTATAGAATAACAGCACACACACGTTCCTCCTTATAGACAGCACACACACACGTTCCTCCTTATAGAATGACAGAACACACACGTTCCTCCTTATAGAATGACAGCACACACACGTTCCTCCTTATAGAATGACAGCACACACACGTTCCTCCTTATAGAATGACAGCACACACACGTTCCTCCTTATAGAATGACAGCACACACACGTTCCTCCTTATAGAATGACAGCACACACACGTTCCTCCTTATAGAATGACAGCACACACACGTTCCTCCTTATAGAATGACAGCACACACACGTTCCTCCTTATAGACAGCACACACACGTTCCTCCTTATAGAATGACAGCACACACACGTTCCTCCTTATAGAATGACAGCACACACACTTTCCTCCTTATAGAATGACAGCACACACACGTTCCTCCTTATAGAATGACAGCACACACACGTTCCTCCTTATAGAATGACAGCACACACACGTTCCTACTTATAGACAGCACACACACGTTCCTCCTTATAGAATGACAGCACACTCGTTCCTCCTTATAGAATGACATCACACACACGTTCCTCCTTATAGACAGCACTCACACGTTCCTCCTTATAGAATGACAGCACACACACGTTCCTCCTTATAGACAGCACTCACACGTTCCTCCTTATAGAATGACAGCACACACACGTTCCTCCTTATAGAATGACACCACACACACGTTCCTCCTTATAGAATGACAGCACACACACGTTCCTCCTTTTTGAATGACAGCACACACACGTTCCTCCTTATAGAATGACAGCACTCACACGTTCCTCCTTATAGAATGACAGCACACACATTCCTCCTTATAGAATGACAGCACACACACGTTCCTCCTTATAGAATGACAGCACACACACGTTCCTCCTTATAGAATGACAGCACACACACGTTCCTCCTTATAGAATGACAGCACACACACGTTCCTCCTTATAGAATGACAGCACACACACGTTCCTCCTTATAGAATGACAGCACACACACGTTCCTCCTTATAGAATGACAGCACACACACGTTCCTCCTTATAGAATGACAGCACACACACACGTTCCTACTTATAGAATGACAGCACACACACGTTCCTCCTTATAGAATGACAGCACACACACGTTCCTCCTTATAGAATGACAGCACACACACGTTCCTCCTTATAGACAGCACTCACACGTTCCTCCTTATAGAATGACAGCACACACACGTTCCTCCTTATAGAATGACAGCACACACACGTTCCTCCTTATAGAATGACAGCACACACACGTTCCTCCTTATAGAATGACAGCACACACACGTTCCTCCTTATAGAATGACAGCACACACACGTTCCTCCTTATAGAATGACAGCACACACACGTTCCTCCTTATAGAATGACAGCACACACACGTTCCTCCTTATAGAATGACAGCACACACACGTTCCTCCTTATAGACAGCACACACACGTTCTGCATTATTTTATGTTTTTTATAAATCTGTTTATTGAACAGTGAAAAATTGTTATGTAATGTACATCATAGAAATCAGAAATGGAATACAATAAAACATGCAAATAAAAGACCATTGTTTCTTGATATAAACAAATATAAATTCATTGCTTCTTATTTTTCAATTTTTTCAATTCAGAATATAAATTGTTTGTTAGACGGAATGTATCAAAAATTTATAAAACCAGATAGCAGAAAAAATATCAAACATTACATTGATTATATTATATTAAATTATCAATACAAGACTTCTGGTGGGCGGGACATCCAGTATAGACGCTCCTTAGCTTTGCTCCTGCATTAGGCGTTGTGAGACCAGCTGCGTTGTCCTGAGAGCTGCCGCTGGCTGTCGGGGTATTGCTGCGGGCAGCTGAGGCTGATCCCCCGCGGAGTCGGCGGAAATTCCCTGACTGCTGCCTAGGGTTGAGCTGCCGAGTCTTCAGCCTATTGTGGATATAGCTTGGAGATCGGATCCTGCGGCTCCTGTGCCCCTTTCTTGATACTCCCGGTGAACAGCTCACGGCGGAGAGGGACGCTGATGCTGTCGGTAAGCTCCGGCATTGCTGGCAGCAAGGACCTGTGACTGCCTCCCAGTGAAGTTGTATTATTGGCCTGTGTGCCGCGCACTCAGCCGGCTCTAACTGCCCTACTCTCGACCTGCGCAGCCCTGCCGGATCAAGCGGGACCTCGAGGTGCGGCGGTGCATTGGAGACCATTGTATAAGTGGCAGCCAGGATTGTACAGCTCCGGTTGTGAAGAATTACCCCCCCTCACCCATTGCAGTATACTTACTGGACCCAGTGCCAGATTAATGTCCACATGGGCCTGGAGCTGAAATTTATGATGGGCCTATTGTGTGCCGCTGCAGGGGGTGTGACCAGTACCGTAGCAGTGTGACTGGTAATGTGGGGTCATGCCCAGTGCAGTGTGGTTGGGGTTTACATAGGGGTGTAGCCTATGCAGCGTTCTCTTAGGACGCTCAATGCAGTGCTGCATTTCCAGGTGCCGGTGACCTCAGTACTTTTGTGCAACAGCATGACGTCATGCACTTAAGAGGCACAGGGCCATCCCAGGGCGCTCCGGAGCCGGTCTTGGTATGCCGATGTGTATGTGTAGGCCGGCACTCCTGTGCAAAATATAGTGCTATGGCATCTGGTGCCCTCCTAATTACCTCTGCCTGTGAAGGGAGGGAACCATGTAGCAGTGGAATGGGCGGCACTCTGGACGAATTGTATAAAATACACTAAAAATCCATTTATCAACAATTCAGAACTTGTATTCGTCCTCTCAGTAATCCTGATGTAAAAATGAATACAAGTTCTGAAGCATTGATAACTTAAACAGATTTTACTGTGTTTTATACAAGCCATTCAGAGTGCCGTCCATTTGACTGATTGTATATATATATATAATATATATATATATATATATATATATATATATATATATATATTGTCAGGTCTATAAATATTGGGACACTGACAGAATTTTCATATTTTGGCCTCTATTCACCACCACAATGGTTTGGAAATGAAACAAACAAGATGTGCTTTAACTGCAGACTTTCAGATTTAATTTGAGGGTAATTACATCCAAATCGGGTGAACGGTGTAGGAATTACAACGGTTTCTATATGTGCCTCCCACTTTTTAAGGGGCCAAAAGTAATGGGACTATCAACTATAAAGCTATTTCATGGACAGGTGTGGGCTATTTCCTCGTTATTTCATTATCAATTAAGCAGGCAAAAGGTCTGGAGTTGATTCTAGGTGTGACATTTGCATTTGGAATCAGTTGCTGTCGACTCTCAATATGAGATCCAAAGAGCTGTCACTATCAGTGAAGCCATCATTAGGCTGAAAAATCCAAACAAACCCATCAGAGAGATAGCAAAAACATTAGGTGTGGCCAAATCAACTGTTTGGAACATTCTTAAAAAGAATGAACGCACCGGAGAGCTCAGCAACACCAAAAGACCCGGAAGACCACGGAAAACAACTGTGGTGGATGACAGAAGAATTATTTTCCTGGTGAAGAAAAACCCCTTCACAACAGTTGGCCAAATCAAGAACACTCTCCAGGAGGTAGGTGTATATGTGTCAAAGTCAACAATCAAAACAAGACTTCACAAGAGTGAATATAGACGGTTCACCACAAGATGTAAACCATTGGTGAGCCACAAAAACAAGAAGACCAGATTAGAGTTTGCCAAACAACATCTAAAAAAGCCATTACAGTTCTGGAACAACATCCTATGGACAGATGGGACAAAGATCAACTTGTACCAGAGTGATGGGAAGAGAAGAGTACGGAGAAGGAAAGGAACTGCTCATGATCCAAAACATACCACCTCATCAGTGAAGCATGGTGGTGGTAGTGTCATGGCGTGGGCATGTATGGCTGCCAATGGAACTGGTTCCCTTGTATTTATTGATGATGTGACTGCTGACAAAATCAGCAGAATGAATTCTGAAGTGTTTTGGCCAATATTATATGCTCATATTCAGTCAAATGCTTCAGAATTCATTGGACGGCGCTTCACAGTGCAGATGGACAATGACGCGAAGCATACTGCAAAAGCAACCAAAGAGTTTTTTAAGGCTAAAAAGTGGAATGTTATGCAATGGCCAAGTCAATCCCCTGACCTGAATCCGATTGAGCATGCATTTCACTTGATGAAGACAAAACTGAAGGGAAAATGCCCCAAGAACAAGCAGGAACTGAAGACATTTGCAGTAGAGGCCTGGCAGAGCATCACCACGGATGAAACCCAGCGTCTGGTGATGTCTATGCGTTCCAGACTTCAGGCTGTAATTGCCTGCAAAGGATTTGCAACAAAGTATTAAAAAGTGAAAGTTAGATTTAGGATTGTTTAGTTTGTCCCATTACTTTTGGCCCCTTAAAAAGTGGGAGGCACATATAGAAACCGTTGTAATTCCTACACCGTTCACCTGATTTGGATGTAATTACCCTCAAATGAAATCTGAAAGTCTGCAGGTAAAGCACATCTTGTTTGTTTCATTTCAAAGCCATTGTGGTGGTGAACAGAGGCCAAAATATGAAAATTCTGTCAATGTCCCAATATTTATGGACCTGACTGTATATTACACATACCCATACCCTCACACATACACGTAAATTGGGAGGGTACAGGAGCTTGAGGCACACTTAAGGGGGCCGAAGCAGGTGTGGTGTGATATGTTGACAGTCATAATGTCAACATTCATCATGTTAACATGA
>JAUIMM010001742.1:0-20000 GCA_031769625.1 Taudactylus pleione | reverse complement strand
CCCCCCCGCCCCGCAGTAATGATAAAAACCCTCACAGCTGGGGGATAGGGCAGTGATGCGATTCACACTGAATCGCGTCATTGTGGCCCCGCCCCCTGATTCACAATGCTGAAATTAACATTTAACATTTAAAATGCGTGATGTCTCTGTTTAATGTCACAGTACATACACATGCTCCATAATACACATGCCATGACACAGTACATACATATGTATCTTTAACTGAGAACAGGGACATTCTTGGTGCTGGAGAAGCCTCTGAGAATGGGGACCAGATCAGTCCAACAGGACCAGGAAAAGTCATATCTGCAGAACCTCATGGCTCATTGTCCTGCAGCTGGCACTAGAGGCTCTGCACCTACCATACAGCACACACATTATTATTATAGCACATGACAGAGAGCCCTCCTCTGCACCCTGGCATAGGACTACAGTAATGTCAGCCATAGAAGTACAACAGACGGGGGATTCAGGCAGCTTTTGGAACATTGTGCATGTGTAGGTGAGTGTCCCTTCCTTACAGCACTCTCTGATCTCCCCCCTGCCCATATATGAAGCTGTCAAGAAGATCTGACAGTTCTGCTACAATACATTTAACCCCCTCTGCACCCTTAGTGCAGTTCTATTAACCCCGTACATGCCTACCCTCCCGGTTTTCGCGGGAGGCTCACGATTTTTCGGGTAACCCCCCGCACCCCCGGAAGGGTAGGCATTTCTCCCGCATTCTGCCCACTTCCTAGTGAAGTGGGCAGAATGAGGAGAATACCCACTGCGATCGCGGGTCTCCGTGAAGGGGGCGGGGCTTAAGATGTGATTCTGCATGAATCACAGCATTTGGCCCCGCCCCCTATGTAAATTTTACCCAATCGCGACAGTTTTGCAGTGAGGGGGCGGGGCTTAATGACACAAATCGTTAGGCCCCGCCCCCATCGCCCCCCCTGCTGCTTCTCTTACCCGGGCTTCTCCCGGGAAGAGATTATAAAAGGTAGGCAACTATGATTAACCCACCTTGCACTGTGTGGTCTTTCCAGACCAACACACATAACAGACCCCTGACATCCTGCACACAGCCTCCTATTCTCATACAGGACAATATAAGTTGTTGCTGGTACCTGTATAATGTACGTTGTTGCTGGTTGCAACAGCTGGCACAGTGACTGAAATGCATGCCCATTGCCCCAGGTAGTGAGGGGGTAAATGGGGGCAGTGGATACACTGCATCACAAAAGCAGAAGTAGCAGCATTCCTCTTCATAGAAGGTTTCCCCAGCAGTCCCGCACTCCACTCACTGTTTAACTAGGGGGTTGCTGAAGAACTATGCACTTCCCTGTAAGTTGCATGAATCCTGAAGAGTACAGAGAGGAGGAATTACCCTCAACACCTTCCTCCACTGGCCTGATCAGAGAGCTGAGCTTCTATCAATCTCTGCAGCAGTGGAGCAGAGCTGTGGAATGCCCCCAGGAATTCCAGATGCCCTAGACATTTGCTTAGAATGCCTATGCCTAGGGCCGGCTCTATTCCCACTCACCTTCATCCCTCGCTGGGGACCGGCTGGGGATACCGGCGCTGGCGTATCCTTTAGATCGCTGTATAATTGTTCAGCTGTTGGGGCCTGATGTCATGGTGCTCCCCTGAGGCTGTGGATCCCATTCCCTGATTGCTCTGTTAAGCAAAAGATCACAGAGTTTTACCGGCTGACAAATCTGTTTGGAAGCGGCTGTTGTAACTCTCCTGGGAACTTTCTTACCTGCTATTTGACATACTAAACCCTCTGTTTGGAGAACAACCACCAGGTTCAATTAATTTTGCAATTAATATTTTGTTCATCAGCAAAATTGCTGACAATCAACAAAGGGTACCTTTAATTACTTGTTTTGTTTTTACTAAGTGCTGTCTTAGACAAGATATAAGTTTCATTTTATTACATTGCCACTTTTTATCAGACAGCTTTCCTGAAGTGTATAATTCACTAAGGGCCTGATTCAGAGCCGTTCGCTATTTGCGGTCGTTCGTTCAAAAACAAGGGGTGGCTATTCAAATGATCCGTTTGCAAATTGCAGTCTGTTCACACCTCTAAGTCTGAACGAGCGAGCAAAACATACGCTTGTTTATTTGTTAAAAACGCCCCCTGGCCACTCGCACCATACGTCATGTCCGCTATTTATTAGATTAATCGAGTACATCGACCAGCGTATGAACTGCTCGCTATTCTTGTGGTTGGTTTTTGCTACCACAATCTTGCGAGCAGTTCTGGCTATAAAATAACCCAGTGACGTGGTCAATGACGCTGCTGTATTAATTATGCACACCCATAAAACGCCCGTTTTGACCTTTAAGCACGCCTGCGATCGGATCTCCACTCCCCATTTTCAAGCACCTTCCCCTGTTACCACCCACATACGCCTCCTCCTGTCACTCTAAATAGCAGACATTCGCTATATTGCGAGCACATGAATTTCGGCCGCACTGACTGGTTCGCGCATGCGTATAACGATCCGTACGCATGCGCAGATGTGCGAACATCGCTCGGAACGAGCGTACTGCCGCTAGCGAGTGGCTCTGAATGAGGGCCTAAGTATTTTAATTTTACTGTGATGTTACACTGACATCTAGTGGTTGTCTTTAAGAATTGTACATGTTATTGTATTAATTATTTAATCTCAAAGTTTCTCTATTGTAATTTAATTTATAGAGTTTGTTGGGACTAAATGGCTTAATCTTACCTAACAATTTTATAATGTAAACATAACTTAGTTTGAGTAGCTTCAATTCAATTAATTGCACTGTTATATATTCACAAACCTAAGGTAAGTGTTCCAGTGATAGTCATTGAGTTGATTGCTAACAAGTGCCATACCCTGCAAAGTACTAATCTCAGTGAGTTGTGTTATGGACAGATACATCCAGAAGAATTCTTCAAAGAAAGGGTCTCAATCTACTGTAAATACAAGAATGAACCGAGCCAACAAATCGTCAGGGAAATCTAACACCCCCACCCTCCCCTCCGAGGGAGGAATCAGTGGCTAGTCCTTCCCATGATGATACCCATTTTGAACACCCGTCAGTAACAGAAATGGTACAAGAAATGTAAAAAATGATCATGTCCCAAATAGAAAAAATAGAGAAATAACTTGAGAATATACAAACGTCACTAGAAACCGGATTAACCAAAATTGAGGTTAATTCAACGGGAGTTAACTCACTAGAACAGAGGGTCGGTGCTTCGGAAGATCAGGTTCATACACTCCAGAATTCATCTGAAACGCTCACAACTTCAGTTCAGACCACGCAGGCTAAAATAGATGATCTGGAGAATAGACATAGGAGGAATAATCTCCGGTTTATTGCAATCAATCCGCGATTCTCAACTTTCGGAATTTCTTATTAGCTCAGTGATAGGAGCACTTGATATTTCAGATAATTCATTACTTTCACATATTGATAGAGCCCACCGTATTGGTCCGGAGAGACAAGATGCAGCCAGCAGACCTAGACCAGTTAAAGCGAGGTTTTTAGACTATCGAATGAAAGAGCATATTCTCCGTGCTTATCGTAGAATCCCTCAATTGATGGTGGATGGGAACCGTGTCCTAATCTTCCAGGACTTTTCCGCGTCAGTATCACAAAAATGCAGGGAATTCTCTAATGTATGGAAGCTACTACATGATAACAACACCCGCTTTGCTTTGATGTACCCGGCCAAACTTAGAATTCAAAACAATGGCCGTACTGTTTATTCCACAGAGCCAGGCAAAGGAACATGGGTAGTCCTCCTCCTCCTCCTCACTCATTTCAGTGCTTATCATTATATTAGTTCTCTTTATGGGTGATGTGCATTCAACTAAAGCTGATCAAGATCTTCAATAGATCTAAAACAAGGCAAGAATGAATATAAAAAATAGAAATCTAATGTTTTTTTTGTTTTTCGCGACTACCAGTATGTTTATTGGTGCTCGCTTGGTTATTGTTAATATTGGAAAAATTGAGAACATATCGTGATAAGCAATGGGTGTTTCCATTAATAAGTGATATCTGTGTTTCGCTCGCCTCCCCCTTTTTTAGATCAAAACTCCCCTGTTCTATCTACAAAATGTTTCTTCACCTGTGCCTCCCTGCTTGCTGGGACAGGGAGTGGGTGATTGCTATTGAATTTTTTGCTCATTATATCCATCCCAGGGTAGGAATTGGATAACATGGCTACTAGAATTTTAGGAACGTGGGAGGCCTTAATTCCCCCATCAAGCGTAAGAGGGTAGTCTCCCATATTAAACGCTTCCATCCTCAAATAATTTTCCTTCAGGAGACACACTGGATGGCAAGGAGTAACTCAGCACTTAGAGCGCCAGGCTGGGTCAATGCATCTCAGCATTGATTATCAGAGAAAGACCAGAGGAGTGGCAATATTATTTCATAAGGACCTCCAATACACTATCTTAAATACAGTGGCAGACCGGAACGGTCGTTATCTCCTAGTGGATGTTGAGATTTGGGGTGCTTCCTACACCTTGATTAATGTTTATGCTCCTAACAATGCAACCTCAAGAGTTTTTACAAGACCTCACACATCGCTTGGCTCAACGCAGTCATTTCCCTCTTATTATGGGTGGTGACCTGAACTTGGTGGATAATCCTCTGTTAGACAAACAGCCTACCCCACGCCACCCAAATTCTTCAATATGGAAACAGGTCCAACTCTTGAGATCTGCTCTTCAGCTCACAGATATATGGTGCCTCCTAAATCCTACAGACAGGTCTTTCACAGGAATCGGTATGAAATACCGCCGGCCGCATGGCCAGCGGTTCGATTCCGGCAGCGGCAGCCCGACAGCTCTGGAAATCCCGATCGTGGATAGGTAAGTATTCTGTAACCTAACATAACCCCCCTAACCCTAACCCTCCTAACCCCCCAAGTGCCTATCCCTAACCCCCCCTTCCCCGCTGCCTAAACCTAAGTCCCCCGGGGGGGTGCCTAACCCTAAGTCCCCCCCGGGGGTGCCTAACCCTCCCTCCCCCTAGCCTAACCCTAACCCTCCCGGGGGGGTGCCTAACCCTAAGTCCCCCCCGGGTGGCCTAAACCTAACCCTCCCCCCCCACGGCTGTCGGCTCGCGGCGCCCGGCATCACTATGATCGGGATGCCAGGCGCCGGTCTCCCGGCGTCTGGGAAATGTCAGACGTCTACATCTAGCCGCCTGGCATTTCACCCTCGCCGGGATATGACAGTCGGGAAGCCGGCTGCCGTTATTAAGGCAGCCGGTTTCCCGATTACATACCCTTTCACATTCTATTCGGGGGTTCAGAAATCCTGGTCTAGAATAGACCTTATTCTAATTTCTGATTCATTGGTGACACAGATCGGGGGAACTGATATTTATAACATCGCGGTTTCTGACCACGCTCCGGTTTCAGTAACTTTAAAACGAACAATACAAGGGGGTGGACAACGGGGATGGCGGTTCCCTAGTTACCTTTACAGATCAGATGACTTCCGAAAGTTTCTGATCGATAGATGGATGAATTACATGGATAACAACTTAGATGATTTGGGCCAATCCCACAATATTTTGGGGTGCGTCCAAAACTGTTCTGTTTTCCACATCATAGACTACGTCTCCAGGTTAAAAAGGAGGACCAATGCAGAATACCATGAATTGCAGACTTCTTTGTCCTCAGCCTTACATAACCATATCACAAACCCATCTGATGAGTCCTCAAATCAATTCACAGAAGATCAACAGCTACTAAATGATTTTATGTTGACTCACGCCAAACGAGATTTATTATTCTCTAGGTTCAAATATTACAGGTGGGGAAATAAAACAGGACGCCTTTTAGCAAAGATGTCTAAATCCAAGTCCCACAAACGCTTTATCGCTGCACTTAAACACCCTCAGACTGGCCAATTGTTAAGTGATTCAAGCAATATTCCAAAGCAGTTTGAAGCCTATTTTAAAACATTATGGGGGTCATTCAGACCCACTCGCGAGCGGCAGTACGCTCGCAAGTGGGTGGATGTTCCCCACTGCGCATGCACACGACGGAGGGAGCTCCGTCGTGCGCATGCGCGAGACCCGGCGAGCGACGGGCTTTCCATCGCTCGGGGTCTCGCACCAAAGGGGGCGTGCTGTCGATGTTGATTGACAGCACGCCCCCTTTGGTGGGCGTGCCTGCCAGACGGAGGCGTTCCCATGGGAACGCCTGCCGTCTGAAGCCGGCCCCACTGACATCACTAGTGATGTCAGTGGGAGTGATTTTGGCTCTGTTAGAGCCAAAATCACTCCTGGGCTTGCGGCTGGGAAACCCGACCGCAGGGTTTCCCTCGCAAGTCCGATGGTCGCGATGGTCAAGACCATCGCGACCATCTTGTTGCACGCTCGTATATGCTGTGGGTGGTGACCCTTGCTATACGAGCGTCCAGGAGGATGCTCCATTTTAATGGAGGAGGGCCCTGATTCAGAGCGAGCACTCTGGTCAGAGCGTCCGGCTCTGAATCAGGGCCTATATTCAGCTCTTCCGTTCGATGCGCATCAGCGCGATAAATTATTACAGGAGGCGCATCTACCTCGCCTTTCTTCAGAGCAGTCAGAGGGCCTCATTCAGAGGCGGTCGTAGGATGCAAGCGGTCGTTCTGAAACAGGGCGGCCGCTTGCATCCTGAATGGCCGCCTCCATGTCAGTCGTTAGGCTGTGGATTAACACCCACAGCTCTAACGACCGCTAAGGGTGATGGTCGCGATGGTCAAGACCATCGCGACCATCGGGGCTTACGACGAGACCCTAAGGTAGGGTCTCATCAACCTTAAGCCCCAGGGAGCTTCCTGCTCTGATCGAGCAGGAAGCTCCCCACTGACATCACTGATGATGTCAGTGGGGCTGCCCCCAAACGGCAAGCGTTCCGAAAGGAACGCCTCCGTTTGGCCGGGCACGCCCCCCGGCCCGCCCAGCAAACGGAGCGAGCTGTCACTCAACATCGACAGCTCGCCCCGTCTGCTACGAGACCCCTAACGACGGATCACCCGTCGTTAGCCGGGTCTCGTGCATGCGCACGATGGAGCTGGCTCAGTTGTGCGCATGCGCACTGGAGCAACATCGACCCGGTTGCGAGCTCGTAGAGCTAACGACCGGGTCTGAATAAGCTCCAGAATCTCTTAGTTTGCCAATCACTCTTCTGGAGGTTAGTGCTGCCATTTCACAGATTCATCTTCAGATATCTCCAGGCCCTGATGGGCTGTCAAACGAATTTTATAAACTACTTCAACATCATATAGCTCCTACTTTAGTTGAGTTATTTAATGACATTTTACAGCATAACACTCCCTTTCCTTATTTCAATTCTGCATACACTCTTTTACTCCCAAAGCCTAATAAAGATTCTCAGGTATTAGATTCATATCGACGGATCACATTACTTAATTCAGATATAAAGTTACTTGCTAAAATAATGGCTGATCGCTTACAATGCTTACTCCCTCAGATCTTAACAAATCATCAATTAGGTTTCGTACGTAATACTCAGGGCCTAATTCAGACCCGCTCGCGAGCGCTGAGCGCTCGCAAGCGGGTCGATGTTGGCCAAGTGCACATGCGCGCGACGGAGGCGGCTCCGTCGTGCGAATGCGCGAGAACCAAGTAACGATGGCCAAGCCCTTGTTATGGGTCTCGCACCAAAGGGGGCGTGCTGTCGATGGTGAGTGACAGCACGCCCCCTTTGGTGGGCGTGCCGGGGGCGTGGCTGCCCAGATGGAGGCATTCCCATGGGAACGCCTACCGTCTGGGGCCGGCCCCACTGACATCACTAGTGATAGAGCCAAAATCACTCCAGGGCTTGCGGCAACGAGACCCTACCACAAGGGTCTCGTCGCAAGTCCGATGGTCGCGATGGTCTTGACCGTCGCAATCATCATTTTGGCCGCTCGCTATAGCTGTGGGTGGCCGCGGAGGCCGCTCTTAAATTCAGAGGGACGGCCCTGATTCAGAGCGAGCGCTCTGTCAGAGCATCCGGCTCTGAATCAGGCCCTCATTCCGTTAAAGGCATACGTTCAGCCATAGCAGCGACTATTGTCTCCTGTCAATCACCTACATTGAAAAATGTATTACTCAGTCTAGATACTGCAAAAGCATTCAACACGGTACTTTGGCCCCATTTATATTCAGTCCTACAATTTTAGAAACTTTCATCCCTCCTTTATTGACATGATTCGATACTTGTATACATCACCCTCCACTATCCTTCAAATTATCCCCGCTTTTGTTCAATATAGGCATTGATCTCCTTTCACGTATTCTCCAAAATGACTCTAGGGGATTACAATAGGAAATAAAGGCCCTCATTCAGAGCCGCTCGTTAGCGGCAGTACGCTCGTTCCGAGCGATGTTTGCACATCTGCGCATGCGTACGCTTTTTAGTACGCATGCGCGAACCAGTCAGTGCGGCCGAAAATCCTTTGTACGCTATATAGCGAGTGCCTGCTATTTTGAGTGACAGAATGAGGCGTATGTGGGTGGTAACAGGGGAAGGTGCTTGAAAATGGGGAGTGGAGATCCGAACGCAGGCGTGCTTAAAGGTCAAAACGGGCGTTTTATGGGTGTGTATATTTAAAACAGCAGCGTCATTGACCACGTCACTGGGTTATTTTATAGCCAGAACTGCTCGCAAATTTGTGGTAGCAAACACCAACCACAAGAATAGCGAGCAGTTCATACGCTGGTCGATGTACTCGATTAATCTAATAAATAGCGGACATGACGTAGGATGCGTGCGGCCAGGGGGCGTTTTTAACAAATAAACGAGCGTATGTTTTGCTCGTTCGTTCAGACTTAGAGGTGTGAACAGACTGCAATGTGCGTACGGATCATTTGAATAGCCACCCCTTGTTTTTAAACGAACGACCGCAAATAGCGAACGGCTCTGAATGAGGGCCAAAGTAATTAAATTGACTGCGTTTGCGGACGACATATTATAATATATATCACAACCCTCAGAATCAATGCCTAGAATATTTCAGATTCTACAACAATTTGGAGAAATTTCGGGGGTTCCAAGTAAATTGGCCAAAATCAGTAGCACTTCGTTTAGGTTCAGGAAACTTCCTGAGTGACGGTTTGGGTAACGTTAATCTACAATGGCATTCCGATTTTATTACTTAACTAGGAATCACTGTACCGAGACAACCAGGTCTACTGTATGATTTCAATTATAAATCTGCTATACGCGGGATGTCTGTGCAGCTGGGGGGTTGGAACTCGCTGCCATTGTCATATATCGGTAGGGCCGACCTTATCAAAATGGTGTCAATTCCACGTTTAATGTATTTGATCCAGACTTTACCTATAATGTTAATTCCCAAAGATATACAACAACTTAAATTTTTGTTTTCGGAAATTTATATGGCGGGGTAAACGACCGCGCATAGGGCCTGATTCAGAGCCGCTCGTAAGCGGCCGCTCGTTCATTCCGAGCGATGTTCGCACATCTGCACATGCGTATGGGTTGTAATACGCATGTGCGAACCAGTCAGTGCAGTAGAAAATCGTGTGCTCGCAAAATAGCGAGTGCCTGCTAATTTGAGTGACAGGATGAGGCGTATGTGGGTGGTAACAGGGGAAGGTGCTTGAGAACGGGGAGTGGAGATCAGAACACAGGCGTGCCAAAAGGTCAAAACGGGCGTTTTAAGGGTGTGCATAATTAACAAAGCAGCGTCATCGACCACGTCACTTGGTTGTCTTTTAGCCTGAACTGCTCGCATGATTGCGGTAGGAAAATGCAACCACAAGAATAGCGAGCAGTTCATACGCCGTTCGATGTACTCGATTAATCTAATAAATAGCGGAGATGACGTATGACGCGAGCGTCCAGGGAGCGTTTTTTCAAAATAGTGTGCGCATGTTTTGTTCGCTCTCTCAAACATAGAGGCGTCAACAGACCGCAAAGAGCGAGCGCTCAATTTAAATAGCCAGCCCCTTTTTCTGAACGAGCGAGCGCAAATAGCGTCCGGCTCTGAATCAGGCCCATAGGTCTTTTGAAGATACAACGGCCAGTTACTCATGGAGGTATTCATTTCCCCAAAGTTCAAATATATTGTCAGGCTGCCCATTGAGGTATCTGAAGGACTGGTTGCATTGTCGAGATAATTACGTGAATACTTCTCTGGAAAGGGAGTTTCTACAGGGAGGAGACCTTGTGTCTTTTCTACATTTACATGATCAGGAAGTCTCACCTCATGTTCAAGAAAATCCCCTTCTCTGGTTTGTCAGAATATTGTGGCACGTGTTGCTTCACAAATATAAGTTGAGTACTTATAAAACATTGTATCTCCCCCTAGTTGCAAACCCTGATTTTCAGGAAGGACAGGCCAGATATCCATTTGATATTTGGAGAATGGGTGGGGTGACCAATGTGGGTTCTATAGTGGACAGGGAACATCGTCAGCCTCTCACGTTCCAGGAAACATCCGAGAAATACCCAGTCATAGTTGGACACCCAGTGGCATTTCTTTTAGCACAGCACTATGCCAGTTTAGTTATCAGGTGTTTCTCCCTGAATGACTGGGATAACTCACTTGACAAATTACTACAACAGCAACCCTTAGACAGAGGAGCCATTTATTCAGCTTATAAGATTCTTCAAACCCCATTGGATCACTCTAAGGAGCTTATTCAGACCCGGTCGTTAGCTCTACGAGCTCGCAACCGGGTCGATGTTGCTCCAGTGCGCATGCGCATGATGGAGCCGGCTCCAACGTGTGCATGTGCGAGACCTGGCTAACGACGGGTGATCCATCGTTAGGGGTCTTGTAGCAGACGGGGCGAGCTGTCGATGTTGAGTGACACCTCGCTCCGTTTGCTGGGTGGGTCGGGGCCGTGCCCGGCCAAACGGAGGCGTTCCTGTCGGAACGCTTGCTGTTTGGGGGCAGCCCCACTGACATCATCAGTGATGTCAGTGGGGAGCTTCCTGCTCAAACAGAGCAGGAAGCTCCCTGGGGCTTAAGGTTGACGAGATCCTACCTTAGGGTCTCGTCTTAAGCCCCGATGGTCAAGACCATCGCGACCATCACCCTTAGCGGTCGTTAGAGCTGTTTCAGAACGACCGCTTGCATCCTATGACCGCCTCTGAATGAGGCCCTAAGTCTCAAAGAGGCATGTTACTGGTTTGCAAATTGATGATCTACTTCACGCTCACTATAAATCCTGTAGAGCTTTTTCTTCTACAATGTACACAGAGATGTTTCTCAATATACTCCATAGAACCTCTCTCACCACACAGAAGGTTTCGAATTGGTCTTTCCTTGTCACATTTGTGTCTGAAATGTGGAGCCCCTCAAGCAGATCTAAAACACTGTCTCTGGACTTGTCCCATAATACGCCAATTCTGGGTCCGTGTTCGTGCCTATTCTGTGGAACATTTAACTAACTATTTACCCATAACTCCGGATTGGGCGCTGTTTGGAATCATTTTGCGGAATTGGCCTGTTACCAGAGGGTATCAAAAATTGTTATTGAAAGGCCATATTGCGAACCTGGATACATCCGAAAACCCCCCTCTATAAGCCTTTTTAAGGCCAAGCTCTTTTATCTTTTCAGGATGGAATGGGTAGGAACTACTTTGGAAAAAGAGACAAAAGTAGAATCCTTTTTTGATGTATGGGAGAGCTATATAGCGACACTTTCTTCAGCTGTTCAATCCCAAATGTATAGATCTTTCGCAAATACCACATGGTATATGCTCCGTATGGTGGATAATGATCCTCCAGTAGCTGAATAAATTTATAGTATCAAATTCCTACCTCTAAACAAATATGGGTATTATTTGGAATTGGGGGGAGGAGGGGTTGGGGTGAGCGAGCACAACTTTATGTATATTTTTGTGACAAATTTTGTCGATATATTGAGTTATTTCATCTTTACATACAAGAGTTATAACTATATGTAATAGTAAATCTGATTTGAGTTTGTTTTTATCAACGAAATGTAAATAAAGCTGTTTAGTGTACACATCTTGTGTGTATTTTTCAGCCTGTGATGTGACATTTGTTGCTTTAATAAAAATATTTTGAAAAAAAAAGAAATTATTAATACAATTTACTTCAGCATTAAATTTTTAACGTGCAAGTTGTATTACATAGCAGTTCACACTGCACAACAACTATCGTAACCCTGAATCGCCATGGGGGGTTTATTAGGTAAAGATGAGGGGAGGGGACTTAGGGCCTGATTCAGACCCGGTCGCAATCGCTGAGCGCTTGCAACCGGGTCGATGGTGGCCCAGAGCGCAAGCGCACGATGGAGCTGCTGCTCCCACTGCGGGAGCCATCTTCCGGCTCCCGCAGTGGGTAATGGGAGAGACGTTGTCATGACGACATCCCTCCCATAACGCAAAGCGGCCAGAGGAGCAGGTAGAAGCGTCGGGACCAGGAGCGGGAGTTTCAGGTAAGTGTTTTTTTTTTTTAATTAAGTCTCTCTCTACTGGGGGGATGACTACTGGGGGAACTACCAGGGGGGTGGATTACTACTGGGGGCACTACAAGGGGGGACTACTACTACTGGGGGCACTACAAGGGGGGGCTACTACTGGGGGCACTACAAAGGGGGGGACTACTACTACTGGGGGCACTACAAAGGGGGGGGACTACTACTACTGGGGGCACTACAAAGGGGGGGACTACTACTGGGGTGCTACTACTAGGGACACTACAAAGGGGGGGACTACTACTGGGGGCACTACAAAGGGGGGGGACTACTACTACTGGGGGCACTACAAAGGGGGGAATTACTACTGGGGGCACTACAAGGGGGGGACTACTACTACTGGGGGCACTACAAGGGGGGACTACTACTACTGGGGGCACTACAAGGGGGGGACTACTACTACTGGGGGCACTACAAGGGGGGGCTACTACTGGGGGCACTAAAAGGGGGTACTACTACTGGGGGCACTACAAGGGGGGGACTACTACAGGGGCACTACAAGGGGAGGGGACTACTACTAGGGGCACTGCATAGGGGGGAGGGTACTACTACTAGGGGCACTACATAGGGGGAGGGGACTACCACTGGGGGCACTGCATCGAGGGACCACTGCTGGGGGCTCTATATAAAGGGCAATACTGGGGGTACTGCATAGGGGGGAGACTACAACTGGGGCCACTATTTAAGGGGCATTGCATAAGGGTTACCACTATTGGTGGCACTGCATGGGGGGTGGACTGCTACTGGGGGCACTATATAAGGGGCACTGCATAGGGGGTACCACTATTGGGGGCACTATATAAGGGGCTTACTACTGGGGGCACAAGGGGCACTGCACTGGGGGGACCACTACTGGGGGCACTATATAAGGGGCTTACTACTGGGGGCACTGCATAGGGGGGGATCACTACTGGGGGCACTACTGGAGGCCTGCATAAGGGTGTTCTCTCCTGTGGCACACGGGGGCACTGCATATAGGCACTATGGCAGGGGGCTGCCCCTAATCTTTATTTTTACCTTACATTAATCCCATATGGACCCGCCTCCTCCCTGAAACACTTGAGGGGGGGCGTCGTCGTAGCACGCACTTCTTCGGGCACCCTGGCTACACGCTACTCCTTTGCCAGGGCCGCCTGCATGCATTTGCCCCCCAGGCTAAAAGTTGCCAGCCAGCCCCTGGTGGTCACCCACAGCTATGCCAGCGGCCAGGAGAAAAGAAGACCGGCCCTAATTCAGAGCGAGCGCTCTGTCAGAGCATCCGGCTCTGAATCAGGGCCTTTGTTCCAAAATTTGTCAGTCTTTCTGCAATACCATAGATTGTGAGAGAGAAGCATTTGGGCAGTTACATTTTATACATCTTCCAGTCTCTAATGGTACAAAATGTTTTCTTTGGGCAGGAGATATGTAAGTACGGTTAAGTATCCTAATGTGAATCTCTTGTAACCGTGTAGACTTGAGGCATGGTAAAACATCACCTAGGTCTGAAAGAATTGACTCAAACAGGGGTATTCAATATGAAACGTAAACTTCGCTGTCTATGCGGGTCGAAGTTTTCGCCGCACATCGTAGCTTTTGTCGGCGAAAAAGTATCGCGCGCGCCCCCGATTATACCCGTTTTCAATATGAAATCGTCGAAAACGGCACCCGGCGAATGTGAAATCAGCGAAAACTTTGCTGATTTTTGGGGAAATGACCCTAACACCCCCCAAAAGATGCGCTGACATGGGGAATCACTCTGGATACCCCCGGTTAGCTCTGCTGAAGGTTTTTGGGGTCTTTAAACGGGCTCGATAGCTGCTATTTTGGGGATTTGGGAAGGTGGTGAAGAATAGTATTTAGAAGGTTTTTTTGCAGAAAATAAGTTATCCCAGCAAATTTTGGGTACTTGAAAATGGGGGTGAGCATATTTAAAAGTTGGTAAAGTGAACTTTTAAAAAACGTGAAAAAGCCACCTGCTGCAAACACCTGCAATGAAAAAAACACCTGGGGCATACTTGGGGACCCCCCTAGATTGTAGTTCGCTAGTTTTTAACTTTGTACCCCCCAATTTTGTTTTTCGCCCCCAAAATGAAAGTGCTTTTTTTGGGGTGTTCTGAGGTCTTTTTTTTTATTTTTTTGACACAGTTTACCTTTGGGGGACTGTCTGAAGGTTGCAGGGTTGTTTCCGAAATGTTGCACCCCAAAACCCCAATTCTGCCCTTTTTTTCGCCACCCATTCCTTGGTGATACTTTTTCGCAGGGTCGAATGCAATATACTTTTCGCACCGGCGAAAAGTTTTCAAATTGAATACGGTGTAAAAGTAAAAGCGGCGAAAATGACGTCATCCGAGCGAAAACCTCGCAGAAACTGCGTTTTCGCTCCATATTGAATACCCCTAAAAGTCGTGTAAATCGAGTATTTCTGCCTGCCATGCCAGTGTTATAGGCGACCAAGCAGTTATGAGTACATCAATTAAATAACCATAAAGGTTTTTTATCTTAAATTGAATTGAACAACATAAAGTGAGAATACAGGGTAGAGCATCTGGGGTATCTGATCTTCGTAAGGGGTCTTTCAATGATTGGATATAATGATGGGACTGTAAGATCATAAAAAATTGAGAGTGGGGGAAACCATATTTTTCCTGCAGTTGTGTAAACGAGTATATAATGCCACCTGGATCGGATACGTCCTTAATGGACATAACACCTCTCTGTGACCATCGTTTATACAGATGGTTGTCAGGAGAGGGAGGAAAGGTCGGATTACCCCACAAGGCGATGTACGGGGAAGAAGAGGGGTCTGACTTCAAATGCAGATTAACCTGCAGCCATGCGTTATAAGTATCCCAAAGCGAAATGTTGGAGCGGAGGGCTGAAGGCAGTTTTGCTTTTGGTGTGTGTGAAATAGAGCTTTCTCTAAAATAGGATTGGTGTAACGATCAATATGAAGTAACCAGTCAGCTATATATCTAAACAAAGCCGATTTACACATGTTCCGCATTACAGAAGCATTTTATTTACATGTTTTTATCACTATGGTGCAGGGATCAGTAATCACCCCCTTCATGTCGTTTATGGGGGGACGGCTGTTACTGTTTATACAAACCAAAGTAATAATAAATGACACCAAAGACAACTGACACAATGGTCACGATCACCAGAGCCGCAATATTCAGATTTAGCGCTGTACGGGAGTGTTTTCTTGCCGTGATCCAGTCGCTCTGGGCCGTAGCGTTTCGTGCCTGAAATATAAAAGACGTCATTAATGCCAGTAAGTGTCTCCTAGAATTTCCCAGCCGCTGACCACTATCTCTATACAGTAGGACAGATACAGTGGTATACTGTATACATAACTGTATACATAACTACTAACAGCTGGAGACGAGCGGGTACCACACACCCACCCGGGTTACACCTGGTACTACAATCCCATCATTTCATGGTCACAGAATATGATAATAGGGCACTTTTTGCATTTGAAATATTCCTTTATAATAAATGTCACCTTCGGGAAGCCTAGAGAACCAGAACGGCACCTAACATGCACAAAAATAGGGATCGCACTGTGCTGTTCAGTATTGAAAAAATAGGGACATTTCCATAAACTAATCTTTAAAAACTGGAACTTTCCCTGGATATCAGGGGCAAATGAGAATTAGGGGCTGGCTCTACACAAGTGCAAAGGTGGGCAATAACTGCACACGGGGGTCTGACCATGTGTCATACTATGCATCCATACTGTAGTAACAAGTAGCAATTCTCATTATCTGTTAGATGCAATTCTTATTATCTATTGGAAACAGATCTTACTATCTACTGGATGCAATTCTCATCATCCATTGGATGCAATTCTCACGGTCTGTTAGATGCAATATTCGTATTATATACTGTAGGATCTAATTCTCATCAGCTCTTGGATGCAATTCTCAATATGCAATATTATCTGTTGGATGCAATTCTCATCTGTTGAATTAAATTCTGCAATTCTCATTATCCATTGGATGCAATTCCCATTATCTTTTGGATGCATTCTCATTATCCATTGGATGCAATTCTCATTACTTTTGGATGCAATTCTCATTATCTATTGGATGCAATTCTTACTATGTATTGGATGCAATACTTATTGTCTATTGCATGCATTTCTTATTGGCTATGTAATTGTCATTGTCTATGGGTGCAATTCACATTGTCTATTCACATTGGATGAAATTCTCATTGCCTATTGGATGTAATTCTCATTGTCTCTTGGGTGCAATTCACATTGTCTATTCACGTTGTATGTAATTCTCAATGACTATTGGATGCAATCATCATTGTCTATTGGATGCAATTCTTACTATCTATAAGATGTAATTCTCAAAGTATCATTGTCTATTGGATGCAGTTCTTAACATCTATTGGATGCAATTCTCATCAGCTATTGGATGCAATTCTTATCGGCCATTGGATGCAATTCTTATCGGCCATTGGATGCAATTCTTATTGTTTATTGGATGCTATTTATATTCTCTATTGGATACAATTCTCATGGTCCATTTGATGCAATTCTCATCTAATGAAGCAATTCTCACAATCTATGGGATGCGATTCTCATCATCCATGGGATGCAGTTCTCATTAGCCATTGGATGCAATTCTCATGGTACATTGAATGCAATCATTAGCTATTGGATGCAATTCTCATTAGCTATTGGATGCAAATCTCTGGATTCTATTCTTACTACCTATTGGATGCAATTCTTACTATGTATGGAATGCCATTCTTGCATTTCTTTGGAAGCAATTCTAAAAGTGCGTAGACACATAACGATTTTTTGAACGATTTAATTATAACAATGTCGTTATCATTAAATCGTTTGTAAAATCGTTCATCTTTTTAAGGTGAAAGATGAATGGTAATCGTTCATGCGCGTTCACGCTTGTAGTTTGTAGTTCATCATCCATTCTGACTGTCCAACAAACGATTTTCGTTCAGAATATCGTTCATGTTGTACAGAATGAACGATAAACAATGAACGATTTCTATTCACTGTACGCATGATTAAAAAATCGTTCATCGTTCATGAAAATCGTTCATTAATTTAGTAACCAACGATTTTTAGTGAACGAGTTTCATTCACTTTTTCAAGGGAAAATCTGAACGAAAATCATTGGTTACTAACATTGTTGTGTGTGTGTATGCAACTTTACAGTTTATTATATGCAATTCTTAGTGTCCACTGATTGTAATGTTTACCTGCTACTGTATTACATACAGTTCTTGCTATATATAATTTATATAACCATCTATTGGGTGCAATATGGCATTACAATGCCCTCACTCATCATATCTTTGCAATGTGTAACTGAGGGGGTCATTGAGACCTGCTCGCGAGGGAAGGTCGCTCGCAGGCGGGTCGGCGAGCGATTGAGCGAATGCGCATGCGCGAGACCCGGCGAGCGACGAGAAATACGTCGCTCGGGGTCTCGTACCAAAGGGGGCGTGCTGTCGATGGTGAGTGACAGCACGCCCCCTTTGGTGGGCGTGCCGGGGGCGTGGCTGCCAGACGGAGGCGTTCCCATGGGCACGCCTACCGTCTGAGTCCGGCCCCACTGACATCAGTAATGGTGTCAGTGGAAGTGATTTTGGCTCTGATAGAGCCAAAATCACTCCTGGGCTTGCGGAAGCGAGACCCTACCGCAGGGTCTCGTCGCAAGCCCGATGGTCGCGATGGTCTTTGACCATTGCAACCATCATCATGGACGCTCGCATAAGCTGTGGGTGGTAACGCATAGCTATGCGAGTGTCCAAATGGCCGCTCCACATTTAAATAGGACGGCCCTGATTCAGAGCGAGCGCTCTGGTCAGAGCGTTCAGCTCTGAATCAGGCCCTGAGTCTTCTGCATGTTACTTACATAGAGTGCTGGTTCTTTTACTGGCTTATTGCAGGGTGCTGGGGGATTTTCTCTAGTGTTGTATAATCACACTCAGTATGCATGCCATGATGAGGATCGTAGTGTTCTTCTCAGGACAATGACCAGCGTACTGTGCAATGTATAACATGAGACATACTGTATGTCTACGCCCCCTGTAGCTAAACAGCAGCCCCCAATTCTTCTGTCACATTCAGACACAGAAGGCTCACAGAGGACAAGGGACTAATAACGGACAATTCTTCTATTTTCTATCTAGCTGTGTGCTCGCAAGCGGGTTGATGCGCACGACGGAGCCGGCTCTGTGGTGCGCATTGCGCGAGACCCGGATAGCGACGGGCAAGCCGTCGCTCCGGGTCTCGCTACAAAGGGGGTGTGCTGTCGATGTTGAGTGACAGCACGCCCCCTTTGGTGGGCGGGCCGGGGGCGTGTCTGCCCAGATGGAGGCGTTCCCATGGGAATGCCTACCGTCTAGGGCCGGCCCCACTGACATCACAAGTGATGTAATTGGGAGTGCTTTTGGCTCTGTCAGAGCCAAAAGCACTCTTGGGCTTGCGGCAACGAGACCCTACCGCAAGGGTCTCGTCACAAGCCCGATGGTCGCGATGGTCTTGACCATCGCGACCATCATTTTGGCCGCTCGCTATAGCTGTGGGTGGTCACCTGCAGCTATGCAAGCGGCCAAGAGGCCATTAAAAAAAAACAGAAGGATGGCCCTGATTCAGAGCGAGCGCTCTGTCAGAGCGTCCGGCTCTGAATCCGGGCCACGGTGCAGTATTTATCTCTGCCCGAGCGTTATATGCTGATTCTCTGTGTCCTCACTGTATCACAGTAACGTATCACAATGGAATGTCATTTTCTTGTCTCCATTTATGTCATCTGTCATAACTGAATCCAGATCAGCTGCAGATCAGTCTCTTGAATGTTTTGTGGGTGGATAACAATGGAATAATGCAATGCAGAGATAGCATAAGGAGAAGGTTCCCCAGCAGCACAGAGTATATCAGGAGATGAGTGATGTAAGGACAGGGCTGCATGTGACAAGAGCAGTGACATGATGTGAGGAGGGGAATGGAGGCAGCAGGAAGCCATAGACTGAGAGTTATATAGTGGGAGGAGCAGAGTCCCCAGCAGCACAGAGTATATCAGGAGATAAGTGATGTGTTAGTGAGGACAGGGCTGCATGTGACAGGGACAGTGACATAATGTGAGGAGGGGAATGGAGGCAGCAGGAAGACACAGACTGAGAGTTATATAGTGGGAGGAGCAGGGTCCCCAGCAGCACAGAGTATATCAGGAGATGAGTGATGTTAGTGAGGACATGGCTGCATGTGACAGGGGCAGTGACATGATGTGAGGAGGGGAATGCATGGAGCAGGAAGCCACAGAGTGAGTTATATACATACATGCCTACACTCCCGGTTTTTGCAGGAGGCTCCCAATTTTTTGGGTAACCCCCCGCACTCCCGGAAGGGTAGGCATTTCTCCCGCGTTCTGCCCAATTCCTAGTGAAGTGGGCAGAATGGGGAGAATTTCCGCCGTGATCGCGGGTCCCCGTGTAGGGGGCGAGGCTTAGTGATGCGATTGTCCATGAATCATGCCATTTAGCCCCGCCCCTATTTAAGTCTAAGCAAATCATGA
>JAUIMM010001741.1:0-107616 GCA_031769625.1 Taudactylus pleione | reverse complement strand
TCAGGCCCCGCCCCCATCACAGCCCACCTGCTTGTCCTCCCCAGGCTTCTCCCGGGGAGGAGAAGCAAAAGGTAGGCAAGTATGGATATATAGTGGAAGATGCAGGGTCCCAAGCAGCACATAGTATTTCAGCAGATAAACTTGCGGATCTTGTCAGAGACAGGGTCGGATGGGACTAGAGAAATTCATAATGTGGGGAATGAAGAAGAAGATAAGTCTGGATTATTGAACAGAAATTGGGACTGAATTTTGAGGCACAATTGTGGCCAATTCTGCATCAGCATTTAATACGAGTTCATATGAGATTTTCATACCTCAGGGACTGTCCCGCTGCCCCATCTGCAGCCCACAGTGTACCAAGGGTGGCCGGGAGGTTGTCACTGCTTTGCTCTGTTTGCATAACATCAGTGCCCCGGTGTAGGAGCAGTATAAAGAATGTTATCCGCACTCACTCTGTATTAGAATCAAGAGAACCAATCTATATAATTATAATAATGGAGGAACAGAGCCGTAACCAGACTCTTTGGTGCCCTATGCCAGAAAGAGCATTGGCGCCCCCCTCATTTTTCAAAGTGACATAATGCAACCAAAAAAGGGGAATGGCCTCATGGGAAAGGGCCAGGGAAGAGATAGGGGAGGCCAGGAGATGCTGGGGATAAATAGGGACATAATATAGTGCACATGAGAGAGGGCCATGGCCACATGGGAAAGGGCCAGGGAAGAGATAGGAGAGGCCAGGAGATGCTGGGGATAAATAGGGACATAATATAGTGCACCTGAGAGAGGGCCATGGCCTCATGGGGAAGGGCCAGGGAAGAGATAGGAGAGGCCAGGAGATGCTGGGGATAAATAGGGACATAATATAGTGCACATGAGAGAGGGCCATGGCCACATGGGAAAGGGATAGGGACATAATATAGTGCACCTGAGAGAGGGCCATGGCCTCATGGGGAAGGGCCGGGGAAGAGATAGGGGAGGCCAGGAGATTCTGGGGATAGATAGGGACATAATATAGTGCACCTGAGAGAGGGCCATGGCCTCATGGGGAAGGGCCGGGGAAGAGATAGGAGAGGCCAGGAGATGCTGGGGATAGATAGGGACATAATATAGTGCACCTGAGAGAGGGCCATGGCCTCATGGGGAAGGGCCGGGGAAGAGATAGGAGAGGCCAGGAGATGCTGGGGATAGATAGGGACATAATATAGTGCACCTGAGAGAGGGCCATGGCCTCATGGGGAAGGGCAGGGGAAGAGATAGGGGAGGCCAGGAGATGCTGGGGATAAATAGGGACATAATATAGTGCACCTGAGAGAGGGCCATGGCCTCATGGGGAAGGGCCGGGGAAGAGATAGGGGAGGCCAAGAGATGCTGGGGATAAATAGGGACATAATATAGTGCACCTGAGAGAGGGCCATGGCCTCATGGGGAAGGGCCGGGGAAGAGATAGGGGAGGCCAAGAGATGCTGGGGATAAATAGGCACAAAATATAGTGCACCTGAGAGAGGGCCATGGCCTCATGGGGAAGGGCCAGGAATGAGACAGGAGTGGACAGGAGATGCTGGGGATAAATAGGGAAATAATATAGTCCACCTGAGAGAGGGCCATGGCCTCATGGGGAAGGGCCAGGGAAGAGATAGGGGAGGCCAGGAGATGCTGGGGATAAATAGGGACATAATATAGTGCACCTGAGAGAGGGCCATGGCCTCATGGGGAAGGGCCGGGGAAGAGATAGGAGAGGCCAGGAGATGCTGGGGATAGATAGGGACATAATATAGTGCACCTGAGAGAGGGCCATGGCCTCATGGGGAAGGGCCGGGGAAGAGAGAGGAGAGGCCAGGAGATGCTGGGGATAGATAGGGACATAATATAGTGCACCTGAGAGAGGGCCATGGCCTCATGGGGAAGGGCAGGGGAAGAGATAGGGGAGGCCAGGAGATGCTGGGGATAAATAGGGACATAATATAGTGCACCTGAGAGAGGGCCATGGCCTCATGGGGAAGGGCCGGGGAAGAGATAGGGGAGGCCAAGAGATGCTGGGGATAAATAGGGACATAATATAGTGCACCTGAGAGAGGGCCATGGCCTCATGGGGAAGGGCCGGGGAAGAGATAGGGGAGGCCAAGAGATGCTGGGGATAAATAGGGACATAATATAGTGCACCTGAGAGAGGGCCATGGCCTCATGGGGAAGGGCCAGGGAAGAGATAGGAGAGGCCAGGAGATGCTGGGGATAAATAGGGACATAATATAGTGCACCTGAGAGAGGGCCATGGCCTCAAGGGGAAGGGCCAGGGAAGAGACAGGGGAGGCCAAGAGATGCTGGGGATAAATAGGGACATAATATAGTGCACCTGAGAGAGGGCCATGGCCTCATAGGGAAGGGCCAGGGAAGAGATAAGGGAGGCCAGGAGATGCTGGGGATAAATAGGGACATAATATAGTGCACCTGAGAGAGGGCCATAGCCTCATGGGGAAGGGCCAGGGAAGAGATAGGGGAGGCCAGGAGATGCTGGGGATAAATAGGGACATCATATAGTGCACCTGAGAGAGGGCCATGGCCTCATGGGGAAGGACCAGGGAAGAGACAGGGGAGGCCAGGAGATGCTGGGGATAAATAGGGACATAATATAGTGCACCTGAGAGAGGGCCATGGCCTCATGGGGAAGGGCCAGGGAAGAGATAGGGGAGGCCAGGAGATGCTGGGGATAAATAGGGACATCATATAGTGCACCTGGGAGAGGGCCATGGCCTCATGGGGAAGGGCCAGGGAAAAGATAGGGGAGGCCAGGAGATGCTGGGGATAAATAGGGACATCATATAGTGCACCTGAGAGAGGGCCATGGCCTCATGGGGAAGGACCAGGGAAGAGACAGGGGAGGCCAGGAGATGCTGGGGATAAATAGGGACATCATATAGTGCACCTGAGAGAGGGCCATGGCTTCATGGGGAAGGGCCAGGGAAGAGACAGGGGAGGCCAGGAGATGCAGGGGATAAATAGGGACATAATATAGTGCACCTGAGAGAGGGCCATGGCCTCATGGGGAAGGGCCAGGGAAGAGACAGGGGAGGCCAGGAGATGCTGGGGATAAATAGGGACATAATATAGTGCACCTGAGAGAGGGCCATGGCCTCATGGGGAAGGGCCAGGGAAGAGACAGGGGAGGCCAGGAGATGCTGGGGATAAATAGGGACATAATATAGTGCACCTGAGAGAGGGCCATGGCCTCATGGGGAAGGGCCAGGGAAGAGATAAGGGAGGCCAGGAGATGCTGGGGATAAATAGGGACATAATATAGTGCACCTGAGAGAGGGCCATAGCCTCATGGGGAAGGGCCAGGGAAGAGATAGGGGAGGCCAGGAGATGCTGGGGATAAATAGGGACATAATATAGTGGACCTGAGAGAGGGCCATGGCCACATGGGGAAGGGCCAGGGAAGAGATAGGGGAGGCCAGGAGATGCTGGGGATAAATAGGGACATAATATAGTGCACCTGAGAGAGGGCCATGGCCTCATGGGGAAGGGCCAGGGAAGAGATAGGGGAGGCCAGGAGATGCTGGGGATAAATAGGTACATAAGATAGTGCACCTGAGAGAGGGCCATGGCCACATGGGGAAGGGCCAGGGAAGAGATAGGAGAGGCCAGGAGATGCTGGGGATAAATAGGGACATAATATAGTGCACCTGAGAGAGGGCCATGGCCTCATGGGGAAGGGCCAGGGAAGAGATAGGGGAGGCCAGGAGATGCTGGGGATAAATAGGGACATAATATAGTGCACCTGAGAGAGGGCCATGGCCTCATGGGGAAGGGCCAGGGAAGAGATAGGGGAGGCCAGGAGATGCTGGGGATAAATAGGTACATAAGATAGTGCACCTGAGAGAGGGCCATGGCCACATGGGGAAGGGCCAGGGAAGAGATAGGAGAGGCCAGGAGATGCTGGGGATAAATAGGTACATAAGATAGTGCACCTGAGAGAGAGCCATGGCCACATGGGGAAGGGCCAGGGAAGAGATAGGAGAGGCCAGGAGATGCTGGGGATAAAAGAAGAGGAAGCTACAATTGAGAATGATAATAAACAGAAAACTGACAGGCCCAAACAGCGCCCCCTGACCTGTGGTGCATGATGTAAAACAACAATAAAAACACTGACAATAGAAATAAAAATAAATAGTTAGATAACACTGTTACACTGTTATAAGCAGAAGTATAATTGTTGCTAATCACTGTGATCCATCACAGCTGGATACATATGATGATAAGTAAATACTGCAGTATGGAACTGAAATGCTTGTGAGCGGAGCTGTTCACACTTCCGCAAATAAACAGTATTGAAATGGATATTATAGTATGAGCTTCAGGCTTATAAACAACATTAATATCAGTATCTGAATTTCTGGTCACAGTCACTTATTTGTTTCCAAAGATGTTTTTGATTAGCCTTACACCGCTGCTTCTAGGGAGGACTAGCGGGGCCATTGGTGAGTTGGCCGGAGCCAGTGCTGGGGAGCGGAGTTCCTGTGTAACAGAGGGCCTGATTCAGACCCGCTCGTGAGCGCTATTCACTCGCAAGCGGGTCGATGTCGGCACAGAGCGCATGCGCACGATGGAGCCGGCTCCATCATGCACATGCGCGAGACCCTGGTCTCGTTACAAAGGGGGCGTGCTGTCAATGTTCAGTGACAGCACGGCCCCTTTAGTGGGCGGGCCGGGGGCGTGGCTGCCCAGATGGTGAACGCCTATTGTCTAGGGCCGGCCCCACTGACATCACAAGTGATGTCAGTGGGAGTGCTTTTGGCTCTGTCAGAGCCAACAGCACTCGGGCATGCGGCAGCGAGACCCTACCGCAAGGGTCTTGTCGCAAAGCCCGGAGGTCGCGATGGTCTTGACCATCGCGACCATCTTCCTGACCGCTCGCTATAGCTGTGGGTGGTCACCCATAGCTATGCGAGCGACCAGGAGGACGCTCTAAAAAAAGAGAAGGACGGCCCTGATTCAGAGCGAGCGCTCTGTCAGAGCTTCCGGCTCTGAATCAGGGCCAGAGTCCCGTACCTCAGGGACGTCGGTAACGGTGAGGCGGGGCAGAGAGCTGCTTATGTGAGAAGGAAAGCTGGACTGACCTGACATTGCTGTGCGCAGCAGCCGGAGGGCTGTGAGAATACTGCCAGGAGATAGCAGTGACATCAGATGGACCACCCAGCTACTTCCCTGGATGAGGTGACTGACAGCTGGGAGGCTGAGGGGCGGTCCTGGGGCAAAGACTATCCTGCCTTCCTGTGAGTCAAGTCAGAGGAGCAGTAGGTGCAGGGGCGCGGCTATTCAGATGGTAGAATGAGCCAGAGGTGGTCCTGTGAGTACTAGAACCAGCCTTTATGTAAAGCACACACCCCACCACCTCCAACACAGAGGGCCCGATTCAGAGCCGGACGCTATTTGTGGACGGTCGTTCTGAAAAAGGGGCCGGATATTTAAATTGAGCGTTTGCTCTTTGCGGTCTGTTGACGCTTCTATGTCTGAGCGAGCGTCAGAAAAATGCGCTCGCTATTTTGTAAAGATGCCCCTTTGCCGTTCGTATCATACGTCATCTCCTGTATTTCTTAGATTAATCGGGAACATCGAAAGGCATCTGAACTGCTCGCAGTGCCTGTGGTAGGATTTACTTCCCGTAATCACTGCGAGCAGTTCAGGCTAAAAGACAACCAAGTGACGTGGTAGATGACGCTGCTTTGTTAATTATGCACACCCATTAAACGCCTTTTTGACCGTTTGGCACGCCTGCGTTCGGATCACCACTCCCCGTTTTCAAGCACCTTCCCCTGTTACCACCCACAAACGCCTCATCCTGTCACTCAAATTAGCAGCCCCTCACTGTTTTCGAGCGCACGATTTCCGACCGCAATGACTGGTTTGCGCATGCGCATTACGACCCATACACATGCGCAGTTGTGCGAACATCGCTCAGAGTGAACGAGCGGCCGCTTACAAGCGGCTCTGAATCAGGCCCAGTGTCCGGAATCTGACAGGGTTCAATAGCTAGGATGCAATCATTAATCACCACCACAGTTATCGGCAGAGACTTAGGGCCTGATTCAGAGCCGCTCGCGCTGTGCATTCGCAAGCGGCCCGATGGTCTGCATACGCGCATGTGCACGATTTGTTCTGCGCGTGCGTGAACTACACACTGCGATCGCATCCCTCTCGGTCGCCCAGCAAAGGCAGCCCAGGGTAATGAGTGACAGGAGAGGCCGTTGGTGGGTGCTAACAGGAGCAGGGCACTAATAACGGGGGGTTGGAGATGTGAACGCAGGCGTGCCTGAGTGTTTCAACGCCATTTTAGAGGTGTGCATAATAAACACGCAGCGTCATAGTACACGTCACTTGCCTTTTTTTTTACACTGATTTCCTCGCAATGCTTGCGGTAGGGTAAAGCTACCACACGCACTGCGATCGCATCCGATGGTGCTCGATGTACCAATGTTTTAATACACTTCCTGGAGATGACATGTTGCGGCTCTGCCTGTGCGATTGGGTGTACGCTCACACAAAGTGGCCGCTCGCTAAAACATGGTGGGTGTGCTTATGCCTTGGCGAGCGTTCGCTTCCCGTGGCGTCACTTTGACATATTTGCAGATGCACCCAGTGAACGTACACAGATAGCGAACGGGTCTGAATCAGGCCATTAGTTATCAGCTGCACAAGGAGCTAATTAATTACCGCAAATTACAGGAGTTGACAGTTTATACTCAGTCAGGAGCTAAAGTATTCCCTTGCAGGAAAACCCTCAGAATACATAGGACCTTATTCAGACACGGTTGCAAGCGCTGAGCGCTCGCAACCGGGTCGATGTCTTTGTCCTGCGCACGTGCAGTGGCCGCACTGCACGTGCGCAAGCCCCGGAGCGAGAGAGAAACTCTCTCACTCCAGAGCTCTCTACAAAAGGGCCGGCTGTCGATGTTGATCTAACAGCTAACGGAACGTCTGCCGTTTTGTGGGCGGCCACACTGACATTAGCAGTGATGTCAGTTGGGAGCTTCCTGCTCGATCAGAGCAGGAAGCTCCCTCGGGCTTGCGGTTGCCGAGACCCAACCTTAGGGTCTCGTCGCAAACCCCGATGGTCGCGATGGTCTTGACCATCGCGACCATCACCCTGGTCGGTCGCTAAGCTGTGGGTGGTAACCCACAGCTTAGCTAGCGACCAGGAGGCCGCACTTAAAAATAGAAGCGGCCACCCTCATTCAGAACAAGCGCTCGCTTCTTGCGACTGCCTCTGAATGAGGGCCAGAGTTCCCCTTAAACAGTGGATAGCAGATTGCAAACCTCCCAACTGCAGGGCTGTAACCAGTGGCAATGCCCAGGGCTTAAGGCTGGGGGGCGGCACTGTACGTGCCCCAGTAGTACTCACTACCAGCTTCTGGAGCGCTGCAGAGTTTAATTTATCTAGATACTGCATAATAAATGAGTGATATTGACGATGGAATGAGGCGAGCACGCATTTGAGCCCCATTACGGTGCTATATATGTTGAAATATATATTATGTGTAACATACTTAAATTTGATATATCACAGCAGGTTGTTTCATGGGGCAGTGCAAGGTACTTTGAATCATTAGGCCCTACCCTCTTCCTACGTAATGCCTCGATTCACGGGAAGATGATAGGGATGGGGCCAAAATTATACAATCTCATAGAATCACATCTTATTGGCTGACGAGGCTCTGATAGTCGACCAAGGGCCCGCGGCCAGCATACAACAGAAAATCGGTTCATCTTTTTGGGTACTGCACTAGTGTACTTATATTTACCGATGTTTTGTGCTGACCTGACTGTGGATTACTGCCCTTGAGCCAAACCGATGATTGTATCATGTACTCTAAAGGCAGAGGAGCACATTTGCGTCTAAGTGCCGATTGTGTATGTTCCTTTGGTCAACCGTTATTATAAAAGTGTACCTCTCAATTACATGCATTGGGGCTCATTTAGAGTTGATTTTATATGTGCACCTAAGGGAAAAAAGGCGCACTTATGTGTATACGTGGAGTTGGGCGCATCATTATAGTGACCAGTGCGATAAGGAGTAGTATTTGCAGCAGAGGTACATGAGGCCTAAGGATGGCGTAGAGATATGGCTGCTTAATATCACTTTAATCTCTTCATTTCAATTGTACGTTTTACAGAGCGCTTCTTAGACTTTTGTTTGCCTTAAATAAAATGATGACAGTGAGGGATTATCTATATTACAGTGAGGTATTATCTGTATTACAGTGGGGGATTATCTGTATTACAGTGGGGGATTATCTATATTACAGTGAGGTATTATCTGTATTACAGTGAGGGATTATCTATATTACAGTGAGGGATTATCTGTATTACAGTGAGGTATTATCTGTATTACAGTGAGGGATTATCTATATTACAGTGAGGGATTATCTGTATTACAGTGAGGGATTATCTATATTACAGTGAGGGATTATCTGTATTACAGTGAGGGATTATCTATATTACAGTGAGGGATTATCTGTATTACAGTGAGGTATTATCTATATTACAGTGAGGGATTATCTGTATTACAGTGAGGGATTATCTATATTACAGTGAGGTATTATCTGTATTACAGTGAGGGATTATCTATATTACAGTGAGGGATTATCTATATTACAGTGAGGGATTATCTGTATTACAGTGAGGGATTATCTGTATTACAGTGAGGGATTATCTATATTACAGTGAGGGATTGTCTGTATTACAGCGAGGGATTATCTATATTACAATGAGGTATTATCTGTATTACAGTGAGGGATTATCTGTATTACAGCGAGGGATTATCTATATTACAATGAGGTAATATCTGTATTACAGTGAGGGATGTCTGTATTACAGTGAGGGATTGTCTGTATTACAGTGAGGGATTATCTGTATTACAGTGCGGGATTGTCTGTTGTACAGTGCGGGATTGTCTGTATTACAGTGAGGGATTATCTGTATTACAGTGAGGTATTATCTGTATTACAGGGAGGGATTGTCTGTATTACAGTGAGGGATTATCTGTATTACAGTGAGGGATTGTCTGTATTACAGTGAGGGATTGTCTGTATTACAGTGCGGGATTGTCTGTATTACAGTGAGGGATTGTCTGTATTACAGTGAGGGATTGTCTGTATTACAGTGAGGGACTGTCTGTATTACAGTGAGGAATTATCTGTATTACAGTGAGGTATTGTCTGTATTACAGTGAGGGATGTCTGTATTACAGTGAGGGACTGTCTGTATTACAGTGAGGAATTATCTGTATTACAGTGAGGTATTATCTGTATTACAGTGAGGTATTGTCTGTATTACAGTGAGGGATTGTCTGTATTACAGTGAGGGACTGTCTGTATTACAGTGAGTAATTATCTGTATTACAGTGCAGGATTGTCTGTATTACAGTGAGGGACTGTCTGTATTACAGTGAGGAATTATCTGTATTACAGTGAGGTATTATCTGTATTACAGTGAGGTAATGTCTGTATTACAGTGAGGGAATGTCTGTATTACAGTGAGGAATTATCTGTATTACAGTGAGGGATTGTCTGTATTACAGTGAGGGACCGTCTGTATTACAGTGAGGTATTATCTGTATTACAGTGAGGGATTGACTGTATTAAAGTGGGGGATTATCTGTATTACAGAACATTCTAACATCTATCACATTTCTACAGAACATGTTTATTACAGTGAGGGATTATCTGTATTACAGTGAGGGATTGTCTGTATTACAGTGAGGTATTATCTGTATAACAGTGAGGGATTGCCTGTATTACAGTGAGGGATTGTCTGTATTACATTGCGGGATTGTCTGTATTACAGTGAGGAATTATCTGTATTATAGTGAGGTATTATCTGTATTACAGTGAGGGACTGTCTGTATTACAGTGAGGGACTGTCTGTATTACAGTGAGGAATTATCTGCATTACAGTGCAGGATTGTCTGTATTACAGTGAGGGACTGTCTGTATTACAGTGAGGAATTATCTGTATTACAGTGAGGTATTATCTGTATTACAGTGAGGGATTGTCTGTATTACAGTGAGGGACTGTCTGTATTACAGTGAGGAATTATCTGTATTACAGTGCAGGATTGTCTGTATTACAGTGAGGGATTATCTGTATTACAGTGAGGGATTATCTGTATTACAGTGAGGGATTGTCTGTATTACAGTGAGGTATTATCTGTAATACAGCGAGGGATGTCTGTATTACAGTGAGGGACCGTCTGTATTACAGTGAGGTATTATCTGTATTACACTGAGGGATTGTCTGTATTAAAGAAGGGGATTATCTGTATTACAGAACATTCTAACATCTATCACATTTCTACAGTACATGTTTATTACAGAGAGGGATTATCTGTATTACAGTGAGGGATTGTCTGTATTACAGTGAGGTATTATCTGTATAACAGTGAGGTATTATCTGTATTACAGTGTGGGATTGTCTGTATTACATTGCGGGATTGTCTGTATTACAGTGAGGGATTATCTGTATTACAGTGCGGGATTATCTGTATTACAGTGAGGGATTGTCTGTATTACAATGAGGTATTATCTGTATTACAGTGTGGGATTGTCTGTATTACAGTGAGGTATTATCTGTATTACAGTAAGGGATTATCTGTATTACAGCGAGGGATGTCTGTATTACAGTGAGGTATTATCTGTATTACAGTGAGGGATTGTCTGTATTACAGTGCGGGATTGTCTGTATTACAGTGAGGGATTGTCTGTATTACAATGTGGGATTGTCTGTATTACAGTGTGGGATTGTCTATTACAGTGAGGTATTATCTGTATTACAGTGAGGGATTATCTGTATTACAGCGAGGGATGTCTGTATTACAGTGAGATATTATCTGTATTACAGTGCAGGATTGTCTGTATTACAGTGAGGGATTGTCTGTATTACAATGTGGGATTGTCTGTATTACAGTGTGGGATTGTCGATTACAGTAAGGTATTATCTGTATTACAGTGAGGGATTGTCTGAATTACAGTGAGGGATTGTCTATGTTACAGTGAGGGATTGCCTGTATTACAGTGAGGTATTATCTGTACTACAGTGCGGGATTATCTGTATTACAGTGCGGGATTGTCTGTATTACAGTGAGGTATTATCTGTATTACAGTGAGGGATTGTCTGCATTACAGTGAGGGTATTACAGAACGTTCTAACATCTAACACATTTCTACAGTACATTTATTACAGTGAGGGATTATCTGTATTACAGAACGTTCTAAAATCTATCACATTTCTACAGTACATGTTTATTACAGTGAGGGATTGTCTGTATTACAGTGAGGGATTGCCTGTATTACAGTGAGGGATTATCTGTATTACAGTGAGGGATTATTTGTATTACAGAACGTTCTAACATCTATCACATTTCTACAGTACATATTTATTACAGTGATGGATTATCTGTATTACAGTGAGGATTGTCTGTATTACAGTGAGGGATTGACTGTATTACAGTGAGGGATTATCTGTATTACACTGAGGGAATGTCTGTATTACAGTGAGGGATTGTCTGTATTACAGTGAGGGATTATCTGTATTACAATGGGGGAATGTCTGTATTACAGTGAGGGATTGTCTGTATTACAGTGAGAGATTATCTGTATTACAGTGAGGGATTGTCTGTATTACAGTGGGGGATTATCTGTATTACACTGAGGGAATGTCTGTATTACAGTGAGGGATTATCTGTATTACACTGAGGGAATGTCTTTATTACAGTAAGGGATTGTCTGTATTACAGAGAGGGATTGTCTGTATTAAAGTGAGGGATTGTCTGTATTACACTGAGGGAATGTCTGTATTACAGTGGGGGATTATCTGTATTACAGTGAGGGATTGTCTGTATTACAGTGAGGGATTATCTGTATTACAGTGAGTGATTGTCTGTATGGGATTGACTGTATTACAGTGCGGGATTGTCTGTATTACAGTGAGGGATTGTCTGTATTACAGTGAGGGATTGTCTGTATTACAGTGCGGGATTATCTATATTACAGTGCTGGATTATCTATATTACATTGAGGTATTATCTGTATTACAGTGAGAGATTATCTGTATTACAGTGAGGGAATGTCTTTATTACACTGAGGGAATGTCTGTATTACAGTGGGGGATTGTCTGTATTACAGTGAGGGAATGTCTGTATTACAGTGAGGGATTATCTGTATTACAGTGAGGGATTGTCTGTATTACAGTGCGGGATTATCTGTATTACAGTGAGGGATTGTCTGTATTACAGTGACAGTGCAGGATTATCTGTATTACAGTGAGGGATTATCTGTATTACAGTGAGGGATTGTCTGTATTACAATGAGGTATTATTACAGTGAGGTATTATCTGTATTACAGTGAGGGATTGTCTGTATTACAGTGAGGGATTATTTGTATTACACTGAGGGATTATCTGTATTACACTGAGGGAATGTCTGTATTACAGTGAGGGATTGTCTGTATTACAGTGAGGTATTATCTGTATTACAGTGAGGGATTGTCTGTATTACAGTGAGGTATTATCTGTATTACAGTGAGGGATTGTGTGTATTACAGTGAGGGACTATCTGTATTACTGTGAGGGATTATCTGTATTACAGTGAGGGATTGTCTGTATTACAGTGAGGGATTGTCTGTATTACAGTGAGATATTATCTGTATTACAGTGAGGGACTATCTGTATTACAGTGAGGGACTGTCTGTATTACAGTGAGGGACTATCTGTATTACAGTGAGGGATTGTCTGTATTACAGTGAGGGATTGTCTGTATTACAGTGAGGGATTATCTGTATTACAGTGAGGGATTGTCTGTCTTACAGTGGGGGATGGTCTGTATTACAGTGAGGGATTATCTGTATTACACTAAGGGATTGTCTGTATTACAGTAAGGGATTGTCTGTATTACAGTGAGGGAATGTCTGTATTACAGTGGGGGATTGTCTGTATTACAGTGAGGGATTGTCTGTATTACTGTGTGGGATTGTCTGTATTACAGTGAGTGATTGTCTGTATTACAGTGAGGGATTATCTGTATTACAGTGAGGGATTGTCTGTATTACAGTGAGGGAATGTCTGTATTACAGTGGGGGATTGTCTGTATTACAGTGAGGGATTGTCTGTATTACAGTGGTGGATTGTCTGTATTACAGTGGGGGATTGTCTGTATTACAGTGAGGGATTGTCTGTATTACAGTGGGGTATTGTCTGTATTACAGTGGGGTATTGTCTGTATTACAGTGAGGGATGTCTGTATTACAGTGAGGTATTATCTGTATTACAGTGAGGGATTATCTGTATTACAGTGAGGGATTGTCTGTATTACAGTGAGGGATTATCTGTATTACAGTGAGGGAATGTCTGTATTACAGTGAGGGGCTGTCTGTATTACAGTGAGGGATTATCTGTATTACAGAGAGGGAATGTCTGTATTACAGTGAGGGATTGTCTGTATTACAGTGAGGGATTGTCTGTATTACAGTGAGGTATTGTCTGTATTACAGTGAGGGATTGTCTGTATTACTGTGAGGGACTGTCTGTATTACAGTGAGGGACTATCTGTATTACAGTGAGGGATTGTCTGTATTACAGTGAGGGATTGTCTGTATTACAGTGATGGATTATCTGTTTTACAGTGAGGGATTGTCTGTATTACAGTGGGGGATTGTCTGTATTACAGTGAGGGATTGTCTGTATTACAGTGAGGGATTGTCTGTATTACAGTAAGGGATTGTCTGTATTACAGTGAGTGAATGTCTGTATTACAGAAGGGGATTGTCTGTATTACAGTGAGGGATTGTCTGTATTACAGTGGTGGATTGTCTGTATTACAGTGAGGGATTGTCTGTATTACAGTGAGGGATTATCTGTATTACAGTGAGGGATTATCTGTATTACAGTGAGGGATTGTCTGTATTACAGTGAAGGATTGTCTGTATTACAGTGAGGGAATGTCTGTATTACAGTGGGGGATTGTCTGTATTACAGTGAGGGATTGTCTGTATTACAGTGGGGGATTGTCTGTATTACAGTGAGGGATGTCTGTATTACAGTGAGGGATGTCTGTATTACAGTGAGGTATTATCTGTATTACAGTGATGGATTATCTGTATTACAGTGAGGGATTGTCTGTATTACAGTGAGGGATTGTCTGTATTACAGTGAGGGAATGTCTGTATTACAGTGAGGGATTGTCTGTATTACAGTGAGGGATTGTCTGTATTACAGTGAGGGATTGTCTGTATTACAGTAAGGGATTATCTGTATTACAGTGAGGGAATGTCTGTATTACAGTGATGGATTGTCTGTATTACAGTGAGGATTGTCTGTATTACAGTGAGGGATTGACTGTATTACAGTGCGGGATTATCTATATTACAGTGAGGGATTATCTGTATTACACTGAGGGAATGTCTGTATTACAGCGAGGGATTGTCTGTATTACAGTGGGGGATTGTCTGTATTACAGTGGGGGATTGTCTGTATTACAGTGAGGGATTGTCTGTATTACAGTGGGGGATTCTCTGTATTACAGTGAGGGATTATCTGTATTACAGTAAGAGATTATCTGTATTACAGTGAGGGATTGTCTGTATTACAGTGAGGGATTATCTGTATTACAGTGAGGGATTGTCTGTATTACAGTGGGGGATTATCTGTATTACACTGGGGGAATGTCTGTATTACAGTGAGGGATTATCTGTATTACACTGAGGGAATGTCTGTATTACAGTAAGGGATTGTCTGTATTACAGTGAGGGATAGTCTGTATTAAAGTGAGGGATTGTCTGTATTACACTGAGGGAATGTCTGTATTACAGTGGGGGATTAACTGTATTACAGTGAGGGATTATCCGTATTACAGTGAGTGATTGTCTGTATGGGATTGTCTGTATTACAGTGCGGGATTGTCTGTATTACAGTGAGGGATTGTCTGTATTACAGTGAGGGATTGTCTGTATTACAGTGCAGGATTATCTATATTACAGTGCGGGATTATCTATATTACAGTGAGGTATTATCTATATTACAGTGAGGTATTATCTGTATTACAGTGGGGTATTATCTGTATTACAGTGGGGGATTATCTGTATTACAGTGAGGGATTATCTATATTACAGTGAGGTATTATCTATATTACAGTGAGGGATTATCTGTATTACAGTGAGGGATTATCTATATTACAGTGAGGTATTATCTATATTACAGTGAGGGATTATCTGTATTACAGTGAGGGATTATCTATATTACAGTGAGGGATTATCTGTATTACAGTGAGGGATTATCTATATTACAGTGAGGGATTATCTATATTACAGCGAGGGATTGTCTGTATTACAGCGAGGGATTATCTATATTACAATGAGGTATTATCTGTATTACAGTGAGGGATTATCTGTATTACAGCGAGGGATTATCTATATTACAATGAGGTATTATCTGTATTACAGTGAGGGATGTCTGTATTACAGTGAGGGATTGTCTGTATTACAGTGAGGGATTATCTGTATTACAGTGCGGGATTGTCTGTTTTACAGTGCGGGATTGTCTGTATTACAGTGAGGGATTATCTGTATTACAGTGAGGTATTATCTGTATTACAGGGAGGGATTGTCTGTATTACAGTGAGGGATTATCTGTATTACAGTGAGGGATTGTCTGTATTACAGTGAGGGATTGTCTGTATTACAGTGCGGGATTGTCTGTATTACAGTGAGGGATTGTCTGTATTACAGTGAGGGATTGTCTGTATTACAGTGAGGGACTGTCTGTATTACAGTGAGGAATTATCTGTATTACAGTGAGGTATTGTCTGTATTACAGTGAGGGATGTCTGTATTACAGTGAGGGATTGTCTGTATTACAGTGAGGGACTGTCTGTATTACAGTGAGGAATTATCTGTATTACAGTGAGGTATTATCTGTATTACAGTGAGGTATTGTCTGTATTACAGTGAGGGATTGTCTGTATTACAGTGAGGGACTATCTGTATTACAGTGAGTAATTATCTGTATTACAGTGCAGGATTGTCTGTATTACAGTGAGGGACTGTCTGTATTACAGTGAGGAATTATCTGTATTACAGTGAGGTATTATCTGTATTACAGTGAGGTAATGTCTGTATTACAGTGAGGGAATGTCTGTATTACAGTGAGGAATTATCTGTATTACAGTGAGGGATTATCTGTATTACAGTGAGGGATTGTCTGTATTACAGTGAGGGACCGTCTGTACTACAGTGAGGTATTATCTGTATTATAGTGAGGGATTGTCTGTATTAAAGTGGGGGATTATCTGTATTACAGAACATTCTAACATCTATCACATTTCTACAGTACATGTTTATTACAGTGAGGGATTATCTGTATTACAGTGAGGGATTGTCTGTATTACAGTGAGGTATTATCTGTATAACAGTGAGGGATTGCCTGTTTTACAGTGAGGGATTGTCTGTATTACATTGCGGGATTGTCTGTATTACAGTGAGGAATTATCTGTATTATAGTGAGGTATTATCTGTATTACAGTGAGGGATTGTCTGTATTACAGTGAGGGACTGTCTGTATTACAGTGAGGAATTATCTGCATTACAGTGCAGGATTGTCTGTATTACAGTGAGGGACTGTCTGTATTGCAGTGAGGGATTATCTGTATTACAGTGAGGGATTGTCTGTATTACAGTGGGGGATGGTCTGTATTACAGTGAGGGATTATCTGGATTACACTAAGGGATTGTCTGTATTACAGTGAAGGATTGTCTGTATTACAGTGAGGGAATGTCTGTATTAGAGAGGGGGATTGTCTGTATTACAGTGAGGGATTGTCTGTATTACAGTGAGGGATTATCTGTATTACAGTGAGGGATTGTCTGTATTACAGTGGGGGATGGTCTGTATTACAGTGAGGGATTATCTGTATTACACTAAGGGATTGTCTGTATTACAGTAAGGGATTGTCTGTATTACAGTGAGGGAATGTCTGTATTACAGTGGGGGATTGTCTGTATTACAGTGAGGGATTGTCTGTATTACTGTGTGGGATTGTCTGTATTACAGTGAGTGATTGTCTGTATTACAGTGAGGGATTATCTGTATTACAGTGAGGGATTGTCTGTATTACAGTGAGGGAATGTCTGTATTACAGTGGGGGATTGTCTGTATTACAGTGAGGGATTGTCTGTATTACAGTGGTGGATTGTCTGTATTACAGTGGGGGATTGTCTGTATTACAGTGAGGGATTGTCTGTATTACAGTGGGGTATTGTCTGTATTACAGTGGGGTATTGTCTGTATTACAGTGAGGGATGTCTGTATTACAGTGAGGTATTATCTGTATTACAGTGAGGGATTATCTGTATTACAGTGAGGGATTGTCTGTATTACAGTGAGGGATTATCTGTATTACAGTGAGGGAATGTCTGTATTACAGTGAGGGGCTGTCTGTATTACAGTGAGGGATTATCTGTATTACAGAGAGGGAATGTCTGTATTACAGTGAGGGATTGTCTGTATTACAGTGAGGGATTGTCTGTATTACAGTGAGGTATTGTCTGTATTACAGTGAGGGATTGTCTGTATTACTGTGAGGGACTGTCTGTATTACAGTGAGGGACTATCTGTATTACAGTGAGGGATTGTCTGTATTACAGTGAGGGATTGTCTGTATTACAGTGATGGATTATCTGTTTTACAGTGAGGGATTGTCTGTATTACAGTGGGGGATTGTCTGTATTACAGTGAGGGATTGTCTGTATTACAGTGAGGGATTGTCTGTATTACAGTAAGGGATTGTCTGTATTACAGTGAGGGAATGTCTGTATTACAGAAGGGGATTGTCTGTATTACAGTGAGGGATTGTCTGTATTACAGTGGTGGATTGTCTGTATTACAGTGAGGGATTGTCTGTATTACAGTGAGGGATTATCTGTATTACAGTGAGGGATTATCTGTATTACAGTGAGGGATTGTCTGTATTACAGTGAAGGATTGTCTGTATTACAGTGAGGGAATGTCTGTATTACAGTGGGGGATTGTCTGTATTACAGTGAGGGATTGTCTGTATTACAGTGGGGGATTGTCTGTATTACAGTGAGGGATGTCTGTATTACAGTGAGGGATGTCTGTATTACAGTGAGGTATTATCTGTATTACAGTGATGGATTATCTGTATTACAGTGAGGGATTGTCTGTATTACAGTGAGGGATTGTCTGTATTACAGTGAGGGAATGTCTGTATTACAGTGAGGGATTGTCTGTATTACAGTGAGGGATTGTCTGTATTACAGTGAGGGATTGTCTGTATTACAGTAAGGGATTATCTGTATTACAGTGAGGGAATGTCTGTATTACAGTGATGGATTGTCTGTATTACAGTGAGGATTGTCTGTATTACAGTGAGGGATTGACTGTATTACAGTGCGGGATTATCTATATTACAGTGAGGGATTATCTGTATTACACTGAGGGAATGTCTGTATTACAGCGAGGGATTGTCTGTATTACAGTGGGGGATTGTCTGTATTACAGTGGGGGATTGTCTGTATTACAGTGAGGGATTGTCTGTATTACAGTGGGGGATTCTCTGTATTACAGTGAGGGATTATCTGTATTACAGTAAGAGATTATCTGTATTACAGTGAGGGATTGTCTGTATTACAGTGAGGGATTATCTGTATTACAGTGAGGGATTGTCTGTATTACAGTGGGGGATTATCTGTATTACACTGGGGGAATGTCTGTATTACAGTGAGGGATTATCTGTATTACACTGAGGGAATGTCTGTATTACAGTAAGGGATTGTCTGTATTACAGTGAGGGATAGTCTGTATTAAAGTGAGGGATTGTCTGTATTACACTGAGGGAATGTCTGTATTACAGTGGGGGATTAACTGTATTACAGTGAGGGATTATCCGTATTACAGTGAGTGATTGTCTGTATGGGATTGTCTGTATTACAGTGCGGGATTGTCTGTATTACAGTGAGGGATTGTCTGTATTACAGTGCAGGATTATCTATATTACAGTGCGGGATTATCTATATTACAGTGAGGTATTATCTATATTACAGTGAGGTATTATCTGTATTACAGTGGGGTATTATCTGTATTACAGTGGGGGATTATCTGTATTACAGTGAGGGATTATCTATATTACAGTGAGGTATTATCTATATTACAGTGAGGGATTATCTGTATTACAGTGAGGGATTATCTGTATTACAGTGAGGGATTATCTATATTACAGTGAGGGATTATCTGTATTACAGTGAGGGATTATCTATATTACAGTGAGGGATTATCTATATTACAGCGAGGGATTGTCTGTATTACAGCGAGGGATTATCTATATTACAATGAGGTATTATCTGTATTACAGTGAGGGATTATCTGTATTACAGCGAGGGATTATCTATATTACAATGAGGTATTATCTGTATTACAGTGAGGGATGTCTGTATTACAGTGAGGGATTGTCTGTATTACAGTGAGGGATTATCTGTATTACAGTGCGGGATTGTCTGTTTTACAGTGCGGGATTGTCTGTATTACAGTGAGGGATTATCTGTATTACAGTGAGGTATTATCTGTATTACAGGGAGGGATTGTCTGTATTACAGTGAGGGATTATCTGTATTACAGTGAGGGATTGTCTGTATTACAGTGAGGGATTGTCTGTATTACAGTGCGGGATTGTCTGTATTACAGTGAGGGATTGTCTGTATTACAGTGAGGGATTGTCTGTATTACAGTGAGGGACTGTCTGTATTACAGTGAGGAATTATCTGTATTACAGTGAGGTATTGTCTGTATTACAGTGAGGGATGTCTGTATTACAGTGAGGGATTGTCTGTATTACAGTGAGGGACTGTCTGTATTACAGTGAGGAATTATCTGTATTACAGTGAGGTATTATCTGTATTACAGTGAGGTATTGTCTGTATTACAGTGAGGGATTGTCTGTATTACAGTGAGGGACTATCTGTATTACAGTGAGTAATTATCTGTATTACAGTGCAGGATTGTCTGTATTACAGTGAGGGACTGTCTGTATTACAGTGAGGAATTATCTGTATTACAGTGAGGTATTATCTGTATTACAGTGAGGTAATGTCTGTATTACAGTGAGGGAATGTCTGTATTACAGTGAGGAATTATCTGTATTACAGTGAGGGATTATCTGTATTACAGTGAGGGATTGTCTGTATTACAGTGAGGGACCGTCTGTACTACAGTGAGGTATTATCTGTATTATAGTGAGGGATTGTCTGTATTAAAGTGGGGGATTATCTGTATTACAGAACATTCTAACATCTATCACATTTCTACAGTACATGTTTATTACAGTGAGGGATTATCTGTATTACAGTGAGGGATTGTCTGTATTACAGTGAGGTATTATCTGTATAACAGTGAGGGATTGCCTGTTCTACAGTGAGGGATTGTCTGTATTACATTGCGGGATTGTCTGTATTACAGTGAGGAATTATCTGTATTATAGTGAGGTATTATCTGTATTACAGTGAGGGATTGTCTGTATTACAGTGAGGGACTGTCTGTATTACAGTGAGGAATTATCTGCATTACAGTGCAGGATTGTCTGTATTACAGTGAGGGACTGTCTGTATTGCAGTGAGGGATTATCTGTATTACAGTGAGGGATTGTCTGTATTACAGTGGGGGATGGTCTGTATTACAGTGAGGGATTATCTGGATTACACTAAGGGATTGTCTGTATTACAGTGAAGGATTGTCTGTATTACAGTGAGGGAATGTCTGTATTAGAGAGGGGGATTGTCTGTATTACAGTGAGGGATTGTCTGTATTACAGTGGGGGATTGTCTGTATTACAGTGAGGGATTGTCTGTATTACAGTGGGGGATGTCTGTATTACAGTGAGGGATGTCTGTATTACAGTGAGGTATTATCTGTATTACAGTGAGGGATTATCTGTATTACAGTGAGGGATTGTCTGTATTACAGTGAGGGATTGTCTGTATTACAGTGAGGGAATGTCTGTATTACAGTGAGGGATTGTCTGTATTACAGTGAGGGATTATCTGTATTACAGTGAGGGATTGTCTGTATTACAGTAAGGGATTATCTGTATTACAGTGAGGGAATGTATGTATTACAGTGATGGATTGTCTGTATTACAGTGAGGATTGTCTGTATTACAGTGAGGGATTGTCTGTATTACAGTGCGGGATTATCTATATTACAGTGAGGGATTATCTATATTACAGTGAGGGATTATCTGTATTACACTGAGGGAATGTCTGTATTACAGCGAGGGATTGTCTGTATTACAGTGGGGGATTGTCGGTATTACAGTGGGGGATTGTCTGTATTACAGTGAGGGATTGTCTGTATTACAGTGGGGGATTCTCTGTATTAAAGTGAGGGATTATCTGTATTACAGTGAGAGATTATCTGTATTACAGTGTTGGATTGTCTATATTACAGTGAAGGAATGTCTGTATTACAGTGGGGGATTATCTGTATTACACTGAGGGATTATCTGTATTACACTGAGGGAATGTCTGTATTACAGTAAGCAATTGTCTGTATTACAGTGAGGGATAGTCTGTATTAAAGTGAGGGATTGTCTGTATTACACTGAGGGAATGTCTGTATTACAGTGGGGGATTAACTGTATTACAGTGAGGGATTGTCTGTATTACAGTGAGGGATTATCCGTATTACAGTGAGTGATTGTCTGTATTACAGTGAGGGATTGTCTGTATTACAGTGAGGGAATGTCTGTATTACAGTGGGGGATTGTCTGTATTACAGTGAGGGATTGTCTGTATTACAGTGGTGGATTGTCTGTATTACAGTGAGGGATTGTCTGTATGGGATTGTCTGTATTACAGTGCGGGATTGTCTGTATTACAGTGAGGGATTGTCTGTATTACAGTGAGGGATTGTCTGTATTACAGTGCAGGATTATCTATATTACAGTGCAGGATTATCTATATTACAGTGAGGTATTATCTGTATTACAGTGGGGGATTATCTGTATTACAGTGGGGGATTATCTATATTACAGTGAGGTATTATCTGTATTACAGTGAGGGATTATCTATATTACAGTGAGGGATTATCTGTATTACAGTGAGGTATTATCTATATTACAGTGAGGGATTATCTATATTACAGTGAGGTATTATCTATATTACAGTGAGGGATTATCTGTATTACAGTGAGGTATTATCTATATTACAGTGAGGGATTATCTGTATTACAGTGAGGGATTATCTATATTACAGTGAGGTATTATCTATATTACAGTGAGGGATTATCTATATTACAGTGAGGGATTGTCTGTATTACAGCGAGGGATTATCTATATTACAATGAGGTATTATCTGTATTACAGTGAGGGATGTCTGTATTACAGTGAGGGATTGTCTGTATTACAGTGAGGGATTATCTGTATTACAGTGCGGGATTGTCTGTTTTACAGTGCGGGATTGTCTGTATTACTGTGAGGGATTATCTGTATTACAGGGAGAGATTGTCTGTATTACAGTGAGGGATTATCTGTATTACAGTGAGGGATTGTCTGTATTACAGTGAGGGATTGTCTGTATTACAGTGAGGGATTGTCTGTAATACAGTGAGGGACTGTCTGTATTACAGTGAGGAATTATCTGTATTACAGTGAGTTATTGTCTGTATTACAGTGAGGGATGTCTGCATTACAGTGAGGGATTGTCTGTATTACAGTGAGGGACTGTCTGTATTACAGTGAGGAATTATCTGTATTACAGTGAGGTATTATCTGTATTACAGTGAGGTATTGTCTGTATTACAGTGAGGGATTGTCTGTATTACAGTGAGGGACTGTCTGTATTACAGTGAGTAATTATCTGTATTACAGTGCAGGATTGTCTGTATTACAGTGAGGGACTGTCTGTATTACAGTGAGGAATTATCTGTATTACAGTGAGGTATTATCTGTATTACAGTGAGGTAATGTCTGTATTACAGTGAGGGAATGTCTGTATTATAGTGAGGAATTATCTGTATTACAGTGAGGGATTATCTGTATTACAGTGAGGGATTGTCTGTATTACAGTGAGGGACCGTCTGTATTACAGTGAGGTATTATCTGTATTACAGTGAGGGATTGTCTGTATTAAAGTGGGGGATTATCTGTATTACAGAACATTCTAACATCTATCACATTTCTACAGTACATGTTTATTACAGTGAGGGATTATCTGTATTACAGTGAGGGATTGTCTGTATTACAGTGAGGTATTATCTGTATAACAGTGAGGGATTGCCTGTATTACAGTGAGGGATTGTCTGTATTACATTGCGGGATTGTCTGTATTACAGTGAGGAATTATCTGTATTATAGTGAGGTATTATCTGTATTACAGTGAGGGATTGTCTGTATTACAGTGAGGGACTGTCTGTATTACAGTGAGGAATTATCTGTATTACAGTGAGGTATTATCTGTATTACAGTGAGGGATTGTCTGTATTACAGTGAGGGACTGTCTGTATTACAGTGAGGAATTATCTGTATTACAGTGAGGTATTATCTGTATTACAGTGAGGGATTGTCTGTATTACAGTGAGGGACTGTCTGTATTACAGTGAGGAATTATCTGTATTACAGTGCAGGATTGTCTGTATTACAGTGAGGGATTATCTGTATTACAGTGAGGGATTGTCTGTATTACAGTGAGGTATTATCTGTAATACAGCGAGGGATGTCTGTATTACAGTGAGGGACCGTCTGTATTACAGTGAGGTATTTTCTGTATTACAGTGAGGGATTGTCTGTATTACAGTGAGGGACTGTCTGTATTACAGTGAGTAATTATCTGTATTACAGTGCAGGATTGTCTGTATTACAGTGAGGGACTGTCTGTATTACAGTGAGGAATTATCTGTATTACAGTGATGTATTATCTGTATTACAGTGAGGGATTGTCTGTATTACAGTGAGGGACTGTCTGTATTACAGTGAGGAATTATCTGTATTACAGTGCAGGATTGTCTGTATTACAGTGAGGGATTATCTGTATTACAGTGAGGGATTATCTGTATTACAGTGAGGGATTGTCTGTATTACAGTGAGGTATTATCTGTAATACAGCGAGGGATGTCTGTATTACAGTGAGGGACCGTCTGTATTACAGTGAGGTATTATCTGTATTACACTGAGGGATTGTCTGTATTAAAGAAGGGGATTATCTGTATTACAGAACATTCTAACATCTATCACATTTCTACAGTACATGTTTATTACAGAGAGGGATTATCTGTATTACAGTGAGGGATTGTCTGTATTACAGTGAGGTATTATCTGTATAACAGTGAGGTATTATCTGTATTACAGTGTGGGATTGTCTGTATTACATTGCGGGATTGTCTGTATTACAGTGAGGGATTATCTGTATTACAGTGAGGTATTATCTGTATTACAGTGAGGGATTGTCTGTATTACAATGAGGTATTATCTGTATTACAGTGTGGGATTGTCTGTATTACAGTGAGGTATTATCTGTATTACAGTAAGGGATTATCTGTATTACAGCGAGGGATGTCTGTATTACAGTGAGGTATTATCTGTATTACAGTGAGGGATTGTCTGTATTACAGTGCGGGATTGTCTGTATTACAGTGAGGGATTGTCTGTATTACAATGTGGGATTGTCTGTATTACAGTGTGGGATTGTCTATTACAGTGAGGTATTATCTGTATTACAGTGAGGGATTATCTGTATTACAGCGAGGGATGTCTGTATTACAGTGAGATATTATCTGTATTACAGTGCAGGATTGTCTGTATTACAGTGAGGGATTGTCTGTATTACAATGTGGGATTGTCTGTATTACAGTGTGGGATTGTCGATTACAGTAAGGTATTATCTGTATTACAGTGAGGGATTGTCTGAATTACAGTGAGGGATTGTCTATGTTACAGTGAGGGATTGCCTGTATTACAGTGAGGTATTATCTGTATTACAGTGCGGGATTATCTGTATTACAGTGCGGGATTGTCTGTATTACAGTGAGGTATTATCTGTATTACAGTGAGGGATTGTCTGCATTACAGTGAGGGTATTACAGAACGTTCTAACATCAAACACATTTCTACAGTACATTTATTACAGTGAGGGATTATCTGTATTACAGAACGTTCTAAAATCTATCACATTTCTACAGTACATGTTTATTACAGTGAGGGATTGTCTGTATTACAGTGAGGGATTGCCTGTATTACAGTGAGGGATTATCTGTATTACAGTGAGGGATTATTTGTATTACGGAACGTTCTAACATCTATCACATTTCTACAGTACATATTTATTACAGTGATGGATTATCTGTATTACAGTGAGGATTGTCTGTATTACAGTGAGGGATTGTCTGTATTACAGTGAGGGACTGTCTGTATTACAGTGAGGAATTATCTGTATTACAGTGCAGGATTGTCTGTATTACAGTGAGGGATTATCTGTATTACAGTGAGGGATTATCTGTATTACAGTGAGGGATTGTCTGTATTACAGTGAGGTATTATCTGTAATACAGCGAGGGATGTCTGTATTACAGTGAGGGACCGTCTGTATTACAGTGAGGTATTATCTGTATTACACTGAGGGATTGTCTGTATTAAAGAAGGGGATTATCTGTATTACAGAACATTCTAACATCTATCACATTTCTACAGTACATGTTTATTACAGAGAGGGATTATCTGTATTACAGTGAGGGATTGTCTGTATTACAGTGAGGTATTATCTGTATAACAGTGAGGTATTATCTGTATTACAGTGTGGGATTGTCTGTATTACATTGCGGGATTGTCTGTATTACAGTGAGGGATTATCTGTATTACAGTGAGGTATTATCTGTATTACAGTGCTGGATTATCTGTATTACAGTGCGGGATTATCTGTATTACAGTGAGGGATTGTGTGTATTACAATGAGGTATTATCTGTATTACAGTGTGGGATTGTCTGTATTACAGTGAGGTATTATCTGTATTACAGTAAGGGATTATCTGTATTACAGCGAGGGATGTCTGTATTACAGTGAGGTATTATCTGTATTACAGTGAGGGATTGTCTGTATTACAGTGCGGGATTGTCTGTATTACAGTGAGGGATTGTCTGTATTACAATGTGGGATTGTCTGTATTACAGTGTGGGATTGTCTATTACAGTGAGGTATTATCTGTATTACAGTGAGGGATTATCTGTATTACAGCGAGGGATGTCTGTATTACAGTGAGATATTATCTGTATTACAGTGCAGGATTGTCTGTATTACAGTGAGGGATTGTCTGTATTACAATGTGGGATTGTCTGTATTACAGTGTGGGATTGTCGATTACAGTAAGGTATTATCTGTATTACAGTGAGGGATTGTCTGAATTACAGTGAGGGATTGTCTATGTTACAGTGAGGGATTATCTGTATTACAGTGAGGGATTGCCTGTATTACAGTGAGGTATTATCTGTATTACAGTGCGGGATTATCTGTATTACAGTGCGGGATTGTCTGTATTACAGTGAGGTATTATCTGTATTACAGTGAGGGATTGTCTGCATTACAGTGAGGGTATTACAGAACGTTCTAACATCTAACACATTTTTACAGTACATTTATTACAGTGAGGGATTATCTGTATTACAGAACGTTCTAAAATCTATCACATTTCTACAGTACATGTTTATTACAGTGAGGGATTGTCTGTATTACAGTGAGGGATTGCCTGTATTACAGTGAGGCATTATCTGTATTACAGTGAAGGATTATTTGTATTACGGAACGTTCTAACATCTATCACATTTCTACAGTACATATTTATTACAGTGATGGATTATCTGTATTACAGTGAGGATTGTCTGTATTACAGTGAGGGATTGACTGTATTACAGTGCGGGATTATCTATATTACAGTGAGGGATTGTCTGTATTACAGTGAGGGATTATCTGTATTACACTGAGGGAATGTCTGTATTACAGTGAGGGATTGTCTGTATTACAGTGAGGGATTATCTGTATTACAATGGGGGATTGTCTGTATTACAGTGAGGGATTGTCTGTATTACAGTGAGAGATTATCTATATTACAGTGAGGGATTGTCTGTATTACAGTGAGGGATTGTCTGTATTACAGTGGGGGATTATCTGTATTACACTGAGGGAATGTCTGTATTACAGTGAGGGATTATCTGTATTACACTGAGGGAATGTCTGTATTACAGTAAGGGATTGTCTGTATTACAGAGAGGGATTGTCTGTATTAAAGTGAGGGATTGTCTGTATTACACTGAGGGAATGTCTGTATTACAGTGGGGGATTATCTGTATTACAGTGAGGGATTGTCTGAATTACAGTGAGGGATTATCTGTATTACAGTGAGTGATTGTCTGTATGGGATTGTCTGTATTACAGTGCGGGATTGTCTGTATTACAGTGAGGGATTGTCTGTATTACAGTGAGGGATTGTCTGTATTACAGTGCGGGATTATCTATATTACAGTGCTGGATTATCTATATTACAGTGAGGTATTATCTGTATTACAGTGAGAGATTATCTGTATTACAGTGAGGGAATGTCTTTATTACACTGAGGGAATGTCTGTATTACAGTGGGGGATTGTCTGTATTACAGTGAGGGAATGTCTGTATTACAGTGAGGGATTATCTGTATTACAGTGAGGGATTGTCTGTATTACAGTGCGGGATTATCTGTATTACAGTGAGGGATTGTCTGTATTACAGTGACAGTGCGGGATTATCTGTATTACAGTGAGGGATTATCTGTATTACAGTGAGGGATTGTCTGTATTACAATGAGGTATTATTACAGTGAGGTATTATCTGTATTACAGTGAGGGATTGTCTGTATTACAGTGAGGGATTATTTGTATTACACTGAGGGATTTTCTGTATTACACTGAGGGAATGTCTGTATTACAGTGAGGGATTGTCTGTATTACAGTGAGGTATTATCTGTATTACAGTGAGGGATTGTCTGTATTACAGTGAGGTATTATCTGTATTACAGTGAGGGATTGTGTGTATTACAGTGAGGGACTATCTGTATTACTGTGAGGGATTATCTGTATTACAGTGAGGGATTGTCTGTATTACAGTGAGGGATTGTCTGTATTACAGTGAGATATTATCTGTATTACAGTGAAGGACTATCTGTATTACAGTGAGGGACTGTCTGTATTACATTGAGGGACTATCTGTATTACCGTGAGGGATTGTCTGTATTACAGTGAGGGATTGTCTGTATTACAGTGAGGGATTATCTGTATTACAGTGAGGGATTGTCTGTATTACAGTGGGGGATGGTCTGTATTACAGTGAGGGATTATCTGTATTACACTAAGGGATTGTCTGTATTACAGTAAGGGATTGTCTGTATTACAGTGAGGGAATGTCTGTATTACAGTGGGGGATTGTCTGTATTACAGTGAGGGATTGTCTGTATTACTGTGTGGGATTGTCTGTATTACAGTGAGTGATTGTCTGTATTACAGTGAGGGATTATCTGTATTACAGTGAGGGATTGTCTGTATTACAGTGAGGGATTGTCTGTATTACAGTGAGGGAATGTCTGTATTACAGTGGGGGATTGTCTGTATTACAGTGAGGGATTGTCTGTATTACAGTGGTGGATTGTCTGTATTACAGTGGGGGATTGTCTGTATTACAGTGAGGGATTGTCTGTATTACAGTGGGGTATTGTCTGTATTACAGTGAGGTATTGCCTGTATTACAGTGAGGGATGTCTGTATTACAGTGAGGTATTATCTGTATTACAGTGAAGGATTATCTGTATTACAGTGAAGGATTGTCTGTATTACAGTGAGGGATTATCTGTATTACAGTGAGGGAATGTCTGTATTACAGTGAGGGATTATCTGTATTACAGAGAGGGAATGTCTGTATTACAGTGAGGGATTGTCTGTATTACAGTGAGGATTGTCTGTATTACAGTGAGGGATTGACTGTATTACAGTGCGGGATTATCTATATTACAGTGAGGGATTGTCTGTATTACAGTGAGGGATTATCTGTATTACACTGAGGGAATGTCTGTATTACAGCGAGGGATTGTCTGTATTACAGTGGGGGATTGTCTGTATTACAGTGGGGGATTGTCTGTATTACAGTGGGGGATTCTCTGTATTACAGTGAGGGATTATCTGTATTACAGTGAGAGATTATCTGTATTACAGGGAGGGGATTGTCTGTATTACAGTGAGGGAATGTCTGTATTACAGTGGGGGATTGTCTGTATTACAGTGAGGGAATGTCTGTATTACAGTGAGGGATTATCTGTATTACACTGAGGGAATGTCTGTATTACAGTAAGGGATTGTCTGTATTACAGTGAGGGATAGTCTGTATTAAAGTGAGGGATTGTCTGTATTACACTGAGGGAATGTCTGTATTACAGTGGGGGATTAACTGTATTACAGTGAGGGATTGTCTGTATTACAGTGAGGGATTATCTGTATTACAGTGAGTGATTGTCTGTATGGGATTGTCTGTATTACAGTGCGGGATTGTCTGTATTACAGTGAGGGATTGTCTGTATTACAGTGAGGGATTGTCTGTATTACAGTGCAGGATTATCTATATTACAGTGCGGGATTATCTATATTACAGTGAGGTATTATCTGTATTACAGTGAGAGTTTATCTGTATTACAGTGAGGGAATGTCTGTATTACACTGAGGGAATGTCTGTATTATAGTGGGGGATTGTCTGTATTACAGTGCGGGATTGTCTGTATTACAGTGCGGGATTATCTGTATTACAGTGAGGAAATGTCTGTATTACAGTGAGGGATTATCTGTATTACAGTGAGGGATTGTCTGTATTACAGTGACAGTGCGGGATTATCTGTATTACAGTGAGGGATTATCTGTATTACAGTGAGGGATTGTCTGTATTAAAATGAGGTATTTTTACAGTGAGGTATTATCTGTATTACAGTGAGGGATTGTCTGTATTACAGTGAGGGATTATTTTTATTACACTGAGGGAATGTCTGTATTACAGTGAGGGATTGTCTGTATTACAGTGAGGTATTATCTGTATTACAGTGAGGGATTGTGTGTACTACAGTGAGGGACTATCTGTATTACAGTGAGGGATTATCTGTATTACAGTGAGGGATTGTCTGTATTACAGTGAGGGATTGTCTGTATTACAGTGAGGTATTGTCTGTATTACAGTGAGGGACTGTCTGTATTACAGTGAGGGATTGTCTGTATTACAGTGAGGGATTGTCTGTATTACAGTGAGGGATTGTCTGTATTACAGTGAGGGAATGTCTGTATTACAGTGGGGGATTGTCTGTATTACAGTGAGGGATTGTCTGTATTACAGTGTGGGATTGTCTGTATTACAGTGAGGGATTGTCTGTATTACAGTGAGGGATTGTCTGTATTACAGTGAGGGATTGTCTGTATTACAGTAATGGATTGTCTGTATTACAGTGAGGGAATGTCTGTATTACAGTGGGGGATTGTCTGTATAAGAGTGAGGGATTGTCTGTATTACAGTGGTGGATTGTCTGTATTACAGTGGTGGATTGTCTGTATTACAGTGAGGGATTGTCTGTATTACAGTGGGGGATTGTCTCTATTACAGTGAGGTATTATCTCTATTACAGTGAGGGATTATCTGTATTACAGTGAGGGATTATCTGTATTACAGTGAGGGATTGTCTGTATTACAGTGAGGGATTGTCTGTATTACAGTGAGGGAATGTCTGTATTACAGTGTGGGATTGTCTGTATTACAGTGAGGGATTATCTGTATTACAGTGAGGGAATGTCTCTATTACACTGAGGGATTATCTGTATTACACTGAGGGAATGTCTGTATTACAGTGAGGGACTGTCTGTATTACTATGAGGGACTGTCTGTATTACAGTGAGGGACTGTCTGTATTACAGTGAGGGATTGTCTGTATTACAGTGAGGGATTGTCTGTAATACAGTGGGGGATTGTCTGTATTACACTGAGGGAATGTCTGTATTACAGTGAGGGATTGTCTGTATTACAGTGAGGTATTATCTGTATTACAGTGAGGGATTGTGTGTATTACAGTGAGGGACTATCTGTATTACAGTGAGGGATTATCTGTATTACAGTGAGGGATTGTCTGTATTACAGTGAGGTATTGTCTGTATTACAGTGAGGGACTGTCTGTATTACAGTGAGGGATTGTCTGTATTACAGTGAGGGATTGTCTGTATTACAGTGAGGGATTGTCTGTATTACAGTGAGGGAATGTCTGTATTACAGTGGGGGATTGTCTGTATTACAGTGAGGGATTGTCTGTATTACAGTGTGGGATTGTCTGTATTACAGTGAGGGATTGTCTGTATTACAGTGAGGGATTGTCTGTATTACAGTGAGGGATTGTCTGTATTACAGTAATGGATTGTCTGTATTACAGTGAGGGAATGTCTGTATTACAGTGGGGGATTGTCTGTATTAGAGTGAGGGATTGTCTGTATTACAGTGGTGGATTGTCTGTATTACAGTGGTGGATTGTCTGTATTACAGTGAGGGATTGTCTGTATTACAGTGGGGGATTGTCTCTATTACAGTGAGGTATTATCTGTATTACAGTGAGGTATTATCTGTATTACAGTGAGGGATTATCTGTATTACAGTGAGGGATTGTCTGTATTACAGTGAGGGATTGTCTGTATTACAGTGAGGGAATGTCTGTATTACAGTGAGGGATTGTCTGTATTACAGTGAGGGATTATCTGTATTACAGTGAGGGAATGTCTCTATTACACTGAGGGATTGTCTGTATTACACTGAGGGAATGTCTGTATTACAGTGAGGGACTGTCTGTATTACTATGAGGGACTGTCTGTATTACAGTGAGGGACTGTCTGTATTACAGTGAGGGATTGTCTGTATTACAGTGAGGGATTGTCTGTAATACAGTGGGGGATTGTCTGTATTACAGTGGGGGATTGTCTGTATTACAGTGAGGGATTATCTGTATTACAGTGAGGGATTGTCTGTATTACAGTGAGGGATTGTCTGTATTACAGTGAGGGAATTTCTGTATTACAGTGGTGGATTGTCTCTATTACAGTGAGGGATTGTCTGTATTACAGTGAGGGATTGTCTGTATTACAGTGAGGGAATGTCTGTATTACAGTGAGGGATTGTCTGTATTACAGTGAGGGATTATCTGTATTACAGTGAGGGATTGTCTGTATTACAGTGGGGGATTGTCTGTATTACAGTGGGGGATTGTCTGTATTACAGTGAGGGATTGTCTGTATTACAGTGGGGTATGTCTGTATTACAGTGAGGTATTGTCTGTATTACAGTGAGGGTTTATCTGTATTACAGTGAGGGATTGTCTGTATTACAGTGAGGGATTGTCTGTATTACAGTGAGGGATTGTCTGTATTACAGTGAGGGATTATCTGTATTACAGTGAGGGAATGTCTGTATTACAGTGAGGGATTGTCTGTATTACAGTGAGGGATTGTCTGTATTACAGTGAGGGATTGTCTGTATTACTGTAAGGGATTGTCTGTATTACAGTGAGGGATTATTTGTATTACAGTGAGGGAATGTCTGTATTACAGTGAGGTATTGTCTGTATTACAGTGAGGGATTATCTGTATTACAGTGAGGGATTGTCTGTATTACAGTGAGGGAATGTCTGTATTACAGTGGGGGATTGTCTGTATTACAGTGAGGGATTGTCTGTATTACAGTGTGGGATTGTCTGTATTACAGTGAGGGATTGTCTGTATTACAGTGAGGGAATGTCTGTATTACACTGAGGGATTGTCTGTATTACAGTGAGGGATTGTCTGTATTACAGTGAGGGAATGTCTGTATTACAGTGAGGGATTGTCTGTATTACAGTGGGGGATTGTCTGTATTACAGTGGGGGATTATCTGTATTACAGTGAGGGATTGTCTGTATTACAGTAAGGGATTGTCTGTATTACAGTGGTGGAATGTCTGTATTACAGTGAGGGATTGTCTGTATTACAGTGAGGGATTATCTGTACTACAGTGAGGGATTGTCTGTATTACAGTGAGGGAATGTCTGTATTACAGTGAGGGATTGTCTGTATTACAGTGAGGGATTATCTGTATTACAGTGAGGGATTGTCTGTATAACAGTGGGGGATTGTCTGTATTACAGTGGGGGATTGTCTGTATTACAGTGAGGGATTGTCTGTATTACAGTGGGGGATGTCTGTATTACAGTGAGGTATTATCTGTATTACAGTGAGGGATTATCTGTATTACAGTGAGGGATTGTCTGTATTACAGTGAGGGATTGTCTGTGTTACAGTGAGGGATGTCTGTATTACAGTGAGGTATTATCTGTATTACAGTGAGGGATTATCTGTATTACAGTGAGGGATTGTCTGTATTACAGTGAGGGATTGTCTGTATTACAGTGAGGGAATGTCTGTATTACAGTGAGGGATTGTCTGTATTAAAGTGAGGGATTATCTGTATTACAGTGAGGGATTGTCTGTATTACTGTGAGGGATTGTCTGTATTACAGTGAGGGATTGTCTGTATTACAGTGAGGGAATGTCTGTATTACAGTGAGGTATTGTCTGTATTACAGTGAGGGATTGTCTGTATTACAGTGAGGGAATGTCTGTATTACAGTGGGGATTGTCTGTATTACAGTGAGGGATTGTCTGTATTACAGTGTGGGATTGTCTGTATTACAGTGAGGGATTGTCTGTATTACAGTGAGGGATTATCTGTATTACAGTGAGGGATTGTCTGTATTACAGTAATGGATTGTCTGTATTACAGTGAGGGAATGTCTGTATTACAGTGGGGGATTGTCTGTATTACAGTGAGGGATTGTCTGTATTACAGTGGTGGATTGTCTGTATTACAGTGGGGGATTGTCTGTATTACAGTGAGGGATTGTCTGTATTACAGTGGGGGATTGTCTGTATTACAGTGAGGTATTATCTGTATTACAGTGCGGGATGTCTGTATTACAGTGAGGTATTATCTGTATTACAGTGAGGGATTATCTGTATTACAGTGAGGGATTGTCTGTATTACAGTGAGGGATTGTCTGTATTACAGTGTGGGATTGTCTGTATTACAGTGAGGGATTGTCTGTATTACAGTGAGGGATTGTCTGTATTACAGTGAGGGATTGTCTGTATTACAGTAATGGATTGTCTGTATTACAGTGAGGGAATGTCTGTATTACAGTGGGGGATTGTCTGCATTACAGTGAGGGATTGTCTGTATTACAGTGGTGGATTGTCTGTATTACAGTGGGGGATTGTCTGTATTACAGTGAGGGATTGTCTGTATTACAGTGGGGGATTGTCTGTATTACAGTGAGGTATTATCTGTATTACAGTGCGGGATGTCTATATTACAGTGAGGTATTATCTGTATTACAGTGAGGGATTATCTGTATTACAGTGAGGGAATGTCTGTATTACAGTGAGGGATTGTCTGTATTACAGTGAGGGATTATCTGTATTTCAGTGAGGGAATGTCTGTATTACATTGAGGGATTGTCTGTATTACAGTGAGGGATTATCTGTATTACAGTGAGGGAATGTCTGTATTACAGTGAGGGATTGTCTGTATTACTGTGAGGGACTGTCTGTATTACAGTGAGGGACTATCTGTATTACAGTGAGGGATTGTCTGTATTACAGTGAGGGATTGTCTGTATTACAGTGGGGGATTGTCTGTATTACAGTGAGGGATTATCTGTATTACAGTGAGGGATTGTCTGTATTACAGTGAGGGATTGTCTGTATTACAGTGAGGGAATGTCTGTATTACAGTGGTGGATTGTCTGTATTACAGTGAGGGATTGTCTGTATTACAGTGAGGGATTATCTGTATTACAGTGAGGGATTGTCTGTATTACAGTGAGGGAATGTCTGTATTACAGTGGGGGATTGTCTGTATTACAGTGAGGGATTATCTGTATTACAGTGAGGGATTGTCTGTATTACAGTGGGGGATTGTCTGTATTACAGGGGGGGATTGTCTGTATTACAGTGAGGGATTATCTGTATTACAGTGAGGGATTATCTGTATTACACTGAGGGAATGTCTGTATTACAGTAAGGGATTGTCTGTATTACAGTGAGGGATAGTCTGTATTAAAGTGAGGGATTGTCTGTATTACACTGAGGGAATGTCTGTATTACAGTGGGGGATTAACTGTATTACAGTGAGGGATTGTCTGTATTACAGTGAGGGATTATCTGTATTACAGTGAGTGATTGTCTGTATGGGATTGTCTGTATTACAGTGCGGGATTGTCTGTATTACAGTGAGGGATTGTCTGTATTACAGTGCAGGATTATCTATATTACAGTGCGGGATTATCTATATTACAGTGAGGTATTATCTGTATTACAGTGAGAGTTTATCAGTATTACAGTGAGGGAATGTCTGTATTACACTGAGGGAATGTCTGTATTATAGTGGGGGATTGTCTGTATTACAGTGCGGGATTGTCTGTATTACAGTGCGGGATTATCTGTATTACAGTGAGGGAATGTCTGTATTACAGTGAGGGATTATCTGTATTACAGTGAGGGATTGTCTGTATTACAGTGAGGGATTGTCTGTATTACAGTGACAGTGCGGGATTATCTGTATTACAGTGACGGATTATCTGTATTACAGTGAGGGATTGTCTGTATTACAATGAGGTATTTTTACAGTGAGGTATTATCTGTATTACAGTGAGGGATTGTCTGTATTACAGTGAGGGATTATTTGTATTACACTGAGGGAATGTCTGTATTACAGTGAGGGATTGTCTGTATTACAGTGAGGTATTATCTGTATTACAGTGAGGGATTGTGTGTATTACAGTGAGGGATTATCTGTATTACAGTGAGGGATTGTCTGTATTACAGTGAGGGAATGTCTGTATTACAGTGAGGTATTGTCTGTATTACAGTGAGGGACTGTCTGTATTACAGTGAGGGATTGTCTGTATTACAGTGAGGGATTGTCTATATTACAGTGAGGGATTGTCTGTATTACAGTGAGGGAATGTCTGTATTACAGTGGGGGATTGTCTGTATTACAGTGAGGGATTGTCTGTATTACAGTGTGGGATTGTCTGTATTACAGTGAGGGATTGTCTGTATTACAGTGAGGGATTGTCTGTATTACAGTGAGGGATTGTCTGTATTACAGTAATGGATTGTCTGTATTACAGTGAGGGAATGTCTGTATTACAGTGGGGGATTGTCTGTATTACAGTGAGGGATTGTCTGTATTACAGTGGTGGATTGTCTGTATTACAGTGGTGGATTGTCTGTATTACAGTGAGGGATTGTCTGTATTACAGTGGGGGATTGTCTCTATTACAGTGAGGTATTATCTGTATTACAGTGAGGTATTATCTGTATTACAGTGAGGGATTATCTGTATTACAGTGAGGGATTGTCTGTATTACAGTGAGGGATTGTCTGTATTACAGTGAGGGAATGTCTGTATTACAGTGAGGGAATGTCTGTATTACAGTGAGGGATTATCTGTATTACAGTGAGGGAATGTCTGTATTACACTGAGGGATTGTCTGTATTACACTGAGGGATTGTCTGTAATACAGTGGGGGATTGTCTGTATTACAGTGGGGGATTGTCTGTATTACAGTGAGGGATTATCTGTATTATAGTGAGGGATTGTCTGTATTACAGTGAGGGATTGTCTGTATTACAGTGAGGGAATTTCTGTATTACAGTGGTGGATTGTCTCTATTACAGTGAGGGATTGTCTGTATTACAGTGAGGGATTGTCTGTATTACAGTGAGGGAATGTCTGTATTACAGTGGGGGATTGTCTGTATTACAGTGAGGGATTATCTGTATTACAGTGAGGGATTGTCTGTATTACAGTGGGGGATTGTCTGTATTACAGTGGGGGATTGTCTGTATTACAGTGAGGGATTGTCTGTATTACAGTGGGGGATGTCTGTATTACAGTGAGGTATTATTTGTATTACAGTGAGGGTTTATCTGTATTACAGTGAGGGATTGTCTGTATTACAGTGAGGGATTGTCTGTATTACAGTGAGGGATTGTCTGTATTACAGTGAGGGATTATCTGTATTACAGTGAGGGAATGTCTGTATTACAGTGAGGGATTGTCTGTATTACAGTGAGGGATTGTCTGTATTACAGTGAGGGATTGTCTGTATTACTGTAAGGGATTGTCTGTATTACAGTGAGGGATTATTTGTATTACAGTGAGGGAATGTCTGTATTACAGTGAGGTATTGTCTGTATTACAGTGAGGGATTATCTGTATTACAGTGAGGGATTGTCTGTATTACAGTGAGGGAATGTCTGTATTACAGTGGGGGATTGTCTGTATTACAGTGAGGGATTGTCTGTATTACAGTGTGGGATTGTCTGTATTACAGTGAGGGATTGTCTGTATTACAGTGAGGGAATGTCTGTATTACACTGAGGGATTGTCTGTATTACAGTGAGGGATTGTCTGTATTACAGTGAGGGAATGTCTGTATTACAGTGAGGGATTGTCTGTATTACTGTGAGGGACTGTCTGTATTACAGTGAGGGACTATCTGTATTACAGTGAGGGATTGTCTGTATTACAGTGAGGGATTGTCTGTATTACAGTGGGGGATTGTCTGTATTACAGTGAGGGATTATCTGTATTACAGTGAGGGATTGTCTGTATTACAGTAAGGGATTGTCTGTCTTACAGTGGTGGAATGTCTGTATTACAGTGAGGGATTGTCTGTATTACAGTGAGGGATTATCTGTACTACAGTGAGGGATTGTCTGTATTACAGTGAGGGAATGTCTGTATTACAGTGGGGGATTGTCTGTATTACAGTGAGGGATTATCTGTATTACAGTGAGGGATTGTCTGTATAACAGTGGGGGATTGTCTGTATTACAGTGGGGGATTGTCTGTATTACAGTGAGGGATTGTCTGTATTACAGTGGGGGATGTCTGTATTACAGTGAGGTATTATCTGTATTACAGTGAGGGATTATCTGTATTACAGTGAGGGATTGTCTGTATTACAGTGCGGGATTGTCTGTATTACAGTGAGGGATGTCTGTATTACAGTGAGGTATTATCTGTATTACAGTGAGGGATTATCTGTATTACAGTGAGGGATTGTCTGTATTACAGTGAGGGATTGTCTGTATTACAGTGAGGGAATGTCTGTATTACAGTGAGGGATTGTCTGTATTAAAGTGAGGGATTATCTGTATTACAGTGAGGGATTGTTTGTATTACTGTGAGGGATTGTCTGTATTACAGTGAGGGATTGTCTGTATTACAGTGAGGGAATGTCTGTATTACAGTGAGGTATTGTCTGTATTACAGTGAGGGATTATCTGTATTACAGTGAGGGATTGTCTGTATTACAGTGAGGGAATGTCTGTATTACAGTGGGGATTGTCTGTATTACAGTGAGGGATTGTCTGTATTACAGTGTGGGATTGTCTGTATTACAGTGAGGGATTGTCTTTATTACAGTGAGGGATTATCTGTATTACAGTGAGGGATTGTCTGTATTACAGTAATGGATTGTCTGTATTACAGTGAGGGAATGTCTGTATTACAGTGGGGGATTGTCTGTATTACAGTGAGGGATTGTCTGTATTACAGTGGTGGATTGTCTGTATTACAGTGGGGGATTGTCTGTATTACAGTGAGGGATTGTCTGTATTACAGTGGGGGATTGTCTATATTACAGTGAGGTATTATCTGTATTACAGTGCGGGATGTCTGTATTACAGTGAGGTATTATCTGTATTACAGTGAGGGATTATCTGTATTACAGTGAGGGATTGTCTGTATTACAGTCAGGGATTGTCTGTATTACAGTGTGGGATTGTCTGTATTACAGTGAGGGATTGTCTGTATTACAGTGAGGGATTGTCTGTATTACAGTAATGGATTGTCTGTATTACAGTGAGGGAATGTCTGTATTACAGTGGGGGATTGTCTGCATTACAGTGAGGGATTGTCTGTATTACAGTGGTGGATTGTCTGTATTACAGTGGGGGATTGTCTGTATTACAGTGAGGGATTGTCTGTATTACAGTGGGGGATTGTCTGTATTACAGTGAGGTATTATCTGTATTACAGTGCGGGATGTCTATATTACAGTGAGGTATTATCTGTATTACAGTGAGGGATTATCTGTATTACAGTGAGGGATTGTCTGTATTACAGTGAGGGATTATCTGTATTACAGTGAGGGAATGTCTGTATTACAGTGAGGGATTGTCTGTATTACAGTGAGGGATTATCTGTATTTCAGTGAGGGAATGTCTGTATTACATTGAGGGATTGTCTGTATTACAGTGAGGGATTATCTGTATTACAGTGAGGGAATGTCTGTATTACAGTGAGGGACTGTCTGTATTACTGTGAGGGACTGTCTGTATTACAGTGAGGGACTATCTGTATTAAAGTGAGGGATTGTCTGTATTACAGTGAGGGATTGTCTGTATTACAGTGGGGGATTGTCTGTGTTACAGTGAGGGATTATCTGTATTACAGTGAGGGATTGTCTGTATTACAGTGAGGGATTGTCTGTATTACAGTGAGGGAATGTCTGTATTACAGTGGTGGATTGTCTGTATTACAGTGAGGGATTGTCTGTATTACAGTGAGGGATTGTCTGTATTACAGTGAGGGATTGTCTGTATTACAGTGAGGGATTGTCTGTATTACAGTGAGGGAATGTCTGTATTACAGTGGGGGATTGTCTGTATTACAGTGAGGGATTATCTGTATTACAGTGAGGGATTGTCTGTATTACAGGGGGGATTGTCTGTATTACAGGGGGGGATTGTCTGTATTACAGTGAGGGATTATCTGTATTACAGTGAGGGATTGTGTGTATTACAGTGAGGGATTATCTGTATTACAGTGAGGGAATGTCTGTATTACAGTGAGGGATTGTCCGTATTACAGTGAGGGATTATCTGTATTTCAGTGAGGGAATGTCTGTATTACAGTGAGGGATTGTCTGTATTACAGTGAGGGATTATCTGTATTACAGTGAGGGATTATCTGTATTACAGTGAGGGATTGTCTGTATTACAGTGAGGGATTGTCTGTATTACAGTGAGGGATTATCTGTATTACAGTGAGGGATTGTCTGTATTACAGTGGGGGATTGTCTGTATTACAGGGGGGGATTGTCTGTATTACAGTGAGGGATTGTCTGTATTACAGTGGGGGATGTCTGTATTACAGTGAGTTATTATCTGTATTACTGTGAGGGATTATCTGTATTACAGTGAGGGATTGTCTGTATTACAGTGAGGGATTGTCTGTATTACAGTGAGGTATTATCTGTTTTACAGTGAGGGATGTCTGTATTACAGTGAGGTATTATCTGTATTACAGTGAGGGATTATCTGTATTACAGTGAGGGATTGTCTGTATTACAGTGAGGGATTATCTGTATTACAGTGAGGGAATGTCTGTATTACAGTGAGGGATTGTCTGTATTACAGTGAGGGATTATCTGTATTACAGTGAGGGATTGTCTGTATTACTGTGAGGGATTGTCTGTATTACAGTGAGGGATTATCTGTATTACAGTGAGGGAATGTCTGTATTACAGTGAGGTATTGTCTGTATTACAGTGAGGGATTATCTGTATTACAGTTAGGGATTGTCTGTATTACAGTGAGGGAATGTCTGTATTACAGTGGGGGATTGTCTGTATTACAGTGAGGGATTGTCTGTATTACAGTGTGGGATTGTCTGTATTACAGTGAGGGATTGTCTGTATTACAGTGAGGGAATGTCTGTATTACACTGAGGGATTGTCTGTATTACAGTGAGGGATTGTCTGTATTACAGTGAGGGAATGTCTGTATTACAGTGAGGGATTGTCTGTATTACTGTGAGGGACTGTCTGTATTACAGTGAGGGACTATCTGTATTACAGTGAGGGATTGTCTGTATTACAGTGAGGGATTGTCTGTATTACAGTGGGGGATTGTCTGTATTACAGTGAGGGATTGTCTGTATTACAGTGAGGGATTGTCTGTATTACAGTGAGGGAATGTCTGTATTACAGTGGTGGATTGTCTGTATTACAGTGAGGGATTGTCTGTATTACAGTGATGGATTGTCTGTATTACAGTGAGGGAATGTCTGTATTACAGTGGGGGATTGTCTGTATCACAGTGAGGGATTATCTGTATTACAGTGATGGATTGTCTGTATTTCAGTGGGGGATTGTCTGTATTACAGTGGGGGATTGTCTGTATTACAGTGAGGGATTGTCTGTATTACAGTGGGGGATGTCTGTATTACAGTGAGGTATTATCTGTATTACAGTGAGGGATTATCTGTATTACAGTGAGGGATTGTCTGTATTACAGTGAGGGATTGTCTGTATTACAGTGAGGTATTATCTGTATTACAGTGAGGGATGTCTGTATTACAGTGAGGTATTATCTGTATTACAGTGAGGGATTATCTGTATTACAGTGAGGGATTGTCTGTATTACAGTGAGGGATTATCTGTATTACAGTGAGGGAATGTCTGTATTACAGTGAGGGATTGTCTGTATTACAGTGAGGGATTATCTGTATTACAGTGAGGGATTGTCTGTATTACTGTGAGGGATTGTCTGTATTACAGTGAGGGATTATCTGTATTACAGTGAGGGAATGTCTGTATTACAGTGAGGTATTATCTGTATTACAGTGAGGGATTATCTGTATTACAGTGAGGGATTGTCTGTATTACAGTGAGGGATTGTCTGTATTACAGTGGGGGATGTCTGTATTACAGTGAGTTATTATCTGTATTACTGTGAGGGATTATCTGTATTACAGTGAGGGATTGTCTGTATTACAGTGAGGGATTGTCTGTATTACAGTGAGGTATTATCTGTTTTACAGTGAGGGATGTCTGTATTACAGTGAGGTATTATCTGTATTACAGTGAGGGATTATCTGTATTACAGTGAGGGATTGTCTGTATTACAGTGAGGGATTATCTGTATTACAGTGAGGGAATGTCTGTATTACAGTGAGGGATTGTCTGTATTACAGTGAGGGATTATCTGTATTACAGTGAGGGATTGTCTGTATTACTGTGAGGGATTGTCTGTATTACAGTGAGGGATTATCTGTATTACAGTGAGGGAATGTCTGTATTACAGTGAGGTATTGTCTGTATTACAGTGAGGGATTATCTGTATTACAGTTAGGGATTGTCTGTATTACAGTGAGGGAATGTCTGTATTACAGTGGGGGATTGTCTGTATTACAGTGAGGGATTGTCTGTATTACAGTGTGGGATTGTCTGTATTACAGTGAGGGATTGTCTGTATTACAGTGAGGGAATGTCTGTATTACACTGAGGGATTGTCTGTATTACAGTGAGGGATTGTCTGTATTACAGTGAGGGAATGTCTGTATTACAGTGAGGGATTGTCTGTATTACTGTGAGGGACTGTCTGTATTACAGTGAGGGACTATCTGTATTACAGTGAGGGATTGTCTGTATTACAGTGAGGGATTGTCTGTATTACAGTGGGGGATTGTCTGTATTACAGTGAGGGATTGTCTGTATTACAGTGAGGGATTGTCTGTATTACAGTGAGGGAATGTCTGTATTACAGTGGTGGATTGTCTGTATTACAGTGAGGGATTGTCTGTATTACAGTGATGGATTGTCTGTATTACAGTGAGGGAATGTCTGTATTACAGTGGGGGATTGTCTGTATCACAGTGAGGGATTATCTGTATTACAGTGATGGATTGTCTGTATTTCAGTGGGGGATTGTCTGTATTACAGTGGGGGATTGTCTGTATTACAGTGAGGGATTGTCTGTATTACAGTGGGGGATGTCTGTATTACAGTGAGGTATTATCTGTATTACAGTGAGGGATTATCTGTATTACAGTGAGGGATTGTCTGTATTACAGTGAGGGATTGTCTGTATTACAGTGAGGTATTATCTGTTTTACAGTGAGGGATGTCTGTATTACAGTGAGGTATTATCTGTATTACAGTGAGGGATTATCTGTATTACAGTGAGGGATTGTCTGTATTACAGTGAGGGATTATCTGTATTACAGTGAGGGAATGTCTGTATTACAGTGAGGGATTGTCTGTATTACAGTGAGGGATTATCTGTATTACAGTGAGGGATTGTCTGTATTACTGTGAGGGATTGTCTGTATTACAGTGAGGGATTATCTGTATTACAGTGAGGGAATGTCTGTATTACAGTGAGGTATTGTCTGTATTACAGTGAGGGATTATCTGTATTACAGTTAGGGATTGTCTGTATTACAGTGAGGGAATGTCTGTATTACAGTGGGGGATTGTCTGTATTACAGTGAGGGATTGTCTGTATTACAGTGTGGGATTGTCTGTATTACAGTGAGGGATTGTCTGTATTACAGTGAGGGAATGTCTGTATTACACTGAGGGATTGTCTGTATTACAGTGAGGGATTGTCTGTATTACAGTGAGGGAATGTCTGTATTACAGTGAGGGATTGTCTGTATTACTGTGAGGGACTGTCTGTATTACAGTGAGGGACTATCTGTATTACAGTGAGGGATTGTCTGTATTACAGTGAGGGATTGTCTGTATTACAGTGGGGGATTGTCTGTATTACAGTGAGGGATTGTCTGTATTACAGTGAGGGATTGTCTGTATTACAGTGAGGGAATGTCTGTATTACAGTGGTGGATTGTCTGTATTACAGTGAGGGATTGTCTGTATTACAGTGATGGATTGTCTGTATTACAGTGAGGGAATGTCTGTATTACAGTGGGGGATTGTCTGTATCACAGTGAGGGATTATCTGTATTACAGTGATGGATTGTCTGTATTTCAGTGGGGGATTGTCTGTATTACAGTGGGGGATTGTCTGTATTACAGTGAGGGATTGTCTGTATTACAGTGGGGGATGTCTGTATTACAGTGAGGTATTATCTGTATTACAGTGAGGGATTATCTGTATTACAGTGAGGGATTGTCTGTATTACAGTGAGGGATTGTCTGTATTACAGTGAGGTATTATCTGTATTACAGTGAGGGATGTCTGTATTACAGTGAGGTATTATCTGTATTACAGTGAGGGATTATCTGTATTACAGTGAGGGATTGTCTGTATTACAGTGAGGGATTATCTGTATTACAGTGAGTTATTATCTGTATTACTGTGAGGGATTATCTGTATTACAGTGAGGGATTGTCTGTATTACAGTGAGGGATTGTCTGTATTACAGTGAGGTATTATCTGTTTTACAGTGAGGGATGTCTGTATTACAGTGAGGTATTATCTGTATTACAGTGAGGGATTATCTGTATTACAGTGAGGGATTGTCTGTATTACAGTGAGGGATTATCTGTATTACAGTGAGGGAATGTCTGTATTACAGTGAGGGATTGTCTGTATTACAGTGAGGGATTATCTGTATTACAGTGAGGGATTGTCTGTATTACTGTGAGGGATTGTCTGTATTACAGTGAGGGATTATCTGTATTACAGTGAGGGAATGTCTGTATTACAGTGAGGTATTGTCTGTATTACAGTGAGGGATTATCTGTATTACAGTTAGGGATTGTCTGTATTACAGTGAGGGAATGTCTGTATTACAGTGGGGGATTGTCTGTATTACAGTGAGGGATTGTCTGTATTACAGTGTGGGATTGTCTGTATTACAGTGAGGGATTGTCTGTATTACAGTGAGGGAATGTCTGTATTACACTGAGGGATTGTCTGTATTACAGTGAGGGATTGTCTGTATTACAGTGAGGGAATGTCTGTATTACAGTGAGGGATTGTCTGTATTACAGTGGGGGATTGTCTGTATTACAGTGAGTAATTGTCTGTATTACAGTGGTGGATTGTCTGTATTACAGTGGGGGATTGTCTGTATTACAGTGAGGGATTGTCTGTATTACAGTGGGGGATTGTCTGTATTACAGTGAGGTATTATCTGTATTACAGTGCGGGATGTCTGTATTACAGTGAGGTATTATCTGTATTACAGTGAGGGATTATCTGTATTACAGTGAGGGATTGTCTGTATTACAGTGAGGGATTATCTGTATTACAGTGAGGGAATTTCTGTATTACAGTGAGGGATTGTCTGTATTACAGTGAGGAATTATCTGTATTACAGTGAGGGAATGTCTGTATTACACTGAGGGATTGTCTGTATTACAGTGAGGGATTATCTGTATTACAGTTAGGGAATGTCTGTATTACAGTGAGGGATTGTCTGTATTACTGTGAGGGACTGTCTGTATTACAGTGAGGGACTATCTGTATTACAGTGAGGGATTGTCTGTATTACAGTGAGGGATTGTCTGTATTACAGTGAGGGATTATCTGTATTAAAGTGAGGGATTGTCTGTATTACAGTGGGGGATTGTCTGTATTACAGTGAGGGATTATCTGTATTACAGTGAGGGATTGTCTGTATTACAGTAAGGGATTGTCTGTATTACAGTGAGGGAATGTCTGTATTACAGTGGGGGATTATCTGTATTACAGTGAGGGATTGTCTGTATTAAAGTGCGGGATTGTCTGTATTACAGTGAGGGATTGTCTGTATTACAGTGAGGGATTATCTGTATTACAGTGAGGGATTATCTGTATTACAGTGAGGGATTGTCTGTATTGCAGTAAGGGATTGTCTGTATTACAGTGAGGGAATGTCTGTATTAGTGTGGGGGATTGTCTGTATTACAGTGAGGGATTGTCTGTATTACAGTGAGGGATTGTCTGTATTACAGTGGGGGATTGTCTGTATTACAGTGGGGGATTGTCTGTATTACAGTGAGGGATTGTCTGTATTACAGTGGGGGATTATCTGTATTACAGTGAGGGATGTCTGTATTACAGTGAGGTATTAGCTGTATTACAGTGAGGGATTGTCTGTATTACAGTGAGGGATTGTCTGTATTACAGTGAGGGATTGTCTGTATTACAGTGGGGGATTGTCTGTATTACAGTGAAGTATTATCTGTATTACAGTGAGGGATGTCTGTATTACAGTGAGGTATTATCTGTATTACAGTGAGGGATTATCTGTATTACAGTGAGGGATTGTCTGTATTACAGTGAGGGATTATCTGTATTACAGTGAGGGAATGTCTGTATTACAGTGAGGGATTGTCTGTATTACAGTGAGGGATTATCTGTATTACAGTGAGGGATTGTCTGTATTACTGTGAGGGATTGTCTGTATTACAGTGAGGGATTGTCTGTATTACAGTGAGGGATTATCTGTATTACAGTGAGGGAATGTCTGTATTACAGTGAGGGATTATCTGTATCCCGTGATTAGGCCTCGCCCTCTTCACCTGGGCCCGGCGCAGTTGTTGGGGTGCCTGCATGTACTATAGTACATACCTCACTGCTTCTGTTCCTTACAAGGGGATCTAGGTAGGGATGGACATCGGAAGCCGATGGTTAGCAACCATCAATGTTTCTGATTTAATGGAAGTACTTTTTCCATCAAATACCAGGAATTCAATGGTTGCAGCCATCGGTGCTCTGCATAGTAGTGGGTGAGCAGTAGTGAATATATGCCGTGCCCATGCGTATGGCATCTATTCTCAGTGTTGGGGGAGCCTGGGGGCAGCCAAGCATCTCGAAAACTCCTGGGCACACCCCTAAAGTGACGTGGCCAGGGGCTTCCATGAGACCCCCCCCCTTTCTCAGTGGCAACACCCCCTTTTTGGACGATATAGTATATATGTATTATATGTAAATGTATGTCCCTGGTTTGGGTGGCACTGTGTCTAGGGGGTTGGCAGGTACGATGTGTAGCAGGGGCATCTCTAGAGTGGAGGGGGCCTGTGTACAGTCTCCGTCACAGACTTCCTCCTCTTCGTACGTCGCACTGAGCGGCCAGCACCGCACTTATATGCTCTGGGCACTAGAGTGTGTCCAGAGTCTATAGCGTATGCGCAGGTCACCAGGAAAATGTCCTGGCGGCCATTTTCCCTGTACTGTGCATGCGCAAATGATGGGAATATGGGTGTGGCGGCCATTTTTCAGCCGTTTTTTACAGCGCAGTCAACGGCACCGACGTGGGACCCCGGAGAGGTAAGTATAATATGGGTGCAGGGTGTGTGGTGCGGGGCCCCCCTGGACTCATTATAAATACGCCCCTGGCGGGTAGTATATGTCCCCAGGGCTGCGGAGGGGTGGAAGGGGGTAGAGTGTATGTCCCTGGATTGGGGGGCTCTATGTCTGGGGGGCTGGGAGGTAGGGTGGGGAGTGTATGTTCCTGGGGATGTTAGTGGAATGGTGAGTGCTGGTAGAGTATGTCCCCAGGGCTGGGGGGAGTAGTGTGGAGGGGCTAGGATGGGGTGGGCTGAGGTAACGCGAAGCTTTATTTCTCCAGGTGTTAATGATTGTGATCTTAGTGATGAATTAATAGAAGGTGACTTCGTCCTATTTCTATATGGGAATTGTATATTCAGATCTCTGGGTTCTCTCTACTGGGGGTCACCGCACAGGACCCAGGAGTTTGTGTGCACTTCTCAGCCCCTCCAAGAAATCCACAAAGAGCGTCATTCCCTGTCCCCAACTAGACACCATGGCAGGGCCGATACTAGGATATCTGTCACCCAGTGCAAGGCAGCAATATTGCACCCCCTCCCTTCCTATACCTGGATTTTGTCCTTGTTCCTCCATAAGGCAGTGCACTACTCAGACGTCCCTGGTATAATGACATTATTCCACACACCACAATGCCCATTACACATTATGCCACACACTGTAATGCCTATTACCAAAGTGCCACTTACATATTTGCCCGACACCATTTTATGCCCCACAGTAAGGCTTCTAATTACTTTAAAATTACCTGCTCATTGTCAGGGGTTTTATGCTCATTACCAGGGGTTCCATGCTTGTTGCCAGGGGGTTTCACGCTCATTGCTATGGGGGTTTATGCTCGTTGCCAGGGGGTTTCATGCTCGTTGCCAGGGGGTTTCATGCATGTTGCTATGGGGTTTATGCTCGTTGCCAGGGGGTTTCACGGGAGAAGATGCAGCTTTCATCTTCTCCCGGCACTTGCGCTGGCCTAACAGACACTAGAGGTCCAGTAGGACCTCTAGTGTCTTTCTCCTCCTTGGCGGCGGCCATTTTTGGTTGGCCGTTTTCAGCAGAGTCCATGCGGACGGCTAGTCCGCATGGAATCTGTTGAAAATGGCCATCCAAAAATGGCCGCCGCCAAGGAGGAGACAGACACTTGAGGTCCAGTAAGGACCTCTAGCATCTGTCTCCTCCTTGGCGGCAGCCATTTTTGGATGGCCGTTTTCTGAATCTGCAGCCCCCAAGCCACTGTGAGTCAGCCCTTTTTCACCCCCTGCATCCTAGCACCCGGTGCACGTGCACCTCTAGCCCCCTCCTAGTTGCGGCCCTGACCATGCAAATCCTGATGTTACGTTCTAGAGGCGGATACTGAGCAGCAGACAATGTGGCTGTATTTGGGGGCAGCCGCGGAAGCCTGATACCGTACTCAAACACGAGTATCTGTAGGGCTAATGCTAGTTGGCGTGCAAACAGAAAGCTGTGCCGCTGCCCAGATGCCTGATGGCCAGCTCGATGTTCACATTTGTGATCACATCCTGCATCTTCAGACGCAGGCAGAGGATCTGAGAAGACGTAGGTTCAAAAAGACGACATCTGCATCATTCACTGTACGGACCCACAACCACCAAAACCCCCCTTGAAAATGCCAGCACGGACGCAGACTACCCCGTGTTCTCAGGAGCAGCCAGGCTAATGCCAGACCTATGCTTTGGTGGAAAATCACTGCACTCGTTAGAAGACAGCAGAAAGTTATCATCCTATGATAAGTAGTCGCCATGTACTGTGCAAGTGGCGCATTATAAATAAACACAATAAAAACAATAATAATAGATGTATATAGCTGTAGAGCATTTTTTGCGATTTCGATGAGATACGAGTCTCCTAAGTAACTGTGCAATCACGTCTCCTGTCCCTCATCGCTGCCTCTGGCAACCGCGTACAAGGCACTTACTGTATACTTGCCTACTTTTAAAAAAACATTTCAGGGAGATTGTGAGAGCAGCACCTATGAGCGCGTGTTACGTGGGCATGTACTGATAAATCTGAGAGGCGTGTCATACATGTGATGGGCGTGTACTGATAAATCTGAGAGGCGTGTCATACATGTGATGGGCGTGTACTGATAAATCTGAGAGGCGTGTCATATATGTGATGGGCGTGTACTGATAAATCTGAGAGGCGTGTCATACATGTGATGGGCGTGTACTGATAAATCTGAGAGGCGTGTCATACATGTGATGGGCGTGTACTGATAAATCTGAGAGGCGTGTCATACATGTGATGGGCGTGTACTGATAAATCTGAGAGGCGTGTCATACATGTGATGGGCGTGTACTGATAAATCTGAGAGGCGTGTCATACATGTGATGGGCGTGTACTGATAAATCTGAGAGGCGTGTCATACATGTGATGGGCGTGTACTGATAAATCTGAGAGGCGTGTCATAAACCTGACTTACATCCAAATGTAAACCAGCCCAAAAGCAGTCAGTAAGATCTGTTTGTTGATGAAAACACACTGATACTTTGCAGAAATTCATAGGGATCATTGTGCCTTATAATAACCAATGCAAGGAAAGACACTAATGATCCCATTTGAATATATATATCTCAGTTTTTTTAATATAATAGCTTCATAATGGGGGTAAGGATGAAATGAGGGAGATTGCTGGACTCTTCAGGGAGACAGGGAGATTGCTACTATTTCAGGGAGTCTCCCTGACAATGAGGGAGAGTTGGCAAGTATGACTTACTGAGAGTCACAAATAAATGTAACCCATCAGTACTGCAGCAGCTGGCATCGGCACAAGCACACCCATGGCAATCTTCCAGGCCTGCTTCTGTAATTGCTGCATGATTTTTGATGCATTTGTCTATCGAAATATGACTCCTATATATATAATTCTGCTAGGCTTACCTTCTACAGCTCTGCTGGGGTCCCAGGGGCCGGCCAGTATGTCCTCTCCCACCCACCCTCCCTCTCCTCTCGCTCTCCCACCAACAAGTGTTTCTTTATCCCTCTCAGGCATTTTCTCCTAAACGTGACACAGATAATACAATCCCTGTGCCGCCCCACTCTCAATAAATGTACACCGGTTGCAGGGAATCTCTGAAGTAGCCTCAACCGACATAAACAGCGTAAATGACACACGAGGAGGCTGCTGAAATCATAAATGTATAAAAAGAAGCAAAAACCCCCCCAAAATAAAAAACAGAAATATAGCAAAAAACAAATCATTTTTGCAGCTACCTTGATAGAATAGATCAGCGCGATGATCCCAATGGGCATGCAGCAACAGAGCAGGTTAGAGATGGAAAACATCAAGTGATCCTTTGGTCGGGGCTGGCCGGATACCGCCATAGGCTGCATGGTGACCACGTTTGGCTGGTCCATGTTTTTGTTCTCGCTCTCCTTTCCACGGTTCAGCTTTCCTCTATGTGAGGTGTGGAGTCACTGCTCGGGCTGGTTATAAGTGGAGGTGGAGTTTCCTCAGTGAAAGGATTCTATCTCTGGCATGTTACACTCCTGCTAAGAGATTATCAGGGGTATTCAATATGGAGCGAAAACGCTGTTTCTGCGAGGTTTTCGCTCGGATGACGTCATTTTCGACGGATTTACTTTTACACTGTATTCAATTTGAAAACTTTTCCCCGGTGCGAAAAGTATATATTGCATTCGACCCTGTGGAAAAGTATCACCAAGGAATGGGTGGCGAAAAAAAGTGCAGATTTGGGGATTTGGGGTGCAACATTTCGGAAACCACCCTGCAACCTTCAGACAGTCCCCCAAAGGTAAACTGTGTCCAAAATTTTTTTAAAGGAGGACCCCAAAAAAAGCACTTTCATTTTGGGTGTGAAAAAAAAAATTGGGGAGTACAAAGTTAAAAACTGGTGAACTACAATCTAGGGGGGTCCCCAAGTATGCCCCAGGTGTTTTTTTCATTGCAGGTGTTTGCAGCAGGTGGCTTTTTCACGTTTTTTAAAAGTTCACTTTACCAACTTTTAAATATGCTCACCCCCATTTTCAAGTACCCAAAATTTGCTGGGATAACTTATTTTCTCCAAAAAAACCTTCTAAATACTATTCTTCACCACCTTCCCAAATCCCCAAAATAGCAGCCATCGAGCCCGTTTAAAGACCCCAAAAACCTTCAGCAGAGCTAACCGGGGGTATCCAGAGTGATCCCCCATGTCAGAGCATCTTTTTGGGGGTGTTAGGGTCATTTCCCCAAAAATCAGCGCCGTTTTCGCTGATTTCACATTCGCCGGGTGCCGTTTTCGCCGATTTCATATTGAATACGGGTATAATCGGGGGCGCGCGCGATACTTTTTCGCCGGCAAAAACTCCGATGTGCGGCGAAAACTTCGACCCGCATAGACGGCGAAGTTTACGTTTCATATTGAATACCCCTATGTAAGTGAATATACTTTATCTACTACTACAAACCCTTATGTTCCATCTGTTAATATAAAATACTCAAAAATATTTCTGGAAGTGCAAAAATCCAGCTGGGAATCCTTTCCTCATTCCCTCTAGATTCAGCAACGTGTGATAACAGCGTTTTACAAGCTACAGTATGAGCTAAAATGTAGCAAGATATTTCTACGAGCTAACTTGGCGCAAGGTCATTATTCGTGGCGGCAGAACGGCGTTACACTAGGGCCCCTTGGTATAACACTACTGACAAAGAGCATTGCATTCTAGTTATTTTCTCGTTTACCAGTTGGCATAAAAGCAGAGATAGTACAAAGCTTCACCGGCCAGGCGTGTAGTTCGCCAGCTTTTGCCGTGTGGTCATGACATTGTGTGGGACAACCTAATCATGTAGTATCATGGCGGTAATCTCAGGATGGCGATAACAGATTCAAGTTATGAAAATAGTGTCTTGTTCTGCAAATAACGCTATTTATAATAGATGGATGAAGGGTTTATAACATGTTGTCTTTTTTTCTGTAGCCGTCTCACTGCGAGTACGAGTGGGGCTCATCCTTAAGTTGTCACGAATCAGTGTATTATCATCCCTTTTAGACATTAATTCATTGCAGTTTCCAAAACATCACAGGGACACCGGGAGTGGTATGAAATACCTGCGGCTCAATAGCTAGATGCTGGAACCCCAAACCCTGCAGAAGCTGACAGGGGAGGTAAGTACCCTATACCTACCCCTTTCCCCCCCCTAACCCTCCCTTAGTGGTGCCTAACCCTAACCTCCCCCCTGGTGCCTCAACCTAGCCTCCCCCCTAGTGTCTCACCCTAGCCTCCCCCCTAGTGCCTCACCCTAGCCTCCCCCCTAGTGCCTCACCCTAACCTTACCCCTAGTGCCTAACCTTCTCCTCTAGTGCCTAACCCTAACCTCCCCCCAGGGTGGCTATACCTAACCCCCCCATCCCTGGGGACAGTGTCATACTTACCACCGTCCAGACGTTCGGGCTTCCGGCAATCGGGATGCCGACACTGCTATCTTGATCTTATTTGGGATAGCACCATCAGCGGTCGGGATTCCGTCATCGGTATATACACCGCCATTTTAATTACATCCCGGGACGCCTCCCTGTGATTAATTGATGCATCTGTGTGTTTGTCTGGTCAGCTAGTCTGATTGGTAGAGACCACCTCCTTTAAACCCGTTCCTGTGTGCTACCTATTGCCTGACCAACGTGTTCCTACCCTGGAAAGTGCCAGGCTCTGGGCTTACTCCTGTATCCTGTGTTCATGTCCTCTGTGATTTCATTGCTATTTCGTGGGTTCTGCCTATTCACCATCTACGCTGAGTATCGCTCACCTATCGGATTTGCAGCGTTTCCGCTGCATACAGACCTGCTATCCATTTTCCATTATGTTTCCATTACCTGTCAGAGTCGCAGTGTCCACGCTGCTTACCGATCTGAGTTCCATCTGCCGCTGTGTTCCAGTATCTGTCAGCACCACAGCGTCCACACTGCTTACCGACCTGAGTTCCTGTTGCTGTGTTCGGTTACCTGTCAGCACCGCAGTGTCCACGCTGCTTACCGAGCTGAGTTCCTGTCGTTGTGTTCGGTTACCTGTCAGCGCTGCAGTGCCTATACTGCATACAAGTCTGCACGACCATCTCATCTCAGCGTGCAAGTATATCACTTCCATTTGCCTGTGTATCATCATCTATCAGTACTGAGCTGAGCTGCTGTGTAAGCTGCGGTCTCATTCCATCGTAGCGCTGGGACATTGTATATAATCTTCTTATGCTGTTATACTCTATGTTCAGTGGTTGTACAGGTCATAAGGTTATACTATTGTGTGACTTGTATTGGCTTCCCTGCACTGTGTGCTACTGTATTGGGCTGGTACAGAGGAGGGAGCAGGTACCAGGGCTGGGGCGCAGTGTACAGTGGGCCTGATTCTTGAAGGGCGCTCGCTCTGAATCAGGGCTTTTTTAATTTATTTTGTTGCAGCCTCCTGGCCGCTCGCTAAGCTGTGGGTGACCACCCACAGCTTTTGCGAGTGGCCAGGTGATGGTCACGATGGTCGCGACCATCGGGACTTGCGACGAGACTCTTGTGGTAGGGTCTCGTCTGTCGCAAGCCCCAGAGAGCTTCCTGCTCTAACAGAGCAGGAAGCTCTCCACTGACATCACTGGTGATGTCAGAGGTGCCTCCCACAAACGGCAGGCATTCATTCGTAAACGCCTCCATTTGTGTATCCACCCCCCCCTCCCCGCCTACAAAACGGGGTGAGCTGTCGATCAACATCGACAGCCGCCCCTTTTGTAGTGAGCCCCGGAGCAAGAGAAATTCTCTCTAGCTCCGTGGCTTGCGCTATGCGCTCGCGGGTCTGAATCGGGCCCAGTATACGGTCTGTACACTGAGGTGGTCAGTAGCTGTATTACCTATGCTCACTCTCAGTTCCTCACTGGTTACAGTTTTAGGTCTAGCGTCAGAGCTGTACCAGGGTTGCAACTTCCTCAAATTGTATTCTGAATCTTGGCTTGAGTTCTGAATTCCTATCAGTAATATGCTATTATGAGTTGTGGGGTCTCCCTTGTTGCTGGAGCATATTCCTGGTCTTGCTGGCCTTCACAGGTCACTAGACGAGGGGTCGCCCAGTAGGCCTGGGCTGTTCACCTCGGTTCCAGTCTAGTATCCTTGCATATCACAAGTCTGTGGTTCCTACTCTGTCACTGGTGTTCCTAACTCTGGTTCATTCATACCCATCAGTCAGAGTTGTATTAAGCCACCTCGTTTTCTATGTACGTCGGTCAGACCCAAGGGTCCCGAGTCGGATCCACGAAATACCCAGACCGCGACACTCCTCTTAGACGTGATGACGTATTGACGGGTTCTAATTACCTGACCCTGATGGAGATAGGGATGTTCTCTCCTGCTGAGATCACTACTGTTCTTCTGCTCAATATTCTCTTCTTTGACCCAGGTCTACTAACAAAGGGCCTGATCCAGTAAGTATCGCTATTGCGATCGCAGCTCTGTAATCACCCGCAGGTCTGCTGCGAAAATATGCTACTGATTGCTAACGCAATGCCGTCGCACTGCCAGCATAAAGATGCCCACTGTCTCCCGCTACTGCTATCATACACTGTAATACCTTCCACACCTCCATAAACATCGGTAACATCGAGCACCATCGGCCCCTCACGCAGTATTACAGCAGCCCTGACCTAAGAAATTGCTGACCTTGTTGCACGCAGTAAGTACTCAAGCTGCGTATGCAATCGCACTTGCTAATTTATGCCCGTGCACTGACGTTCAAACGGACAGACACGGATTATATAGAAAAGAGAGTACTCCTGCACCAAGTTATTATATAGATAATAATATTAGAATGAGGATACCACATATCATCCTTACAATAATTAAGGTATTGGTTCTATTCAAATAATATTGGTGCTACCTACTGATTCGAATATACCAAAATTTACAAAGAAAATGAACTACAAATTCCACGATAAAGACCTTTACCGCCAATTACGGGTTCCGGACTATAGACAGACAGTAATTAGTTAGACAATGTCTAGATAGACACCAGATGTTAGACAGGTAATTGTGATACAAGGATAAAAGTTCGATACAGACAAAAGTCAGACACACTAAAGTTAGGCATGTAAAAAGTTTAACAGGTACAAAAGATCGACAGAGTCAAAAGTCCGACATGGAACAGATCGACACATTTTTTTTTTTTTTTAGGATTAGGGTTATGTTTAGGTACTTACTGGAGGCTTAGGCACTTACCCCCAGAGTTATGGTTAGGCACTTACCCCCACGGTTAGGGTTAGGCACCAAGGGGAGGGTTAGGGTGAAGATTAGAGCTAAAAAAAGTTTCAAAAAAATTGACGACCATTTTTGTGTCGACCATTTTCATGTCGAACTTTTGACCCTGTCGACCTTTTGTACCTGTCGAACCTTTTACATTTCTAACTTTAATATGTTTGACTTTTGTTTGTGCCTAACTTTTTTCCCTGTCTAACTATTGACTGTCTAACATCTGGTGTCTATCTAGACATTGTTTAGCCAGGAAAGGAAGCAGCGTCAGCAGGAGGCCGTCTCTGAGCCTCCCCCTTCTAAGGTGACTGACAGCAGGAGGCTGTAATAGAGAACGCTGTCCTGGGTGCTGGAACTGAAATAGGAGAACAGGTCTGTAAGCTGCATTGTTTACACCTCACTATACCATCAGTGTAGTATACAGGAAAGGAAGCAGCAATTGCAGTTGATAACTCTTCATAGTAACTAGAGAGATAGTGGATTTCTCTAATATAGGGCCTGATTCAGAGCTCGCTCTGAATCAGGGCCCTCCATGAAAATGGAGCGGCCTCCTGGCCGCTCGTATAGCTGTGGGTCACCACCCACAGCATATACGAGCGTCCAAAAAGATGGTCGCGATGGTCTTGACCATCGTGACCATCGGACTTGCGACGGAGACGCTGCGGTAGGGTCTCCCTGCCACAAGCCCTGTAGTGATTTTGGCTCTATCAGTGGTGAACATCGACCCACTTGCGAGCGTACTGCCGCTTGAGAGTGGGTCTGAATGACCCCCATAATCCCTGAGCCAAGGAAGTAGTATAATTTGTCCCAGTCTGTCAGTACTAGTGGACTATTAGAGCAATATACTGCACCTTAATACAAGCACAGTCGTTAGGTGGAACAAAGTGCAGTGGTGTTAATTCATACCTCAGCAATCCCACCAGATAACACAGAAGTCCGCAGTAATAACCAAAGACAGTATAACCACCCAGGGTAGCCAGAACCATTGTCTAACAAGTGTATATATATTAGGGGTGTGCACCGGCCACTTTTCGTGTTTTGGTTTTGGATCTGGATCTTTCTTCGTGTTTTGGATCTGGATTGGTTTTGCCAAAACCACCCTTCCGTGTTTTGGGTTCTGGGTTTTGTGTTTTGGATCTGTATTTTTTTGAAAAAAAGCATAAAAACAGCTAAAATCACAGAATTTGTAGGTTTTTCTGCTCCTATGCTATTATTAACCTCAATAACCTTAATTTCCACTCATTTCCAGTCTATTCTGAACACCTCACACCTCACAATAGTGTTTTTATGTCCAAAAGGTCGCACCGAGTTAGCTGGATGACTAAGCTAAGCGACACGAGTGGGCGGCACAAACACGTGACCCATCTAGGCATGATACTGCAGTGGCAGACAGGATGGCAGTTTGAAAAACTAGGCCCTAAACTGTACACAATGCAAAGAAAAAAAGAGGTGCAAGATGGAATTGTCCTTGGGCCCTCCCACCCACCCTTATGTTGTATAAACAGGACATGCACACTTTAACAAAGCAATCATTTCAGCGCCAGGGTCTGCCACACAACTGTGGCTGAAATGATTGGTTCGTTTGGGCAAAACAAGCTGGCAATTAATCTGTCCCTGCACAAACTGGCACTACGGAGGCAAGATGTCATCCTCATCCTCCTCATCCTCACCCTCTTCAGTGTGTACATCCTCATCCTCACAAAGTATTAACTCGTCCCCACTTGAATCCACCACCACAGGTCCCTCTGTACGTTCTGGAGGCTGGTCTCCCTGGAAGAGCTGATAATTCATTTTGATGAACATCATCTTCTCCACATTCTGTGGAAGCAACCTCCTACGCCTTTCGCTGACAAGGTTCCCGGCTGCACTAAACACTCTTTCGGAGTACACACTGGAGGGGGGCAACTCAGGTAAAATAGAGCCAGTTTGTACAGCGGCCTCCAAATTGCCTCTTTTTCCTGCCAGTACAGGTATGGACTGTCTGACATGCCTACGTGGATGCTGTCACCGATGTAATCCTCCACCATTCTGTCAATGGTGATAGTATCATATGCAGTGACAGTAGACATGTCAGAAATTGTTGCCAGGTCCTTCAGTCCGGACCAGATGTCCAAACTTGGTCCTGCCTGCCCTGCATCACCGCCAGCGGGTTGCTTAGGATACCTAAGTTTTTTCCTGGCAGCCCCAGTTGCGGGAGAAAATGAAGAAGGAGCTGTTGACATGTCACGTTCCGCTTCAGCTGACAGTGTGTTCACCAGCAGGTCTTTGCACCTCTGCAGGCTTGTATCGCCCGGAAAGAGAGACACCACATGGGCTTTAAACCTAGGATCGAGCACGGTGGCCAAAATGTAGTGGTCTGATTTCAACAGATTGACCACCCTGGAATCCTGGCAAAGCGAATGAAGGGCTTCATCCACAAGTCCCACATGCCGAGCGGAATCGCTCCGTCTTAGCTCCTCCTTCACTTTCTCCAGCTGCTTCTGCAAAAGCCTGATGAGGGGAATGACCTGACTCAAGCTGGCAGTGTCTGAACTGACTTCACGTGTGGCAAGTTCGAAGGGCTGGAGAACCTTGCACAACACGGAAATCATTCTCCACTGCGCTTGAGTCAGGTGCATACCCCCCTCCTTTGCCTATATCATAGGTGGATGTATAGGCTTGTATGGCCTTTTGCTGCTCCTCCATCCTCTGAAGCATATAGAGGGTTGAGTTCCACGGCGTCACAACCTCTTGCTTCAGGTGATGGCGGGGCAGGTTCAAGAGTGTTTGCTGGCGCTCCAGTCTTCGGCACGCAGTCGCTGAATGGCGAAAGTGGCCAGAAATTTTTCGGGCCACCCAAAACATCTCCTGCACGCCCCTGTCGCTTTTCAGAAAATTCTGCACCACCAAGTTTATTGTGTGAGCAAAACATGGGACGTGCTGGAATTTGCCCAGATGTAATGCCCGCACAATATTGGTGGCGTTGTCAGATATCACAAATCCCCAGGAGAGTCTAAGTGGGGTAAGCCACTGGGCGATGATTTCCCTCAGTTTCTCTAAGAGGTTGTCGACGGTGTGCCTCTTACTGAAACCGGTGATACACAGCGTAGCCTGCCTTGGAACGAGCTGGCGTTTCTGAGATGCTGCTACTGGTGACGCTGCTGCTGTTGCTGCGTAAGGTGATACATCTACCCAGTGGGCTGTCACAGTCATATAGTCCTTAGTCTGCCCTGTTCCACTTGTCCACATGTCCGTGGTTAAGTGGACATTGTGTACAACGGCATTTTTCAGGACACTGAGGACACTTTTTCTGACGTTTCTGTACAGTCTCGGTATCGCCTGCCTAGTGAAGTGGAATCTAGACGGGATTTGGAACCGGGGACACACTACCTCCATCAATTGTCTAAATCCCACTGCACTAATGGCGGATACCAGACGCACATCTAACACCAACATAGCAGTCAAGGCCTCAGTTATACGTTTTGCTTCAGGATGACTGTTGTCGTACTTCATCCTCCTCGCTAAGGACTGTTGGAGGGTCAATTGTTTAGTAAAAGTAGTGGTGTTCCTACTTCCTCTCTGGGATGATGAATGACTCCCAGCAGCAGCAACAGCAGCAGCGGCAGCAGTAGGCGTAGCAATGCAGGATCCTCCGGAGGAATCCCGGATAGGAGAGTCAGTCATGCCAGTGACATGGCCTGCAGGACTACTTCCGATCCTGACTAAGGAGGAAATTGACGAGGAGGGAGTTGATGGTGTGGTTTGCAGGCGCTTGGATACAACAGGACAACGGGATTTAGGTGTCCCTGGACTGCTTACGGTCTTAGCCAAAGTTTCTGAACTTGACAGTAACTTTTTATGAACGCGCTGCAGGTGCCGTATAAGGGAGGATGTTCCTAGGTGGTTGACGTCCCTACCCCTACTTATTTCACCTTTACATATGGTACATATGGCAAGACAGTTGTTGTCCGGATTTGGATAGAAATATTGCCAGACCAAAGAGGTGGAATGTTTGGTCTTCTGCCCAGGCATGACCGTGATGGGCTTTTTCATCCCACGGACAACAACTGTCTCCCCCGGAGCCTGATTTAAACAAACCACATCACCATCAGAATCCTCCTCGCCAACTTCCTCCTCAGCGCCAGCTACACCAGTATCCTCATCCTGTTGTACTTCAACAGTGACATCTTCAATTGGCATATCAGCAAGTGGACTGTGGGTGCTCCTTTCAGCACTTGCAGGGGGCGTGCAAATGGTGGAAAGAGCCACCTCTTCCCGTCCAGTGCTGGGAAGGTCAGGCATCGCAACCACCACCACACTTGGACTCTCCTTGGGGATTTGTGATATCTTCTTAGAAAGCACAGTTCTTCGCTGTGCTTTTGCCAGCTTAAATCTTTAGATTTTTTTAGTGGGAGGAGGGCTTCCATCGTCATGTGAAGCTGAACCACTAGTCATGAACATACTAGGGATCGACCTTAGCCGTTCCTTGCCACTCCGTGTCGTAAATGGCATATTGGCAAGTTTACGTTTCTCTTCAGCTGATTTAAATGTTTTTTTCAAGGTTATTTTCCTGAACTTTGTCATTTGGGATTGTGTGTGCCCTCTATTATGACATTGGGCATCGGCCTTGGCAGACGACGTTGATGGCATGTTATCGTCTATGTCATGACTAGTGGCAGCAGCTTCAGCACTAGGAGGAAGTGGTTCTTGATCTTTCTCTATTTTATTTTTATCGGAGAAAGTTTGGTCCTCCATTTATGTTATATCGATTTGATATATACGTGCGGCTAAACACAAAAAATATTTTTTTATTTTTGCTGGAGAGTAGTGCACTTTGTGGGTTACACCAGCCTTTAAGAAATGAGCCAGCCGGCTCTTTACTTATGGGACACAGGCGCACGCTTGGCGATGCTCCTTTGTAGATGCACGTGCGGCTACTGCGCACACAATTCACAAACACAGAAAATAATTTTTTTTTTGGTTTGGACTGGAGTGTACTTTGGGGGTTACAGCACCCTTTAACGGTCAAGCCAGCCGGCCCTTTACTTATGACACAGGCGCACGCTTGGCACTACTTTGTTGATGCACGTGCGGCTACTGCGCACACAATTCACAAACACAGAAAATTATATATTTTTTGGTTTGGACTGGAGTGTACTTTGGGGGTTACAGCACCCTTTAACGGTCAAGCCAGCCGGCCCTTTACTTATGAGACAGGCGCACGCTTGGCACTACTTTGTTGATGCACGTGCGGCTACTGCGCACACAATTCACAAACACAGAAAATAATTTTTTTTTTGGTTTGGACTGGAGTGTACTTTGGAGGTTACAGCACCCTTTAACGGTCAAGCCAGCCGGCCCTTTACTTATGACACAGGCGCACGCTTGGCACTACTTTGTTGATGCACGTGCGGCTACTGCGCACACAATTCACAAACACAGAAAATAATTTTTTTTTCGGTTTGGACTGGAGTGTACTTTGGGGGTTACAGCACCCTTTAACGGTCAAGCCAGCCGGCCCTTTACTTATGACACAGGCGCACGCTTGGCACTACTTTGTTGATGCACGTGCGGCTACTGCGCACACAATTCACAAACACAGAAAATTATATTTTTTTTGGTTTGGACTGGAGTGTACTTTGGGGGTTACAGCACCCTTTAACGGTCAAGCCAGCCGGCCCTTTACTTATGAGACAGGCGCACGCTTGGCACTACTTTGTTGATGCACGTGCGGCTACTGCGCACACAATTCACAAACACAGAAAATAATTTTTTTTTTGGTTTGGACTGGAGTGTACTTTGGAGGTTACAGCACCCTTTAACGGTCAAGCCAGCCGGCCCTTTACTTATGAGACAGGCGCACGCTTGGCACTACTTTGTTGATGCACGTGCGGCTACTGCGCACACAATTCACAAACACAGAAAATAATTTTTTTTTTGGTTTGGACTGGAGTGTACTTTGGGGGTTACAGCACCCTTTAACGGTCAAGCCAGCCGGCCCTTTACTTATGACACAGGCGCACGCTTGGCACTACTTTGTTGATGCACGTGCGGCTACTGCGCACACAATTCACATTCACAGAAAATATTATTTTTTTTGGTTTGGACTGGAGTGTACTTTGGGGGTTACAGCACCCTTTAACGGTCAAGCCAGCCGGCCCTTTACTTTTGACACAGGCGCACGCTTGGCACTACTTTGTTGATGCACGTGCGGCTACTGCGCACACAATTCACAAACACAGAAAATAATTTTTTTTGGGTTTGGACTGGAGTGTACTTTGGGGGTTACAGCACCCTTTAACGGTCAAGCCAGCCGGCCCTTTACTTATGACACAGGCGCACGCTTGGCACTACTTTGTTGATGCACGTGCGGCTACTGCGCACACAATTCACAAACACAAAAAATATATAATTTTTTTAGCACTTGGGGGGAGCACCCCTGATGGACAGAGCACCCCCTGGACAACACTACAGCACCCCTTTAGGACTGGGACACTGCACAGGACTTTGGAGTGGACACAGCCCCTATGGACAACTGACTGCACAACACAGTCCAGCCAGCTCCTATGGACTTTGAAGTAGTGGACACAGCCTCTATTAACAACAGCAGCACAGCACTACACAGCCAGCCCCTATGGACTTTGAAGTAGTGGACAACAGCAGCACTACACTACACTACACTACACAGCCCAGCCAGCCCTAACTCCCACTCTCCCTCTTCACTGTCCACAGCCGAGTGAGAAAATGGCGCCGACGCGGGTACCTTATATAGGATCCAAAACCCGCGAGACTCGGAAGGCGGGAAGATGACGTTTTGCCTCGATTTCAGAATCCGAGTCAGGCGGGAAAAGTCGAGCCTGACTCGGATCGGACTCGGATCGGGGGGGATCGGGGGGTTCGGATTTCAGAAATCCGAACCCGCTCACCCCTAATATATATATTCACATACGTTGGTGATTTGAACGGCCTACAGAACACTAATACTACACTGCAATTCAACTCTTATTTCCCTCAAACTGGGACTTGCAAAGACTGTTCCCCAGGATCAGTAGAGTTGGATTATAATAAAAATCATTAACCTGCAGGGACAGTTATAGTTCTCAGAGCAGCAAGAAAGCACAGGGACGGGCTTGCAACATCCAAGAGGCAGTATCAGAACCCGTGTGAGGGGCAACTTAAAGTGGCAGCGTAACAGTTACAAGCATTAGTACTCATCAGGGAGTGTCATGATAGATAAACTTACTGCGTATTCAAAAGTGCACCACCGAAAAGGGGGATAGACTTTAGGGACCGAGTTCACATATGGTCATGCATAATTGTTGGTAGTATTATTGCATTATAAGTGTGGTTATTTTATGTAGAGAATAAGCATAAAACTAACTATTTTGGTTATAGCACAAGAACTAAGGCCCTCATTCAGAGCCGTACGCTCTGAGCAGAGCGCACGCTCTGAATGAGGGCCGCCCTCCTTAAAAATGGAGCGTCCTCCTGGACGCTCGTATAGCTGTGGGTCACCACCCACAGCCTATACGAGCGTGCAGTTTGATGGCCGCGATGGTCTTGACCATCGCGACCATCGAAACTGCGAGCCGGAGCCTGCGGTTGAGGTTTTCAACCGCAAGCTCCGGAGTGATTTTGGCTCTATCAGAGCCAAAATCACTCCCACTGACATCACTAGTGATGTCAGTGGGCCGGCTTCTGATAGGAGGCGTTCCCGTGGGAACGCCCCCGTCAGGGAGGCACGCCCCCGGCACGCCCACCAAAGGGGGCGTGCTGTCAATCAACATCGACAGCACGCCCCCTTTGATCAGACACAACGAGCGAAGGACTTTCCTTCGCTCGTCGCGTCAGGCGCATGCGCACGACGGAGCTCCCTCCGTCGTGCGCATGCTCAGTGCAGAACATCGACCCACTTGCGAGCGGACAGCCGCTCGCGAGTGGGTCTGAATCAGGGCCTAAGTGTTCCGGTAATATAAAGTTGCTGCAGGACCTGAGTACATTTATTGTTGTTTTACATTAAAATGCATTTATTGTACGGTGCAGTGTTAAAGTAATTCTGGTTGGTTCACTTTCACCCTTGGTGAACCTGTTAAGTGCGAATAAATCCACCCTATTGCTCAGTTTATTGCTGATATTTATATTGAATCGTTTGGAAGACTACAAAAAACCAAGAACTGTGGGCCTGATTCAGAGCCGGACGCTCTGACCAGAGCGCTCGCTCTGAATCAGGGCCCTCCTACCTAACATTGGAGCGGCCTCTTGGACGCTCGCATAGCTGTGGGTTACCACCCACAGCTTATGCGAGCGTCCATGATGATGGTCGCGATGGTCAAGACCATCGCGACCATCGGGCTTGCGACGAGACCCTGCTACTTTGGTGCGAGACTCCCTCTGTCATGCGCATGCGCACTAGGGCACCATCGACCCGCTTGCGAGCGTCCTGCGCTCGCGAGCGGGTCTGAATCAGGCCCTGTGTTTGGTAAGCCATTTAGCTACTTCACTACACCTTGCCTTACCTGTGTTTGTGCTGTATTACATACAGTATATACTAGGGGTGAGCGGGTTCGGATTTCTGAAATCCGAACCCCCCCGAGCCCCCCCGATCCGAGTCCGATCCGAGTCAGGCTCGACTTTTCCCGCCTGACTCGGATCTGACATCGAGGCAAAACGTCATCATCCCGCCTTCCGAGTCTCGCGGGTTTTGGATCCTATATAAGGTACCCGCGTCGGCGCCATTTTCTCACTCGGCTGTGGACAGTGAAGAGGGAGGGTGGGAGTTAGTGCTGTGTAGTGTAGTGTAGTGTAGTGCTGCTGTTGTCCACTACTTCAAAGTCCATAGGGGCTGGCTGTGTTGTGCTGTGCTGCTGTTGTTAATAGGGGCTGTGTCCACTACTTCAAAGTCCATAGGGGCTGGCTGGACTGTGTTGTGCAGTCAGTTCCAAAGTCCTGTGCAGTGTCCCAGTCCTAAAGGGGTGCTGTAGTGTTGTCCAGGGGGTGCTCTGTCCATCAGGGGTGCTCCCCCCAAGTGCTAAAAAAATAATATATTTTCTGTGTTTGTGAATTGTGTGCGCAGTAGCCGCACGTGCATCAACAAAGTAGTGCCAAGCGTGCGCCTGTGTCATAAGTAAAGGGCCGGCTGGCTTGACCGTTAAGGGTGCTGTAACCCCCGAAAGTACACTCCAGTCCAAACCAAAAAAAAAAATATTTTCTGTGTTTGTGAATTGTGTGCGCAGTAGCCGCACGTGCATCAACAAAGTAGTGCCAAGCGTGCGCCTGTGTCATAAGTAAAGGGCCGGCTGGCTTGACCGTTAAGGGTGCTGTAACCCCCGAAAGTACACTCCAGTCCAAACCTAAAAAAAAATTATTTTCTGTGTTTGTGAATTGTGTGCGCAGTAGCCGCACGTGCATCAACAAAGTAGTGCCAAGCGTGCGCCTGTGTCATAAGTAAAGGGCCGGCTGGCTTGACCGTTAAAGGGTGTTGTAACCCCCGAAAGTACACTCCAGTCCAAACCAAAAAAAAATTATTTTCTGTGTTTGTGAATTGTGTGCGCAGTAGCCGCACGTGCATCAACAAAGTAGTGCCAAGCGTGCGCCTGTGTCATAAGTAAAGGGCCGGCTGGCTTGACCGTTAAGGGTGCTGTAACCCCCGAAAGTACACTCCAGTCCAAACCTAAAAAAAAATTATTTTCTGTGTTTGTGAATTGTGTGCGCAGTAGCCGCACGTGCATCAACAAAGTAGTGCCAAGAGTGCCCCTGTGTCATAAGTAAAGGGCCGGCTGGCTTGACCGTTAAAGGGTGCTGTAACCCCCGAAAGTACACTCCAGTCCAAACCAAAAAAAAATTATTTTCTGTGTTTGTGAATTGTGTGCGCAGTAGCCGCACGTGCATCAACAAAGTAGTGCCAAGCGTGCGCCTGTGTCATAAGTAAAGGGCCGGCTGGCTTGACCGTTAAAGGGTGCTGTAACCCCTGAAAGTACACTCCAGTCCAAACCAAAAAAAAAATATTTTCTGTGTTTGTGAATTGTGTGCGCAGTAGCCGCACGTGCATCAACAAAGTAGTGCCAAGCGTGCGCCTGTGTCATAAGTAAAGGGCCGGCTGGCTTGACCGTTAAAGGGTGCTGTAACCCCCGAAAGTACACTCCAGTCCAAACCAAAAAAAAATTATTTTCTGTGTTTGTGAATTGTGTGCGCAGTAGCCGCACGTGCATCAACAAAGTAGTGCCAAGCGTGCGCCTGTGTCATAAGTAAAGGGCCGGCTGGCTTGACCGTTAAGGGTGCTGTAACCCCTGAAAGTACACTCCAGTCCAAACCTAAAAAAAAATTATTTTCTGTGTTTGTGAATTGTGTGCGCAGTAGCCGCACGTGCATCAACAAAGTAGTGCCAAGAGTGCCCCTGTGTCATAAGTAAAGGGCCGGCTGGCTTGACCGTTAAAGGGTGCTGTAACCCCCGAAAGTACACTCCAGTCCAAACCAAAAAAAAATTATTTTCTGTGTTTGTGAATTGTGTGCGCAGTAGCCGCACGTGCATCAACAAAGTAGTGCCAAGCGTGCGCCTGTGTCATAAGTAAAGGGCCGGCTGGCTTGACCGTTAAAGGGTGCTGTAACCCCTGAAAGTACACTCCAGTCCAAACCAAAAAAAAATTATTTTCTGTGTTTGTGAATTGTGTGCGCAGTAGCCGCACGTGCATCAACAAAGTAGTGCCAAGCGTGCGCCTGTGTCATAAGTAAAGGGCCGGCTGGCTTGACCGTTAAGGGTGCTGTAACCCCCGAAAGTACACTCCAGTCCAAACCAAAAAAAAAATTATTTTCTGTGTTTGTGAATTGTGTGCGCAGTAGCCGCACGTGCATCAACAAAGTAGTGCCAAGAGTGCCCCTGTGTCATAAGTAAAGGGCCGGCTGGCTTGACCGTTAAAGGGTGCTGTAACCCCCGAAAGTACACTCCAGTCCAAACCAAAAAAAAAATTATTTTCTGTGTTTGTGAATTGTGTGCGCAGTAGCCGCACGTGCATCAACAAAGTAGTGCCAAGCGTGCGCCTGTGTCATAAGTAAAGGGCCGGCTGGCTTGACCGTTAAGGGTGCTGTAACCCCCGAAAGTACACTCCAGTCCAAACCTAAAAAAAAATTATTTTCTGTGTTTGTGAATTGTGTGCGCAGTAGCCGCACGTGCATCAACAAAGTAGTGCCAAGCGTGCGCCTGTGTCATAAGTAAAGGGCCGGCTGGCTTGACCGTTAAAGGGTGCTGTAACCCCCGAAAGTACACTCCAGTCCAAACCAAAAAAAAATTATTTTCTGTGTTTGTGAATTGTGTGCGCAGTAGCCGCACGTGCATCAACAAAGTAGTGCCAAGCGTGCGCCTGTGTCATAAGTAAAGGGCCGGCTGGCTTGACCGTTAAAGGGTGCTGTAACCCCCAAAGTACACTCCAGTCCAAACCAAAAAAAAATTATTTTCTGTGTTTGTGAATTGTGTGCGCAGTAGCCGCACGTGCATCAACAAAGTAGTGCCAAGAGTGCGCCTGTGTCATAAGTAAAGGGCCGGCTGGCTTGACCGTTAAAGGGTGCTGTAACCCACAAAGTACACTCCAGTCCGAACCAAAAAAAAATTTATTTTCTGTGTTTAGCCGCACGTATATATCAAATCGATATAACATAAATGGAGGACCAAACTTTCTCCGATAAAAATAAAATAGAGAAAGATCAAGAACCACTTCCTCCTAGTGCTGAAGCTGCTGCCACTAGTCATGACATAGACGATAACATGCCATCAACGTCGTCTGCCAAGGCCGATGCCCAATGTCATAGTAGAGGGCACATACAATCCCAAATGGCAAAGTTCAGGAAAATGACCTTGAAAAAGACATTTAAATCAGCTGAAGAGAAACGTAAACTTGCCAATATGCCATTTACGACACGGAGTGGCAAGGAACGGCTAAGGTCGATCCCTAGTATGTTCATGACTAGTGGTTCAGCTTCACATGACGATGGAAGCACTCCTCCCACTAAAAAAATCAAAAGAGTTAAGCTGGCAAAAGCACAGCGAAGAACTGTGCTTTCTAAGAAGATATCACAAATCCCCAAAGAGAGTCCAAGTGTGGTGGTGGTTGCGATGCCTGACCTTCCCAGCACTGGACGGGAAGAGGTGGCTCTTTCCACCATTTGCACGCCCCCTGCAAGTGCTGAAAGGAGCACCCACAGTCCACTTGCTGATATGCAAATTGAAGATGTCACTGTTGAAGTACAACAGGATGAGGATACTGGTGTAGCTGGCGCTGAGGAGGAAGTTGGCGAGGAGGATTCTGATGGTGATGTGGTTTGTTTAAATCAGGCTCCGGGGGAGACAGTTGTTGTCCGTGGGATGAAAAAGCCCATCACGGTCATGCCTGGGCAGAAGACCAAACATTCCACCTCTTTGGTCTGGCAATATTTCTATCCAAATCCGGACAACAACTGTCTTGCCATATGTACCATATGTAAAGGTGAAATAAGTAGGGGTAGGGACGTCAACCACCTAGGAACATCCTCCCTTATACGGCACCTGCAGCGCGTTCATAAAAAGTTACTGTCAAGTTCAGAAACTTTGGCTAAGACCGTAAGCAGTCCAGGGACACCTAAATCCCGTTGTCCTGTTGTATCCAAGCGCCTGCAAACCACACCGTCAACTCCCTCCTCGTCAATTTCCTCCTTAGTCAGGATCGGAAGTAGTCCTGCAGGCCATATCACTGGCATGACTGACTCTCCTATCCGGGATTCCTCCGGAGGATCCTGCATTGCTACGCCTACTGCTGCCGCTGCTGCTGTTGCTGCTGCTGCTGGGAGTCGTTCATCATCCCAGAGAGGAAGTAGGAACACCACTACTTTTACTAAACAATTGACCCTCCAACAGTCCTTAGCGAGGAGGATGAAGTACGACAGCAGTCATCCTGAAGCAAAACGTATAACTGAGGCCTTGACTGCTATGTTGGTGTTAGACGTGCGTCCGGTATCCGCCATTAGTGCAGTGGGATTTAGACAATTGATGGAGGTAGTGTGTCCCCGGTTCCAAATCCCGTCTAGATTCCACTTCACTAGGCAGGCGATACCGAGACTGTACAGAAACGTCAGAAAAAGTGTCCTCAGTGTCCTGAAAAATGCCGTTGTACACAATGTCCACTTAACCACGGACATGTGGACAAGTGGAACAGGGCAGACTAAGGACTATATGACTGTGACAGCCCACTGGGTAGATGAATCACCTTACGCAGCAACAGCAGCAGCGTCACCAGTAGCAGCATCTCAGAAACGCCAGCTCGTTACAAGGCAGGCTACGCTGTGTATCACCGGTTTCAGTAAGAGGCACACCGCCGACAACCTCTTAGAGAAACTGAGGGAAATCATCGCCCAGTGGCTTACCCCACTTAGACTCTCCTGGGGATTTGTGATATCTGACAACGCCACCAATATTGTGCGGGCATTACATCTGGGCAAATTCCAGCACGTCCCATGTTTTGCTCACACAATAAACTTGGTGGTGCAGAATTTTCTGAAAAGCGACAGGGGCGTGCAGGAGACGCTTTGGGTGGCCCGAAAAATTTCTGGCCACTTTCGCCATTCAGCGACTGCGTGCCGAAGACTGGAGCGCCAGCAAACACTCTTGAACCTGCCCCGCCATCACCTGAAGCAAGAGGTTGTGACGCGGTGGAACTCAACCCTCTATATGCTTCAGAGGATGGAGGAGCAGCAAAAGGCCATACAAGCCTATACATCCACCTATGACATAGGCAAAGGAGGGGGTATGCACCTGACTCAAGCGCAGTGGAGAATGATTTCCGTGTTGTGCAAGGTTCTTCAGCCCTTCGAACTTGCCACACGTGAAGTCAGTTCAGACACTGCCAGCTTGAGTCAGGTCATTCCCCTCATCAGGCTTTTGCAGAAGCAGCTGGAGAAAGTGAAGGAGGAGCTAAGACGGAGCGATTCCGCTCGGCATGTGGGACTTGTGGATGAAGCCCTTCATTCGCTTTGCCAGGATTCCAGGGTGGTCAATCTGTTGAAATCAGACCACTACATTTTGGCCACCGTGCTCGATCCTAGGTTTAAAGCCTATGTGGTGTCTCTCTTTCCGGCCGACACAAGCCTGCAGAGGTGCAAAGACCTGCTGGTGAACACACTGTCAGCTGAAGCGGAACGTGACACGTCAACGGCTCCTTCTTCATTTTCTCCCGCAACTGGGGCTGCCAGGAAAAAACTTAGGTATCCTAAGCAACCCGCTGGCGGTGATGCAGGGCAGGCAGGACCAAGTTTGGACATCTGGTCCGGACTGAAGGACCTGGCAACAATTTCTGACATGTCTACTGTCACTGCATATGATACTGTCACCATTGACAGAATGGTGGAGGATTACATCGGTGACAGCATCCAAGTAGGCATGTCAGACAGTCCATACCTGTACTGGCAGGAAAAAGAGGCAATTTGGAGGCCCCTGTACAAACTGGCTCTATTTTACCTGAGTTGCCCCCCCTCCAGTGTGTACTCCGAAAGAGTGTTTAGTGCAGCCGGGAACCTTGTCAGCGAAAGGCGTAGGAGGTTGCTTCCACAGAATGTGGAGAAGATGATGTTCATCAAAATGAATTATCAGCTCTTCCAGGGAGACCAGCCTCCAGAAGGTACAGAGGGACCTGTGGTGGTGGATTCAAGTGGGGACGAGTTAATACTTTGTGAGGATGAGGATGTACACACTGAAGAGGGTGAGGAATCGGTGGATGAGGAGGATGAGGATGACATCTTGCCTCCGTAGAGCCAGTTTGTGCAGGGACACATTAATTGCCAGCTTGTTTTGTGGGGGCCCAAACGAACCAATCATTTCAGCCACAGTTGTGTGGCAGACCCTGGCGCTGAAATGATTGATTTGTTAAAGTGTGCATGTCCTGTTTATACAACATAAGGGTGGGTGGGAGGGCCCAAGGACAATTCCATCTTGCACCTCTTTTTTTCTTTGCATTATGTACAGTTTGGGGCCTAGTTTTTCTAACTGCCATCCTGCCTGCCACTGCAGTGTCACTCCTAGATGGGTCACGTGTTTGTGCCGCCCACTCGTGTCGCTTAGCATAGTCATCCAGCTACCTCGGTGCAACCTTTTGGACATAAAAACACTATTGTGAGGTGTGAGGTGTTCAGAATAGACTGGAAATGAGTGGAAATTAAGGTTATTGAGGTTAATAATAGCATAGGAGCAGAAAAACCTACAAATTCTGTGATTTTAGCTGTTTTTATGCTTTTTTTCAAAAAAATACAGATCCAAAACACAAAACCCAGAACCCAAAACACGGAAGGGTGGTTTTGGCAAAACCAATCCAGATCCAAAACACGAAGAAAGATCCAGATCCAAAACCAAAACACAAAACACGAAAAGTGGCCGATGCACACCCCTAGTATATACCGTATATGTGTAAATATATGTATGTATGTGTATATTTATATACATGTGTGTATGGATATGTGTGATATATACATCACATGATTGTGCATATGAGATGGGTGTGCTTGTTTCATCTGCACACACATTAGCATGATTTAGTACAACGGGGATATTATTTGTTATAAGTAATAAAGTATAACAGAGACGCCACATATTATAGATTCCGTTTCTCTCCTGTTAAATGTTATTTTCTATTATTTTTAATATAGAAATTCACTACAGCTGTACTAGTCGAACTGCACATAGGCAGCTGTTTATGGATATACACATTCAACTACTACTCAAGAATAAAGCTGCATACACACACAACGATTTCTTGAACGATTATCGTTAAACGATAGCGTTTAACGATAATCGTTTGAAAAAATCGTTCACTTTCTGAGTCAAACGATTATCGTTCATGCGCGTTCACATTTGTAGTTTGTAGGTCAGTCAGACTTGTCAACTGAACGATTTTCATTAAGGGAATATGCAAAAATCGTTTGTAGTTGATAAAAATCGTTCATTACACTTTAAAAAATCTGACAGATAATCTGACAGAGAATCGTTCATAAAAATCGTTCATAAAATCAGTTATTTTTAAAATGGCATGTTGTTCTTTAGTTAAATATTTTAGCAAATCTACAGGAGATGTGTGCCTAACACTAGCAGAGTTATGTAGCAAGTTGTGTGTTATAACACTCTACACATTTATAAATCTTTTTATAAATGGATTGATTACATGATAGATGCTCCATTTTTGATTGGGGCATTCTTTAGTAAGGTTCTAGATTTATTATGTTTGTCTTTTCTCTTCTTCTCCCCCTTGTTTTCCTTTTGTCATACATATTACGGATTTACTATACAATTATAAGATGACATTAAGCTATTCCCTTCTAAATTGGTAGAATGTATATTTTTTTGATTAATGTTATAATGATGCATAATTTTATTTTTAGATCATTTTTATCTTTATTTTTATCTTTATTTTTTTCCCAATTATTTATTTCTATATTTATATATATCTGTTTTATAGAGACATAGGGCCTGATTCAGAAGCGCTCGTAAAAAGCGAGCGCTCGCTCTGAATCAGGGAGGCCGCTTTTTTTTTTTCTTTTGTCCCGGCCTCCTGGCCACTCGCTAAGCTGTGGGTGACCACCCACAGCTTTTGCGAGCAGCTAGGTGATGGTTGCGATGGTCGCGACCAACGTGCTTGCGACGAGACCCTTGCGGTAGGGTCTCGTTCCCGCAATCCCCAGTGAGCTTCCTGCTGTAATAGAGCAGGAAGCTCACTACTGACATCACGAGTGATGTCAGTAGGGCCACCCTCAAACGGCAGGCGTTGGCCAGCCACCCCCCCACCTACAAAATGGGCTGAGCTGTCGACAGCCGCCCCGTTTTGTTGCGAGCACCGCAGCAAGTGATTTCTCGCTCGCTCCGGGGCTCTCGCACACGCAGTGCACACGCGGTGCATGCGCACTGCCCAGCCATCGACCCTCTTGCGAGCGCATAGCGCTTGCGAGCGGGTCTGAATCAGGCCCATAATTTTTTGTGTATATTATAGAATATGTCAGCAGATATCTTGTTTTAGGAACAGTGAACCTGATTCAGAACCGGACGCTATTTGCGAATGATCGTTCAGAAAGAGGGGCCGGCTATTTAAATTGAGCGCTCGCTCTTTGCGGTCTGTTGACGCCTCTATGTCTGAGCGAGCGAACAAAACATGCGCTCGCTATTTTGTAAAGACCTCCCTGGCCGTTCGCATTATACGTCATCTCCGCTATTTATTAGATTAATCGAATACATCGAAAGGCGTCTGAACTGCTCGCAGTGCTTGTGGTTGGATTTTCCTACCGCTATCACTGTGAGCAGTTTTGGCTAAAAGACAACCAAGTGACGTGATCGATATAGCTCCTTTACTAATTATGCACACCCTTAAAACGCCCGTTTTGACGTTTAAGCACGCCTGCGTTCGGATCTCCACTCCCCGTTTTCAAGCACCTTCCCCTGTTACCACCCACAAACGCCTCATTCTGTCACTCAAAATAGCAGATCCTCGCTGTTTTGCGAGCGCACGATTTCCAACTGCAATGACTGGTTGGCGCATGCGCATTACGACCCATACACATGCGCAGATGTGCGAACATCGCTCGGAGCGAACGAGCGGCCGCTTACGAGCGGCTCTGAATCAGGCCCAGTGATTGATCTGATTATACACATGTGTGTTCTTTTGAATCAGACTGGGTATATTAAGGGTGAATGGACTCTGTTATAGACAGACCCCTCTGAGGAAATCCCGTATGGGAAGAAAGGCGTCAGAGACTTCAAACGCTACACCTATCACTACTATTTCCAGCAATACCTCCATCAGCTGAGCCTCCACCTGCTGCATCTAACCCCTTTGTTTGTGAGAGACGGAGTGTTGCAACACATCGGGCGCTGACACGCTGCTGCAGGATACCCAGACAGCGCCCGAATTCACGTGCTGGAACCGGGCACTGCAGGGGTCAGCGGCCCCGCTCCTGAGCACGCGGTGCGGGAAGTCTGCTCCATGCCACGGCCCTGCAGCGCAGCTAACAGCCGGGCTGGCTCCTTACGTTGTGGAGAGCTACGAGCCGGGAACTAGTAGAATAGATCATTTGCTTCCACCATTAAGGCTCACTAAGGACCTCATTCAGAGTCGGTCGTTGTGGCCGCACGGTCGTAAGGGAAAAGGGGCCGGATATGCTAATGATGCACTCGCAATTTGCGTCGTTAAGATAGGATCGTTAGCTAGACGACCAAGGGGAGGATGCGGCCGTAAGACGTAAGACAAAAAATATGCCCCCTTCTAGTTCACATTACACGTCATCTTTGGGCATATAAGCATTAATCGAGACCATCGGGAACCATCGGAACTGGTCGTAGAGCTTAAGGTTGACCATACCCTCTCTTAAGCTCTACGATCAAGTCAGTGTAAAATCCTCCCATGTCACATGTGCCATGACACTACTTAGTTAATTATGCACTCCCATAAAACGCCGTTTGCAAAGTCAGGCACGCCTGCGTTCGGATCTCCACTCCCCCGTTCACAAGCACCTTCCCCTGTTACCACCCACAAATGCCTCATCCTGTCACTCAAACTACCGACCTGGCCAAGTTAAAGGAGAGAGATATTTCTGATCGTAACAGCTAGTTTGCGCACACGCATTGCGAATTTTACACATGCGCAGTTTAGCGAACATTGTTGGCGTACGACCGTGCGGCCGCAACGACCGACTCTGAGTGAGGTCCAAAATTTGGAGGACGTTGATGAGTGATCACACAGTATCACATTAATATATGTCATACTAGCAAGACATTGCCATTTGTATCCATTGTGGGAGACTACAACTACTTAAGTAATAGGAATTGACTTGGAGACCATCCTAAATTCCTTTAGTTTATTCCAATTGTCACTAAGTGAGTTTCTCCTGTTGAACTTTGACTGATACATAAGTGACACTTTTGCTGGAACTATAACAAAAACCTTTTCCCCACATGTGGGATGTGAAACATCAATAATACAATTATCTACCTCGAATGGTAGTACCGTGTTTCCCCGATAATAAGACACTGTCTTATTTTTTTTTTTTTGTTAAAAAAAACACCATAGGGCTTATTTTCGGGGTAGGTCTTATATTAATTATCATTGACAGCAGTGCCCCTTATGCAGGCCCCCTTGTAGAAGTGCCCCTTATGCAGGTCCCCCCCTTGCAGGCCCCCTTGTAGAAATGCCACTTATGCAGGTCCACCCCTTGCAGGCCCCCTTGTAGAAATGCCACTTATGCAGGTCCACCCCTTGCAGGCCCCCTTGTAGAAATGCCACTTATGCAGGTCCACCCCTGTAGCAGTGTCCCTTATTGCAGTGCACTTACCTGACTCGCCGCCGTCCGGGATGTCGCTCTCACCTGCGCGCTGACTGGATCTAACATGATCCAGCAGGCGCGGCCGCACAGGATCCTCAACGCGCGGGTGACGTCATGACGTCACCCGCGCACTGCATGACTGGGAACGCTGGTCTCTGCAGCGTTCCCAGCTCAAAATGAGTACAGGTAGATCTTATTTTCGGGGTAGGGCTTAATTTGGACCGGGTTACAAAATTATGGGTAGGTCTTATTATCGGGGAAACACGGTAGATACCTAATACTGTGGTGACCTTAATGACTCAATGATTTTTTTACCCTTTCTTGTTCCGATAATCTCTATTTATTGATTGATATCTATTGGTAATTTTTTATATATATTTTTTTTCGCTATCTGCTGCTATTTCATCTCTTCATATGTATATCTGTATTTTCATTGGCCAGTGATGTCTGTTATATATTGAATTTTACCATTTACAGTGTATTATTAAATTGATCTAATTGTGACTGACATAGTTGTTCTATATTTATATTTTTATTTTGTTTAATTAATCTTTTATTTCAATTTTATTTTATTTTTATTTTATTTTATTTCATCTTATCATTCATTATTCCTTTCATTATATTCAATAGGTTTCAGGGGTTTCACAGCGCTGTTATATACTTTCCCCTGTTAAAAAAACACAAGATACAAAATAAACATATAATGAAATAGGCTACAGGAAAGGAAGCCAAGTGTAACACTAGTGTTGTGTGTGACTGTCCTCCTCTAATAGGAACTCCTCACCTTTTGTAGTCTTCGGGCCTTCACATGCCACAGCAGAGAGACAGGTAACACCCAACCCTTACACAATAATTGACACAATAAATAATACAAGGATATTTATTACACTGGAACACTTCACATTTGCAGAATTTCTTGGAAACAAAAGTTAGCATACAAATGTCACATTTTAATACAGAATCAAGCTAATAACCAATTACATAAAATAATATTACAACCAACGCAGTAGAAATATTTGGAAGTTTGAAAAATTCAGTCATCGATCTACTGCATAGTTATCATATATGTAATAACACTGGGCCAGATTCAGACCCGCTCGCAAGCGGGTCGATGTTTGCCGAATGCGCATGCGCACGACGGAGGGAGCTCCGTCGTGCGCAAACGCGAGACCCGGCGAGCGACGAGGAATATGTTGCTCGGGGTCTCGCACCAAAGGGGGTGTGCTGTCGATGGTGACTGACAGCACGCCCCCTTTGGTGGGCGTGCCGAGGGCGTGGCTGCCAGACGGAGGCGTTCCCATGGGAACGCCTACCGTCTGAGTCCGGCCCCACTGACATCAGGCCGCTTCATTTTTAGGGAGGAGGGCCCTGATTCAGAGTGAGTGCTCTGGTCAGAGCGTTCAGCTCTGAATCAGGCCCACTATACTAAACTACGATGAGTCCACCGGAGCTACTTCTTAAACTCAGTTTAATATATAAATCTAACTGTTAACCATAAATAACTTTCTCCTCACAGTCCATACCTTGAGTCTTCCTTCGCCAACCTTTCGATGGTGCAATTACGGAGAAGTATTAGTTGGTGCACTTACGGAGAAGTATTAGTTGATTTTACTTTAACAAAGTTTACTTTAGTTAAAGTCTATACTGCTAACAGCTGTATTAATTCTGCCCTTTATCCTGCAAAGTTTTAAGGTGCATAGACACGGTATAACGATATCGCTGACTGATCGACCTGCTCCGTCGACCATCCAGCACACCACCAACACACCAACAATGGCCAGCGACCCGCGATCAACTATCGCAGGTCCCTATTGAAACAAGGTCGATATCAACCAAGTTGGCCTACATGCACGCCTGATGGACGATAACGTTATCGTCCATATGTGCTCGCGCATCGTAGTTCGTTGGTGGATTAGAGGGGACCAAAAAATGCACGATATGAATGATAACGATATGATCGATATTGTTATCGTTCATATCGTGCATTTTTATCGTACCGTGTGTACCCAGCATCAGTCTTTCCTGTGCCTGACGTAATTTAGATGCATCCATTTGTACTGAGTGGACGCCTCCCGCCTGCCGTGGTATAGAGACTATTTGATAGCTTTGGTGCAGCAAAGAAGTACTTTTATCTTTAAACTTATTTCTTGCTAAAACTGCTCCTGAGGAATCGGTCAGGGATTTAGATGGGTCACTAACGTACACCTGTCAATTCTCCAGATGTCAAACAGTTGACTGGATTTCTTGCTAGGCAAATAACTTTAGCAATATTAGATGGCTGCAGGGTAACTTAGATAGATACGTCTTATCTGACACCAGTCTATATGACCTATCCGTAACTGGTAGCTGAGACAGTGCTTGAAGTGAGCCTGTATACAATGGTATGGTATACCGGCACTTCCAGCACTTACCCGCCCGCCGCCAAGAGGCATATGGAGAAGGGGCACTACTACTACTACTATGGGCACTACTTCAAGGGGAACTACTACTATGGGCACTATTTCAAGGGGCACTATTACTACTATGGGCACTACTTCAAGGGGCACTACTACTACTACTATGGGCCCTACTTCAAGGGGCACTACTGCTACTACTATGGGGACTACTTCAAGGGGAACTACTACTACTACTATGGGGACTACTTCAAGGGGAACTACTACTACTACTATGGGCACTACTTCAAGGGGCACTACTACTACTACTATGGGCACTACTTCAAGGGGAACTACTACTACTACTATGGGCACTACTTCAAGGGGAACTACTACTACTACTATGGGGACTACTTCAAGGGGAACTACTACTACTACTATGGGCACTACTTCAAGGGGAACTACTACTACTACTATGGGGACTACTTCAAGGGGAACTACTACTACTACTATGGGCACTACTTCAAGGGGCACTATTACTACTATGGGCCCTACTTCAAGGGGAACTACTACTACTACTATGGGCACTACTTCAAGGGGCACTACTGCTACTACTATGGGCACTACTTTAAGGGGAACTACTACTATAGGCACTACTTCAAGGGGCACTACTGCTACTACTATGGGGACTACTTCAAGGGGCACTACTACTACTACTATGGGCACTACTTCAAGGGGCACTACTACTACTACTATGGGCACTACTTCAAGGGGCACTACTGCTACTACTATGGGGACTACTTCAAGGGGAACTACTACTATGGGCACTACTTGAAGGGGAACTACTACTATGGGCACTACTTCAAGGGGCACTACTACTACTACTACTACTACTACGGGCACTACTTCAAGAGGCACTACTACTACTATGGGCACTACTTCAAGAGGCACTACTGTTACTACTATGGGCACTACTTCAAGAGGCACTACTACTGCTATGGGCACTACTTCAAGAGGCACTACTACTACTACTACTACTACGGGCACTACTTCAAGAGGCACTACTACTACTATGGGCACTACTTCAAGAGGCACTACTGTTACTACTATGGGCACTACTTCAAGGGGCACTACTGCTACTACTATGGGCACTACTTCAAGAGGCACTACTGTTACTACTATGGGCACTACTTCAAGGGGCACTACTACTACTACGGGCACTACTTCAAGAGGCACTACTGTTACTACTATGGGCACTACTTCAAGGGGCACTACTACTACTACGGGCACTACTTCAAGAGGCACTACTGTTACTACTATGGGCACTACTTCAAGGGGCACTACTGCTACTACTATGGGCACTACTTCAAGGGGCACTACTACTACTACTACTACTACTGTGGGCACTACCAGTACTATGGGCACTACTACAAGGGGCACTACAAGAGGCACTATTACTATGGGCACTACTGCAACTGGCACTACTACTATATACTGTGGGCACTAATACAAGGGGCACTATTATTGTGGCCAATGTATTGGGGGCACTGTTACTCTTGTGGGCAATGAATAGGGGGCACTACTACTGTGGGCAATGTATATGGGCACTATTACAAGGGGCACTACTACTGTTGGCAATGTATAGTGGACACTATTACTATTGTGGGCAATGTATAGTGACACTACTACTGTGGACATTGTATAGAGAGCACTATTACTGTGGGCATTGTATAGGGGGCACTACTACCAGGGACGCTGCATAGGGGCACTACTACTGTGTACATTGTATAAGAGCACTACTACTGTGGGGCAATGTATAGGGGTCACTACTATAAGGAGCACTACTACTGTCGGCATTGTATAAAGAGCACTACTACTGTGGGCACTGCATAGGGGCATTGTATAAGGGCACTACAACTGTGGGCATTGTATAAGGGCACAACTACTGTGGGCATTGCATAAAGGACACTACTACTGCAGGCATTGTATAGGGGGCACTACTATTGTGTGGCATAATGTGTATAAGAGGTACTACGGTGTGGTACACTATACTATTGAAAAAGAGTGCGTCGTAAGGACACGCACCCTTTTCCGGTGAATGCGCGCCTTCGGTGCACACATAAGTGCAACCTTAGATTTTCCATACCCCCACTATAAAATTCCCACTTCGACCACTGAGCTGAGGTATTTGTGCGGTAAAGGGGATTCTAGTGCTCCCAGCTGGGTTGCAGATCTCTAGAGCTGTCACCCACCACCTTCAAGCCCATCTCCGGACCGCCTGCTTCCACCGGGGTATGAGATCAATCACTCTGGCTCCACCTCTGCCAGCTCACGGCTGCCAGCAGCTTCACACATTGCGGTCTGTTCTCTATGTCTTTGGCCGTATCAGCTATTACACTGCTGCTGTCCCACTGGCACCCAGTTACCCTGTAAGGACTGCGACTATTTCAGTACATAAAGATAGATGACTTTTTCCCCAGTTCCTTTGTGGTCGTTGGAGGAGCTATCCTGCTTGCTGGCGTTCTTCACATACAGGGAATAGAGAGTTAAAGTGATCATCTGTTTTCAAGGTGTTGTCAAGTTGTGGGATTCCTAGATTGCTCATTATTTAAAACCTGATTCCATTTGGGTCACATGTTCTTCCTATGGATCACAGGGCCTCATTCAGAGGCGGTCGTAGGATGCAAGCGGTCGCTCAGAAACTGGGCGGCCGCTTGCATCCTGAATGGCCGCCTCCATGTCGGTCATTAGGCTGTGGGTTAACAACCACAGCTCTAACGACCACTAAGGGAGATGGTCACGATGGTCAAGACCATCGCGACCATCGGGTAGGGTCTCGTCAACCTTAAGCCCCAGGGAGCTTCCTGCTGTGTTTCAGCAGGAATCTCCCCACTGACATCACTGATGATGTCAGTGCGGCCGCCCACAAAACGGTAGGCGTTACTAAAGGAACGCCTCCATTTTGTGACCCACCCCCGGCCCGCCTACCAAACGGGGGCAGCTGTCGATCAACATCGACAGACGCCCCTTTGGTAACGAGCTCCGGAGCGGCAGAGTTTATCTGTCGCTCCGGGGCTTGCGCACGCGCAGTGCGGCCGCTGCGCGTGCACAGGCCAAACCAATGAGTCAGTTACGAGCGCATCGGCGCTCGCGACTGACTCTGAATGAGGTCCACAGACCTCTAGTATAAAGCCTGTTACTAACTGTGGCCCTGATTCAGAGCCGGACACTCTGACAGAGCGCTCGCTCTGAATCATGGCCGGGCCATTTTTTTTGTGAACGGCCTCCTGGCCGCTCGCATAGATGTGGGTGACCACCCACAGCTATAGCGAGCGGGCAGGAAGATGGTCGCGATGGTCAAGACCATTGTGACCATCAGGCTTGCGACGAGACCCTTGTGGTAGGGTCTCGTTGCCGCAAGCCCCAGAGTGCTTTTGGTTTTAACAGAGCCGAAAGCACTCCCACTGACATCACTTGTGATGTCAGTGGGGCCGGCCCCAGATGGTAGGTGTTCATATAGGAACGCCTCCGTCTGGGCAGACACGCCCCCGGCCCTCCCACCAAAGGGGGCGTGCAGTCACTCAACATCGACAGCACGCCCCCTTTGTAGCGAGACCCAGAGCGTCGCTATCCGGGTCTCGCGCATGCGCACGACGGAGCTGGCTCCGTTGTGCGCATGCGCACTGGGCCACCATTGTCTGAATGAGGCCCTGTGTCTCAGTGTCTGTGCAATGTTACTTTCAGGTCTTTCTTGGACTCCTGCCAGATCCCTGCTGTGCCTGTGGGTTGCTGTAGACTTTGCTATATTTCCGATCATGTTCCAGCTTAACTTCTGATGCCAGTTACCAGCCGCACTACAGAGCTCAGCATAGCCATTGCCTAAGTATTGCTTTCTGCTCCACTGCTGTGGTTTCACCTTTTGCTGCACTATTTACTTTGCCTGTTGCCTCTCACTCCTGTGGACATCGAACCCATCATCGTTACAGTTATCATCACCGCATCGCGGGGCTCAACCCCGTTCCGGATTCTAGTCACACCGCAGGGATCAACCCTGTTTCGGAACCACACCGCTTCACAGGGCTCAACCCTGCTCCGACCTCACTGCATCACAGGGCTCAACCCTGCTCCAACCTCACCGCATCACAGGGCTCAACCCTGCTCCGACCTCTCTGCATCACAGGGCTCAACCCTGCTCCGACCTCACCGCATCACAGGGCTCAACCCTGCTCCAATCTCACCACATCACAGGGCTCAACCCTGCTTCAACCTCATCACATCATGGGGCTCAACCCTGCTCCGACCTCACCGCATCACAGGGCTCATCCCTGCTCTGACCTCACCGCATCACAGGGCTCAACCCTGCTCCGACCTCACCGCATCACAGGGCTCAACCCTACTCCGACCTCACTGCATCACAGGGCTCAACCATGCTCCAGATTCTAGTTACACCGCAGGGCTCAACCCTGTTCTGGAACTACACCGTTTCACAGGGCTCAACCCTGCTTCAACCTCATCGCATCACAGGGCTCAACCCTGCTCCGACCTCACTGCATCACAGGGCTCAACCCTGCTCCTATCTCACTGCATCACAGGGCTCAACCCTGCTCCGACCTCACTGCATCACAGGGCTCAACCCTGCTCCGATCTCACTGCATCACAGGGCTCAACCCTGCTCTGACCTGACCGCATCACAGGGCTCAACCCTGCTCCGATCTCACTGCATCACTGGGCTCAACCCTGCTCTGATCTCACTGCATTACAGGGCTCAACCCTGCTCCGATCTCACAGCATTAAAGGTATCAACCATGCTCCGATCTCACTGCATCACAGGGCTCAACCCTGCTCCGATCTCACCACATCACAGGGCTCAACCCTGCTCCGATCTCACTGCATCACAGCGTTCAACCCTGCTCCGGATTCTAGTTACACCGCAGGGCTCAACCCTGTTCTGGAACTACACCATTTCACAGGGCTCAACCCTGCTTCAACCTCATCGCATCACAGAGCTCAACCCTGCTCCAACCTCACCGCATCACAGGGCTCAACCCTGCTCCAATCTCACTGCATCACAGGGCTCAACCCTGCTTCAACCTCATCACATCACGGGGCTCAACCCTGCTCCGACCTCACCGCATCACAGGGCTCAACCCTGCTCTGACCTCACCGCATCACAGGGCTCAACCCTTCTCCAACCTCACCGCATCACAGGGCTCAACCCTACTCCGACCTCACTGCATCACAGGGCTCAACCCTGCTCTAGATTCTAGTTACACCGCAGGGCTCTACCCTGTTCTGGAACTACACCATTTCACAGGGCTCAACCCTGCCTCAACCTCATCGCATCACAGGGCTCAACCCTGCTCCGACCTCACTGCATCACAGTGCTCAACCCTGCTCCGATCTCACTGCATCACAGGGCTCAACCCTGCACCGACCTCACCGCATCACAGGGCTCAACCCTGCTCCGACCTCATCACATCACAGGGCTCAACCCTGCTCCGGATTCTAGTTACAACGCAGGGCTCAACCCTGTTCTGGAACTACACCGTTTCACGGGGTTCAACCCTGCTTCAACCTCATCGCATCACAGGGCTCAACCCTGCTCTGACCTCACTGCATCACAGGGCTCAACCCTGATCCAACCTCACCGCATCACAGGGCTCAACCCTGTTCTGGAACTACACCGTTTCACGGGGCTCAACCCTGCTTCAACCTAACTGCATCACAGGGCTGAACCCTGCTCCGACCTCACCGCATCACAGGGCTCAACCCTGCTCCGACCTCACTGCATCACAGGGCTTACCCCTGCTCCTACCTCAACGCATCACAGGGCTCAACCCTGTTCTGGAACTACACCGTTTCACGGGGCTCAACCCTGCTTCAACCTCACTGCATCACAGGGCTCAACCCTGCTCTGATCTCACTGCATCACTGCGTTCAACCCTGCTCCAGATTCTAGTTACACCGCAGGGCTCAACCCTGTTCTTGAACTACACCATTTTACAGGGCTCAACCCTGCTTCAACTTCATCGCATCACAGGGCTCAACCCTGCTCCAACCTCACTGCATTACAGGGCTCAACCCTGCTCTGACCTCACTGCATCACAGGGCTCAACCTTGTTCTGGAACTACACCGTTTCACGGGGCTCAACCCTGCTTCAACCTCACTGCATCACAGGGCTCAACCCTGCTCCAATCTCACTGCATCACAGGGCTCAACCCTGCTTCGACCTCACCGCATCACAGGGCTCAACCCTGCTCCGATCTCACTGCATCACAGGGCTCAACCCTGCACCGACCTCACCACATCACAGGGCTCAACCCTGCTCCGATCTCATCACATCACAGGGCTCAACCCTGCTCCAGATTCTAGTTACAACGCAGGGCTCAACCCTGTTCTGGAACTACACCGTTTCACGGGGTTCAACCCTGCTTCAACCTCATCGCATCACAGGGCTCAACCCTGCTCTGACCTCACTGCATCACAGGGCTCAACCCTGATCCAACCTCACCGCATCACAGGGCTCAACCCTGTTCTGGAACTACACCGTTTCACGGGGCTCAACCCTGCTTCAACCTAACTGCATCACAGGGCTGAACCCTGCTCCGACCTCACCGCATCACAGGGCTCAACCCTGCTCCGACCTCACTGCATCACAGGGCTCACCCCTGCTCCTACCTCAACGCATCACAGGGCTCAACCCTGTTCTGGAACTACACCGTTTCACGGGGCTCAACCCTGCTTCAACCTCACTGCATCACAGGGCTCAACCCTGCTCCAATCTCATTGCATCACTGCGTTCAACCCTGCTCCAGATTCTAGTTACACCGCAGGGCTCTATCCTGTTCTGGAACTACACCATTTCACAGGGCTCAACCCTGCTTCAACTTCATCGCATCACAGGGCTCAACCCTGCTCCAACCTCACTGCATTACAGGGCTCAACCCTGCTCTGACCTCACTGCATCACAGGGCTCAACCTTGTTCTGGAACTACACCGTTTCACGGGGCTCAACCCTGCTTCAACCTCACTGCAGCACAGGGCTCAACCCTGCTCCGATCTCACTGCATCACAGGGTTCAACCCTGCTCCGACCTCACCGCATCACAGGGCTCAACCCTGCTCTGATCTCACTGCATCACAGCGTTCAACCCTGCTCCGGATTCTAGTTACACCACAGGGCTCAACCCTGTTCTGGAACTACACCGTTTCACAGGGCTCAACCCTGCTTCAACCTCATCACATCACGGGGCTCAACCCTGCTCCAATCTCACTGCATCACAGGGCTCAACCCTGCTCCGACCTCACCGCATCACAGGGCTCAACCCTGCTCCGATCTCACCGCATCACAGGGCTCAACCCTGCTCCGACCTCACCGCATCACAGGGCTCAACCCTGCTCCGACCTCACTGCATCACAGGGCTCAACCCTGCTCCGACCTCACCGCATCACAGGGCTCAACCCTGCTCAAATCTCACCACATCACAGGGCTCAACCCTGCTCCTGATTCTAGTTACACCGCAGGGCTCAACCCTGCTCCAATCTCACTGCATCACAGGGCTCAACCCTGCTCCGATCTCATCGCATCACAGGGCTCCACCCTGCTCCGATCTCACCGCATCACAGCGCTCAACCCTCCTTCAACCTCACAATATCACAGGGCTCAACCCTGCTCCGTCTTTCACCGCATCACAGGGCTCACTCTGCTCCGGATCTCCATCACTACAGGGTTCCACCCAGGTGAAGCTCCTCTATATCATCCTGAGGTGTTAGCCTCATACTGGACTCGGGGTTCCCTACCATATTAACTTTTCTGTGTTAAAGACTATATGGTGGGTTTTCTCCTATACTCGTTATTGCTTATGTGAACCTCTGTGTTGTTGAGACTTTATGTGAGACGTTGCTATTATATTTCTCCTGTGAATAAATTCTATTTACTTTTATTCCGTGCTATCGAGATTTCATGAAAAGGTCATTCCTATAGCCACCCCAGTTTATTGTGCCTAGTAGGCCTGCCTCCTCACAGGAGCCTCAAGTGTCAGCAGCCGTGACATACCCACATGCTGAGGTAGACTCCGTGCTGATCCATTGCCCCGACGTATCTCCAGCACTCCCTGGAATGGCCACCCTCAGCACACCTGAGAGAATAGCTCTGCTCTGACCAACTGCCGCTCACCTCCAACTGTCACATCTCTCACCACATGACACTGCTCATGTGACCTCCTCCTGAGCTGCTGCAGAGACTGCTTTGACTTGTGGTGTGTCTGAGCAGTGACATACGCATGCAACATACAATGTCAGACATAATGCGTCACAAAGTAAGATATTACATAAGCATTTGGGATTTTAATAAAATAAATGGGCTTTATGCATGGAGAACATGTGAGACTTCAGCGTGTTTCTAGAGTGGAGGCCTCTCGTACTGTGTGGGGAAGTGAGTTCCATGGAGTCTGGGCCAAAAAGATAAATCTCGACCTCCAGATGAATTCAGGGAGATTCTAGGTACTGCTATACTCCATCTACAGATCACAGTAAGTGAGCAGGGCAGTAAGGGAGATTTAAGATACTTCTATACTCCTTCGTCTACAGATCGCAGTAAGTGAGCGGGGCAGTAAGGGAGATTTTAGGTACTGCTATAGTCCTTCATCTACAGATCAATGTAAGTGAGCAGGGAAGTAAGGGTGGTTCTAGGCAATGCTATACTCCTTCATCTACAGATTACAGTAAGTGAGCGGGACAGTAAGGGAGATTCTAGGTACTGCTATACTCCTTCAACTACAGATTGCAGTGAGTGAGTGGGGCAGTAAAGGAGATTCTAGGTACTGCTAATATTCCTTCATCTACAGATCACAGTAAGTGAGCAGGGCAGTAAGTGAGATTTAAGATACTGCTATAGTCCTTCATCTACAGATCACAGTAAGTGAGCAGGCCAGTAAGTGAGATTTAAGATACTGCTAAACTCCTTCATCTACAGATCGCAGTAAGTGAGCGGGGCAGTAAGGGAGATTCTAGGTACTGCTATAGACCTTCATCTACAGATCGCAGTAAGTGAGCGTGGCAGTAAGGGAGATTCCAGGTACTGCTATAGTCCTTCATCTACAGATCACAGTAAGTGAGCAGGGCAGTAAGGGAGATTCTAGATACTGCTATACTCCTTCATCTACAGATCGCAGTAAGTGAGCGGGGCAGTAAGGCAGATTCTAGTTACTGCTATAGCCCTTCATCTACAGATCACAGTAAGTGAGCGGGGCAGTAAGGGAGATTCTAGGTACTGCTATACTCCTTCATCTACAGATCGCAGTAAGTGAGCGGGGCAGTAAGGGAGATTCTAGGTACTGCTATACACCTTCATCTACAGATCACAGTAAGTGAGTGGGGCAGTAAGGGAGATTCTAGGTACTGCTATACACCTTCATCTACAGATCGCAGTAAGTGAGCGGGGCAGTAAGGGAGATTCTAGGTACTGCTATACACCTTCATCTACAGATCGCAGTAAGTGAGCGGGGCCATAAGGGAGATTCTAGGTACTGCTATAGTCCGTCATCTACAGATCGCAGTAAGTGAGTGGGGCAGTAAGGGAGATTCTAGGTACTGCTATAGTCCTTCATCTACAGATCGCAGTAAGTGAGCGGGGCAGTAAGGGAGATTCTAGGTACTGCTAAACTCCTTCATCCACAGATCGCAGTAAGTGAGCGGGGCAGTAAAGGAGATTCTAGGTACTGCTGTAGTCCTCCATCTACAAATGGCAGTAAGTGAGCGGGGCAGTATGGGAAATTCTAGTTACTGCTGTACTCCTTCATCTACAGATAGCAGTAAGTGAGCGGGTGAGTAAGGGAGATAATAGGTACTGCTATACTCCTTCATCTACAGATTGCAGTAAGTGAGCGGGACAGTAAGGGAGATCCTATGTACTGCTATACTTCATCTACAGATCACAGTAAGTGAGCGGGGCTGTAAGGGAGTTTCTAGGTACTGCTATACTCCTTCATCTACAGATTGCAGTAAGTGAGTGGGGCAGTAAGGGAGATTCTAGGTACTGATATAGTCCTTCATCTACAGATCGCAGTAAGTGAGCGGGGCAGTAAGGGAAATTCTAGGTACTGCTATAGTCCTTCATCTAAAGATCAAAGTAAGTGAGCAGGGAAGTAAGGGATATTCTAGGTACTGCTATACTCCTTCATCTACAGATTACAGTAAGTGAGCGGGACAGTAAGGGAGATTCTAGGTACTGCTATACTCCTTCAACTACAGATTGCAGTAAGTGAGTGGGGCAGTAAAGGAGATTCTAGGTACTGCTAATTAGGGGTGAGCGGGTTCGGATTTCTGAAATCCGAACCCCCCCGAGCCCCCCCGATCCGAGTCCGATCCGAATCAGGCTCGACTTTTCCCGCCTGACTCGGATCTGAAATCGAGGCAAAACGTCATCATCCCGCCTTCCGAGTCTCGCGGGTTTTGGATCCTATATAAGGTACCCACGTCGGCGCCATTTTCTCACTCGGCTGTGGACAGTGAAGAGGGAGGGTGGGAGTTAGGGCTGTGTAGTGTAGTGTAGTGTAGTGTAGTGCTGCTGTTGTCCACTACTTCAAAGTCCATAGGGGCTGGCTGTGTTGTGCTGTGCTGCTGTTGTTAATAGGGGCTGTGTCCACTACTTCAAAGTCCATAGGGGCTGGCTGGACTGTGTTGTGCAGTCAGTTCTCCATAGGGGCTGTGTCCACTCCAAAGTCCTGTGCAGTGTCCCAGTCCTAAAGAGGTGCTGTAGTGTTGTCCAGGGGGTGCTCTGTCCATCAGGGGTGCTCCCCCCAAGTGCTAAAAAAATAATATATTTTCTGTGTTTGTGAATTGTGTGCGCAGTAGCCGCACGTGCATCAACAAAGTAGTGCCAAGCGTGCGCCTGTGTCATAAGTAAAGGGCCGGCTGGCTTGACCGTTAAAGGGTGCTGTAACCCCCGAAAGTACACTCCAGTCCAAACCAAAAAAAAATTATTTTCTGTGTTTGTGAATTGTGTGCGCAGTAGCCGCACGTGCATCAACAAAGTAGTGCCAAGCGTGCGCCTGTGTCATAAGTAAAGGGCCGGCTGGCTTGACTGTTAAGGGTGCTGTAACCCCCGAAAGTACACTCCAGTCCAAACCAAAAAAAAAAATATTTTCTGTGTTTGTGAATTGTGTGCGCAGTAGCCGCACGTGCATCAACAAAGTAGTGCCAAGCGTGCGCCTGTGTCATAAGTAAAGGGCCGGCTGGCTTGACCGTTAAGGGTGCTGTAACCCCCGAAAGTACACTCCAGTCCAAACCAAAAAAAAAATTATTTTCTGTGTTTGTGAATTGTGTGCGCAGTAGCCGCACGTGCATCAACAAAGTAGTGCCAAGCGTGCGCCTGTGTCATAAGTAAAGGGCCGGCTGGCTTGACCGTTAAGGGTGCTGTAACCCCCGAAAGTACACTCCAGTCCAAACCAGAAAAAAAATTATTTTCTGTGTTTGTGAATTGTGTGCGCAGTAGCCGCACGTGCATCAACAAAGTAGTGCCAAACGTGCGCCTGTGTCATAAGTAAAGGGCCGGCTGGCTTGACCGTTAAAGGGTGCTGTAACCCCCAAAGTACACTCCAGTCCAAACCAAAAAAAAAATTATTTTCTGTGTTTGTGAATTGTGTGCGCAGTAGCCGCATGTGCATCAACAAAGTAGTGCCAAGCGTGCGCCTGTGTCATAAGTAAAGGGCCAGCTGGCTTGACCGTTAAAGGGTGCTGTAACCCCCAAAGTACACTCCAGTCCAAACCAAAAAAAAATTTATTTTCTGTGTTTGTGAATTGTGTGCGCAGTAGCCGCACGTGCATCAACAAAGTAGTGCCAAGCGTGCGCCTGTGTCATAAGTAAAGGGCCGGCTGGCTTGACCGTTAAAGGGTGCTGTAACCCCCAAAGTACACTCCAGTCCAAACCGAAAAAAAATTATTTTCTGTGTTTGTGAATTGTGTGCGTAGTAGCCGCACGTGCATCAACAAAGTAGTGCCAAGCGTGCGCCTGTGTCATAAGTAAAGGGCCGGCTGGCTTGACCGTTAAGGGTGCTGTAACCCCCAAAGTACACTCCAGTCCAAACCAAAAAAAAATTTATTTTCTGTGTTTGTGAATTGTGTGCGCAGTAGCCGCACGTGCATCAACAAAGTAGTGCCAAGCGTGCGCCTGTGTCATAAGTAAAGGGCCGGCTGGCTTGACCGTTAAAGGGTGCTGTAACCCCCAAAGTACACTCCAGTCCAAACCAAAAAAAAAATTATTTTCTGTGTTTGTGAATTGTGTGCGCAGTAGCCGCACGTGCATCAACAAAGTAGTGCCAAGCGTGCGCCTGTGTCATAAGTAAAGGGCCGGCTGGCTTGACCGTTAAAGGGTTCTGTAACCCCCAAAGTACACTCCAAACCAAAAAAATATATATTTTCTGTGTTTGTGACTTGTGTGCACTGTGGCTGCACGTGCATCAACAAAGGAGCAGCGCCAAGCGTGCGCCTGTGTCCCATAAGTAAAGAGCCGGCTGGCTCATTTCTTAAAGGGTGGTGTAACCCACAAAGTGCACTACTCTCCAGCAAAAATAAAAAAATATTTTCTGTGTTTGTGTGCGCTTTAGCCGCACGTATATATATCAATATAACATAAATGGAGGACCAAACTTTCTCTGATAAAAATAAAATAGGGAAAGATCAAGAACCACTTCCTACTAGTGCTGTTGCTGCTGCTGGGAGTTGTTCATCATCCCAGAGAGGAAGTAGGAACATCACTACTTTTACTAAACAATTGACCCTCCAACAGTCCCTAGCGATGAGGATGAAGTACGACAGCAGTCATCCTGAAGCAAAACGTATAACTGAGGCCTTGACTGCTATGTTGGTGTTAGACGTGCGTCCGGTATCCGACATTAGTGCAGTGGGATTTAGACAATTGATGGAGGTAGTGTGTCCTCGGTTCCAAATCCCGTCTAGATTCCACCTGCATCCTCAAAGCAGCAGCGACAAGCGTGCGTCTGTCTGTTAAAGGGTGGTGACACCCTCAAAGTGTGCTACACAAACAATAAAAATATTCTTCTTTTTTCTGTCTTTGTGAATTGTGTGGGCTGTAGCCGCACCTGCATCCTTAAAGCAGCAGCGACAAGCGTGCGTCTGTCTGTTAAAGGGTGGTGACACCCTCAAAGTGTGCTACACAAACAATTAAAATATTGTTCTTTTTTTTTCTGTCTTTGTGAATTGTGTGGGCTGTAGCCGCACTTGCATCCTCAAAGCAGCAGCGACAAGCGTGCGTCTGTCTGTTAAAGGGTGTTGTAACTCTCAAAGTGCTCCAAAAAATCAAAAATTTTTTTTTAATGTGTTTGTGACTTGTGTGCGATGTAGCCACACTTGCATCCTCAAAGCAGCAGCGACAAGCGTGCGTCTGTCTGTTAAAGGGTGGTGACACCCTCAAAGTGTGCTACACAAACAATTAAAATATTGTTCTTTTTTTTTCGGTCTTTGTGAAATGTGTGGGCTGTAGCCGCACCTGCATCCTTAAAGCAGCAGCGACAAGCGTGCGTCTGTCTGTTAAAGGGTGGTGACACCCTCAAAGTGTGCTACACAAACAATAAAAATATTCTTCTTCTTTTATCTGTCTATGTGAATTGTGTGGGCTGTAGCCGCACCTGCATCCTTAAAGCAGCAGCGACAAGCGTGCGTCTGTCTGTTAAAGGGTGGTGACACCCTCAAAGTGTTCTACACAAACAATTAAAATATTGTTCTTTTTTTTCGGTCTTTGTGAAATGTGTGGGCTGTAGCCGCACCTGCATCCTTAAAGCAGCAGCGACAAGCGTGCGTCTGTCTGTTAAAGGGTGGTGTAACTCTCAAAGTGCTCCAAAAAATAAAAAACTATTTTTTTTATGTGTTTGTGACTTGTGTGCGATGTAGCCGCACTTGCATCCTCAAAGCAGCAGCGACAAGCGTGCGTCTGTCTGTTAAAGGGTGGTGACACCCTCAAAGTGTGCTACACAAACAATAAAAATATTCTTCTTTTTTCTGTCTTTGTGAATTGTGTGGGCTGTAGCCGCACCTGCATCCTTAAAGCAGCAGCGACAAGCGTGCGTCTGTCTGTTAAAGGGTGGTGACACCCTCAAAGTGTGCTACACAAACAATTAAAATATTGTTCTTTTTTTTTCGGTCTTTGTGAAATGTGTGGGCTGTAGCCGCACCTGCATCCTTAAAGCAGCAGCGACAAGCGTGCGTCTGTCTGTTAAAGGGTGGTGACACCCTCAAAGTGTGCTACACAAAGAATAAAAATATTCTTCTTTTTTCTGTCTTTGTGAATTGTGTGGTCTGTAGCCACACCTGCATCCTTAAAGCAGCAGCGACAAGCGTGCGTCTGTCTGTTAAAGGGTGGTGACACCCTCAAAGTGTGCTACACAAACAATAAAAATATTCTTCTTTTTTCGGTCTTTGTGAAATGTGTGGGCTGTAGCCGCACCTGCATCCTTAAAGCAGCAGCGACAAGCGTGCGTCTGTCTGTTAAAGGGTGGTGACACCCTCAAAGTGTGCTACACAAAGAATAAAAATATTCTTCTTCTTTTTTCTGTCTTTGTGAATTGTGTGGGCTGTAGCCGCACTTGCATCCTCAAAGCAGCAGCGACAAGCGTGCGTCTGTCTGTTAGAGGGTGGTGTAACCCTCAAAGTGTGCTCCACAAACAATAAAAATATTCTTTTTTTTTTTCTGTCTTTGTGAATTGTGTGGGCAGTAGCCGCACTTGAATCCTCAAAGCAGAAGCGACAAGCGTGCGTCTGTCTGTTAAAGGATTACATCGGTGACAGCATCCAAGTAGGCATGTCAGACAGTCCGTACCTGTACTGGCAGGAAAAAGAAGCAATTTGGAGGTCCCTGTACAAACTGGCTCTATTTTACCTGAGTTGCCCCCCCTCCAGTGTGTACTCCGAAAGAGTGTTTAGTGCAGCCGGGAACCTTGTTAGCGAAAGGCGTAGGAGGTTGCTTCCACAAAATGTGGAGAAGATGATGTTCATAAAATGAATGATCAACTCTTCCAGGGAGACCAGCCTCCAGAACGTACAGAGGGACCTGTGGTTCCAGCAGGGACGAATTAATACTCTGTGAGGATGAGGATGTACATAACACTGAAGAGGGTGAGGAATCTGTGGATGAGGAGGATGAGGATGACTTCTTGCCTCCGTAGAGCCAGTTTGTGCAGGGACAGATTAATTGCCAGCTTGTTTTGTGGGGGCCCAAACGAACCAATCATTTCAGCCACAGTTGTGTGGCAGACCCTGGCGCTGAAATGATTGGTTTGTTAAAGTGTGCATGTCCTGTTTATACAACATAAGGGTGGGTGGGAGGGCCCAAGGACAATTCCATCTTGCACCTCTTTTTTTTCTTTGCATTATGTACAGTTTGGGGCCTAGTTTTTCAATGCCATCCTGTCTGCCACTGCAGTTTCACGCCTAGATGGGTCACGTGTTTGTGCCGCCCACTCGTGTCGCTTAGCATAGTCATCCAGCTACCTCGGTGCAACCTTTTGGACATAAAAACACTATTGTGAGGTGTGAGGTATTCAGAATAGACTGGAAATGAGTGGAAATTAAGGTTATTGAGGTTAATAATAGCATAGGAGCAGAAAAACCTACAAATTCTGTGATTTTAGCTGTTTTTATGCTTTTTTTAAAAAAAATACAGATCCAAAACACAAAACCCAGAACCCAAAACACGGAAGGGTGGTTTTGGCAAAACCAATCCAGATCCAAAACACGAAGAAAGATCCAGATCCAAAACCAAAACACAAAACACGAAAAGTGGCCGGTGCACACCCCTACTGCTAATATTCCTTCATCTACAGATCGCAGTAAGTGAGTGGGGCAGTAAGGGAGATACTAGGTACTGCTATACTCCTTCATCTACAGATCGCAGTAAGTGAGCGGGGCAGTAAGGGAGATTCTAGGTACTACTATACTCCTTCATCTAAAGATTGCAGTAAGTGAGTGGGGCAGTAAAGGAGATTCTAGGTACTGCTAATATTCCTTCATCTACAGATCGCAGTAAGTGAGTGGGGCAGTAAGGGAGATACTAGGTACTGCTATACTCCTTCATCTACAGATCGCAGTAAGTGAGCGGGGCAGTAAGGGAGATTCTATGTACTGCTATACTCCTTCATCTAGAGATCGCAGTAAGTGAGCGGGGCAGTAAGGGAGATTCTAGGTACTGCTATACTCCATCTAAAGATCGCAATAGGTGAGTGGGGCAGTAAGGGAGATACTAGGTACTGCTATACTCCTTCATCTGATAGCAGTAAGTGAGTGGGGCAGTAAGGGAGATTCTAGGTACTGCTAAACTCCTTCATCTACAGATCGCAGTAAGTGAGCAGGGCAGTAAGGGAGATTCTAGATACTGCTAAACTCCTTCATCTACAGATCGCAGTAAGTGAGTGGGGCAGTAAGGGAGATTCAAGGTACTGCTATAGTCCTTCATCTACAGATCGCAGTAAGTGAGCAGGGCAGTAAGGGAGATTCTAGGTACTGCTAAACTCTTTCATCTACAGATCACAGTAAGTGACTGGGGCTGTAAGGGAGATTCTAGGTACTGCTATACTCCTACATCTACAGATCGCAGTAAGTGAGCGGGGCAGTAAGGGAGATTCTAGGTACTGCTATAGTCCTTTTTCTACAGATCAAAGTAAGTGAGCGGGGAAGTAAGGGAGATTCTAAGAACTGCTATAGTCCTTCATCTACAGATCGCAGTAAGTGAGCGGGGCAGTAAGGGAGATTCTAGGTACTTCTATACTCCTTCATCTACATATTGCAGTAAGTGAGCGGGGCAGTAAGGGAGATTCTAGGTACTGCTATAGTCCTTCATCTACAGATCGCAGTGAGTGAGCGGGGCAGTAAGGAAGATTCTAGTTACTGCTATACTACATCTACAGATAGCAGTAAGTGAGTGGGGCAGTATGGGAGATTCTAGGTACTGCTAATAGTCCATATCCAGATATTCCGAACATACACACGTTCCTCCTAATAGAGTGACAGCACACACACGTTCCTCCTTATAGAATGACAGCACACACACGTTACACCTTATAGAATGACAACACACACACGTTCCTCCTTATAGAATGACAGCACACACACGTTCCTCCTTATAGAATGACAGCACACACACGTTCCTCCTTATAGAATGACAGCACACACACGTTTCTCTTTATTGACAGACAGCACACAGACGTTCCTCCTTATAGAATGACAGCACACACGTCCCTGCTTATAGAATGACAGCACATACACGATCCTCCTTACAGAATGAAAGCACACACGTTCCGCATTACAGAATGACAGCACACACATTCCTCCTTATAGAATGATAGCACACACACGTTCCTCCTTATAGAATGACAGCACACACACGTTCCTCCTTACAGAATGACAGCACACACACGTTCCTCCTTACAGAATGACAGCACACACACGTTCCTCCTTATAGAATGACAGCACACACACGTTCCTCCTTATAGAATGACAGCACACACACGTTCCTCATTAAAGAATGACAGCACACACGTTCCTAATTATAGAATGACAGCACACACACGTTCCTCTTAATAGAATGACAGCACACACAAGTTCCTCCTTACAGAATGACAGCACACACACGTTCCTCCTTATAGAATGACAGCACACACACGTTCCTCCTTATAGAATGACAGCACACACACGTTCCTCCTTATAGAATGACAGCACACACACGTTCCTCATTAAAGAATGACAGCACACACGTTCCTAATTATAGAATGACAGCACACACACGTTCCTCCTAATAGAATGACTGCACACACACTTTCCTCCTTATAGAATGACAGCACACACACGTTCCTCCTTATAGAATGACAGCACACACACGTTCCTCCTTATAGAATGACAGCACACACACACGTTCCTCCTTATAGAATGACAGCACACACACGTTCCTCCTTATAGAATGACAGCACACACACGTTCCTCCTTATAGAATGAGAGCACACACACGTTCCTCCTTATAGAATGAGAGCACACATGTTCCTCCTTATAGAATGACATCACACACGTTCCTCCTTATAGAATGACAGCACACACACGTTCCTTCTTATAGAATGACAGCACACACACGTTCCTCCTTATAGAATAACATCACACATAAGTTCCTCCTTATAGAATGACAGCACACACACGTTCCTCCTTATAGAATGACAGCACACGCACGTTCCTCCTCATAGAATGACAGCACACACACGTTCCTCCTTATAGAATGACAGCACACACATTCCTCCTTATAGAATGACAGCACACACACGTTCCTCCTTATAGAATGACAGCACACACACACGTTCCTCCTTATAGAATGACAGCACACACACGTTCCTCCTTATAGAATGACAGGACACACACGTTCCTCCTTATAGAATGACAGCACACACACGTTCCTCCTTATAGAATGACAGCACACACACGTTCCTCCTTATAGAATGACAGCACACACACGTTCCTCCTTATAGAATGACAGCACACACACGTTCCTCCTCATAGAATGACAGCACACACACGTTCCTCCTTATAGAATGACAGCACACACGTTCCTCCTCATAGAATGACAGCACACACACGTTCCTCCTTATAGAATGACAGCACACACACGTTCCTCCTCATAGAATGACAGCACACACGTTCCTCCTCATAGAATGACAGCACACACGTTCCTCCTCATAGAATGACAGCACACACACGTTCCTCCTTATAGAATGACAGCACACACACGTTCCTCCTCATAGAATGACAGCACACACACGTTCCTCCTTATAGAATGACAGCACACACGTTCCTCCTCATAGAATGACAGCACACACACGTTCCTCCTTATAGAATGACAGCACACACACGTTCCTCCTCATAGAATGACAGCACACACGTTCCTCCTCATAGAATGACAGCACACACGTTTCTCCTTATAGAATGACAGCACACACACATTCCTCCTTATAGAATGACAGCACACACACGTTCCTCCTTATAGAATGACAGCACACACACGTTCCTCCTTATAGACAGCACACACACGTTCCTCCTTATAGAATGACAGCACACACACGTTCCTCCTTATAGAATGACAGCACACACACGTTCCTCCTTATAGAATGACAGCACACACAAGTTCCTCCTTATAGACAGCACACACACGTTCCTCCTTATAGAATGACAGCACACACACGTTCCTCCTTATACAATGACAGCACACACACGTTCCTCCTTATAGAATGACAGCACACACACGTTCCTCCTTATAGAATGACAGCACACACACGTTCCTCCTTATAGAATGACAGCACACACACGTTCCTCCTTATAGAATGACAGCACACACACGTTCCTCCTTATAGAATGACAGCACACACACACGTTCCTCCTTATAGAATGACAGCACACACACGTTCCTCCTTATACAATGACAGCACACACACGTTCCTCCTTATAGAATGACAGCACACACACGTTCCTCCTTATAGAATGACAGCACACACACGTTCCTCCTTATAGAATGACAGCACACACACGTTCCTCCTTATAGAATGACAGCACACACACGTTCCTCCTTATAGAATGACAGCACACACACACGTTCCTCCTTATAGAATGACAGCACACACACGTTCCTCCTTATAGAATGACAGCACACACACGTTCCTCCTTATAGAATGACAGCACACACACGTTCCTCCTTATAGAATGACAGCACACACACGTTCCTCCTTATAGAATGACAGCACACACACGTTCCTCCTTATAGAATGACAGCACACACACACGTTCCTCCTTATAGAATGACAGCACACACACGTTCCTCCTTATAGAATGACAGCACACACACGTTCCTCCTTATAGAATGAGAGCACACATGTTCCTCCTTATAGAATGACATCACACACGTTCCTCCTTATAGAATGACAGCACACACACGTTCCTTCTTATAGAATGACAGCACACACACGTTCCTCCTTATAGAATAACATCACACATAAGTTCCTCCTTATAGAATGACAGCACACACACGTTCCTCCTTATAGAATGACAGCACACGCACGTTCCTCCTTATAGAATGACAGCACACACACGTTCCTCCTTATAGAATGACAGCACACACATTCCTCCTTATAGAATGACAGCACACACACGTTCCTCCTTATAGAATGACAGCACACACACACGTTCCTCCTTATAGAATGACAGGACACACACGTTCCTCCTTATAGAATGACAGGACACACACGTTCCTCCTTATAGAATGACAGCACACACACGTTCCTCCTTATAGAATGACAGCACACACACGTTCCTCCTTATAGAATGACAGCACACACACGTTCCTCCTTATAGAATGACAGCACACACACGTTCCTCCTCATAGAATGACAGCACACACACGTTCCTCCTTATAGAATGACAGCACACACGTTCCTCCTCATAGAATGACAGCACACACACGTTCCTCCTTATAGAATGACAGCACACACACGTTCCTCCTCATAGAATGACAGCACACACGTTCCTCCTCATAGAATGACAGCACACACGTTCCTCCTTATAGAATGACAGCACACACACGTTCCTCCTTATAGAATGACAGCACACACACGTTCCTCCTTATAGAATGACAGCACACACACGTTCCTCCTTATAGACAGCACACACACGTTCCTCCTTATAGAATGACAGCACACACACGTTCCTCCTTATAGAATGACAGCACACACACGTTCCTCCTTATAGAATGACAGCACACACACGTTCCTCCTTATAGACAGCACACACACGTTCCTCCTTATAGAATGACAGCACACACACGTTCCTCCTTATACAATGACAGCACACACACGTTCCTCCTTATAGAATGACAGCACACACACGTTCCTCCTTATAGAATGACAGCACACACACGTTCCTCCTTATAGAATGACAGCACACACACGTTCCTCCTTATAGAATGACAGCACACACACGTTCCTCCTTATAGAATGACAGCACACACACACGTTCCTCCTTATAGAATGACAGCACACACACGTTCCTCCTTATACAATGACAGCACACACACGTTCCTCCTTATAGAATGACAGCACACACACGTTCCTCCTTATAGAATGACAGCACACACACGTTCCTCCTTATAGAATGACAGCACACACACGTTCCTCCTTATAGAATGACAGCACACACACGTTCCTCCTTATAGAATGACAGCACACACACACGTTCCTCCTTATAGAATGACAGCACACACACGTTCCTCCTTATAGAATGACAGCACACACACGTTCCTCCTTATAGAATGACAGCACACACACGTTCCTCCTTATAGAATGACAGCACACACACGTTCCTCCTTATAGAATGACAGCACACACACGTTCCTCCTTATAGAATGACAGCACACACACACGTTCCTCCTTATAGAATGACAGCACACACACGTTCCTCCTTATAGAATGACAGCACACATGTTCCTCCTCATAGAATGACAGCACACACACACGTTCCTCCTTATAGAATGACAGCACGCACACGTTCCTCCTTATAGAATGACAGCACGCACACGTTCCTCCTTATAGAATGACAGCACACACACGTTCCTCCTTATAGAATGACAGCACACACACGTTCCTCCTCATAGAATGACAGCACACACACGTTCCTCCTTATAGAATGACAGCACACACACGTTCCTCCTTATAGAATGACAGCACACACACGTTCCTCCTTATAGAATGACAGCACACACACGTTCCTCCTTATAGAATGACAGCACAACACACACGTTCCTCCTTATAGAATGACAGCACACACACGTTCCTCCTTATAGAATGACAGCACACACGTTCCTCCTCATAGAATGACAGCACACACACGTTCCTCCTTATAGAATGACAGCACGCACACGTTCCTCCTTATAGAATGACAGCACACACACGTTCCTCCTTATAGAATGACAGCACACACACGTTCCTCCTCATAGAATGACAGCACACACACACGTTCCTCCTTATAGAATGACAGCACGCACACGTTCCTCCTTATAGAATGACAGCACGCACACGTTCCTCCTTATAGAATGACAGCACACACACGTTCCTCCTTATAGAATGACAGCACACACACGTTCCTCCTCATAGAATGACAGCACACACGTTCCACCTTATAGAATGACAGCACACACACGTTCCTCCTTATAGAATGACAGCACACACACGTTCCTCCTTATAGAATGACAGCACGCACACGTTCCTCCTTATAGAATGACAGCACGCACACGTTCCTCCTTATAGAATGACAGCACGCACACGTTCCTCCTTATAGAATGACAGCACACACACGTTCCTCCTCATAGAATGACAGCACACACGTTCCACCTTATAGAATGACAGCACACACACGTTCCTCCTTATAGAATGACAGCACACACACGTTCCTCCTTATAGAATGACAGCACACACACGTTCCTCCTTATAGAATGACAGCACACACACGTTCCTCCTTATAGAATGACAGCACACACACACGTTCCTCCTTATAGAATGACAGCACACACACGTTCCTCCTTATAGAATGACAGCACACACACGTTCCTCCTTATAGAATGACAGCACACACACGTTCCTCCTTATAGAATGACAGCACACACACGTTCCTCCTTATAGAATGACAGCACACACACACGTTCCTCCTTATAGAATGACAGCACACACACGTTCCTCCTTATAGAATGACAGCACACACACGTTCCTCCTTATAGAATGAGAGCACACATGTTCCTCCTTATAGAATGACATCACACACGTTCCTCCTTATAGAATGACAGCACACACACGTTCCTTCTTATAGAATGACAGCACACACACGTTCCTCCTTATAGAATAACATCACACATAAGTTCCTCCTTATAGAATGACAGCACACACACGTTCCTCCTTATAGAATGACAGCACACGCACGTTCCTCCTTATAGAATGACAGCACACACACGTTCCTCCTTATAGAATGACAGCACACACATTCCTCCTTATAGAATGACAGCACACACACGTTCCTCCTTATAGAATGACAGCACACACACACGTTCCTCCTTATAGAATGACAGCACACACACGTTCCTCCTTATAGAATGACAGGACACACACGTTCCTCCTTATAGAATGACAGCACACACACGTTCCTCCTTATAGAATGACAGCACACACACGTTCCTCCTTATAGAATGACAGCACACACACGTTCCTCCTTATAGAATGACAGCACACACACGTTCCTCCTCATAGAATGACAGCACACACACGTTCCTCCTTATAGAATGACAGCACACACGTTCCTCCTCATAGAATGACAGCACACACACGTTCCTCCTTATAGAATGACAGCACACACACGTTCCTCCTCATAGAATGACAGCACACACGTTCCTCCTCATAGAATGACAGCACACACGTTCCTCCTTATAGAATGACAGCACACACACGTTCCTCCTTATAGAATGACAGCACACACACGTTCCTCCTTATAGAATGACAGCACACACACGTTCCTCCTTATAGACAGCACACACACGTTCCTCCTTATAGAATGACAGCACACACACGTTCCTCCTTATAGAATGACAGCACACACACGTTCCTCCTTATAGAATGACAGCACACACACGTTCCTCCTTATAGACAGCACACACACGTTCCTCCTTATAGAATGACAGCACACACACGTTCCTCCTTATACAATGACAGCACACACACGTTCCTCCTTATAGAATGACAGCACACACACGTTCCTCCTTATAGAATGACAGCACACACACGTTCCTCCTTATAGAATGACAGCACACACACGTTCCTCCTTATAGAATGACAGCACACACACGTTCCTCCTTATAGAATGACAGCACACACACACACGTTCCTCCTTATAGAATGACAGCACACACACGTTCCTCCTTATACAATGACAGCACACACACGTTCCTCCTTATAGAATGACAGCACACACACGTTCCTCCTTATAGAATGACAGCACACACACGTTCCTCCTTATAGAATGACAGCACACACACGTTCCTCCTTATAGAATGACAGCACACACACGTTCCTCCTTATAGAATGACAGCACACACACACGTTCCTCCTTATAGAATGACAGCACACACACGTTCCTCCTTATAGAATGACAGCACACACACGTTCCTCCTTATAGAATGACAGCACACACACGTTCCTCCTTATAGAATGACAGCACACACACGTTCCTCCTTATAGAATGACAGCACACACACGTTCCTCCTTATAGAATGACAGCACACACACACGTTCCTCCTTATAGAATGACAGCACACACACGTTCCTCCTTATAGAATGACAGCACACATGTTCCTCCTCATAGAATGACAGCACACACACACGTTCCTCCTTATAGAATGACAGCACGCACACGTTCCTCCTTATAGAATGACAGCACGCACACGTTCCTCCTTATAGAATGACAGCACACACACGTTCCTCCTTATAGAATGACAGCACACACACGTTCCTCCTCATAGAATGACAGCACACACACGTTCCTCCTTATAGAATGACAGCACACACACGTTCCTCCTTATAGAATGACAGCACACACACGTTCCTCCTTATAGAATGACAGCACACACACGTTCCTCCTTATAGAATGACAGCACACACACGTTCCTCCTTATAGAATGACAGCACACACACACGTTCCTCCTTATAGAATGACAGCACACACACGTTCCTCCTTATAGAATGACAGCACAACACGTTCCTCCTCATAGAATGACAGCACACACACACGTTCCTCCTTATAGAATGACAGCACGCACACGTTCCTCCTTATAGAATGACAGCACACACACGTTCCTCCTCATAGAATGACAGCACACACACACGTTCCTCCTTATAGAATGACAGCACGCACACGTTCCTCCTTATAGAATGACAGCACACACACGTTCCTCCTTATAGAATGACAGCACACACACGTTCCTCCTTATAGAATGACAGCACACACACGTTCCTCCTCATAGAATGACAGCACACACGTTCCACCTTATAGAATGACAGCACACACACGTTCCTCCTTATAGAATGACAGCACACACACGTTCCTCCTTATAGAATGACAGCACGCACACGTTCCTCCTTATAGAATGACAGCACGCACACGTTCCTCCTTATAGAATGACAGCACGCACACGTTCCTCCTTATAGAATGACAGCACACACACGTTCCTCCTCATAGAATGACAGCACACACGTTCCACCTTATAGAATGACAGCACACACACGTTCCTCCTTATAGAATGACAGCACACACACGTTCCTCCTCATAGAATGACAGCACACACACGTTCCTCCTTATAGAATGACAGCACACACACGTTTCTCCTCATAGAATGACAGCACACACACGTTCCTCCTTACAGAATGACAGCACACACACGTTCCTCCTTATAGAATGACAGCACACACACGTTCCTCCTTATAGAATGACAGCACACACACGTTCCTCCTTATAGAATGACAGCACACACACGTTCCTCCTCATAGAATGACAGCACACACACGTTCCTCCTTATAGAATGACAGCACACACACGTTCCTCCTTATAGAATGACAGCACACACACGTTCCTCCTTATAGAATGACAGCACCACACACGTTCCTCCTTATAGAATGACAGCACACACACGTTCCTCCTTATAGAATGACAGCACACACACGTTCCTCCTTATAGAATGACAGCACAACACACACGTTCCTCCTTATAGAATGACAGCACACACACGTTCCTCCTTATAGAATGAGAGCACACACGTTCCTCCTCATAGAATGACAGCACACACACACGTTCCTCCTTATAGAATGACAGCACGCACACGTTCCTCCTTATAGAATGACAGCACACACACGTTCCTCCTTATAGAATGACAGCACACACACGTTCCTCCTCATAGAATGACAGCACACACACACGTTCCTCCTTATAGAATGACAGCACGCACACGTTCCTCCTTATAGAATGACAGCACACACACGTTCCTCCTTATAGAATGACAGCACACACACGTTCCTCCTTATAGAATGACAGCACACACACGTTCCTCCTCATAGAATGACAGCACACACGTTCCACCTTATAGAATGACAGCACACACACGTTCCTCCTTATAGAATGACAGCACACACACGTTCCTCCTTATAGAATGACAGCACGCACACGTTCCTCCTTATAGAATGACAGCACACACACGTTCCTCCTTATAGAATGACAGCACACACACGTTCTCCTCATAGAATGACAGCACACACGTTCCACCTTATAGAATGACAGCACACACACGTTCCTCCTTATAGAATGACAGCACACACACGTTCCTCCTTATAGAATGACAGCACACACACGTTCCTCCTCATAGAATGACAGCACACACACGTTCCTCCTTATAGAATGACAGCACACACACGTTCCTCCTCATAGAATGACAGCACACACACGTTCCTCCTTACAGAATGACAGCACACACACGTTCCTCCTTACAGAATGACAGCACACAACACGTTCCTCCTTATAGAATGACAGCACACACACGTTCCTCCTTATAGAATGACAGCACACACACACGTTCCTCCTTATAGAATGACAGCACACACACGTTCCTCCTTATAGAATGACAGCACACACACGTTCCTCCTTATAGAATGACAGCACACACACGTTCCTCCTTATAGAATGACAGCAACACACACGTTCCTCCTCATAGAATGACAGCACACACACGTTCCTCCTCTATAGAATGACAGCACACACACGTTCCTCCTTATAGAATGACAGCACACACACGTTCCTCCTTATAGAATCGACAGCACACACACGTTCCTCCTTATAGAATGACAGCACACACACGTTCCTCCTTATAGACAGCACACACACGTTCCTCCTTATAGAATGACAGCACACACACGTTCCTCCTTATAGAATGACAGCACACACACGTTCCTCCTCATAGAATGACAGCACACACACGTTCCTCCTCATAGAATGACAGCACACACACGTTCCTCCTTATAGACAGCACACACACGTTCCTCCTTATAGAATGACAGCACACACACGTTCCTCCTTATAGAATGACAGCACACACACGTTCCTCCTCATAGAATGACAGCACACACACGTTCCTCCTTATAGAAGACAGCACACACACGTTCCTCCTTATAGAATGACAGCACACACACGTTCCTCCTTATAGAATGACAGCACACACACGTTCCTCCTCATAGAATGACAGCACACACACGTTCCTCCTCATAGAATGACAGCACACACACGTTCCTCCTTATAGAATGACAGCACACACACGTTCCTCCTCATAGAATGACAGCACACACACGTTCCTCCTCATAGAATGACAGCACACACGTTCCACCTTATAGAATGACAGCACACACACGTTCCTCCTCATAGAATGACAGCACACACACGTTCCTCCTTCATAGAATGACAGCACACACACGTTCCTCCTCATAGAATGACAGCACACACACGTTCCTCCTTATAGAATGACAGCACACACACGTTCCTCCTTATAGAATGACAGCACACACACACATTCCTCCTTATAGAATGACAGCACACACACGTTCCTCCTCATAGAATGACAGCACACACACGTTCCTCCTTATAGAATGACAGCACACACACGTTCCTCCTTATAGAATGACAGCACACACACACGTTCCTCCTTATAGAATGACAGCACACACACGTTCCTCCTTATAGAATGACAGCACACACACGTTCCTACTTATAGAATTACAGCACACACACACGTTCCTCCTTATAGAATGACAGCACACACACGTTCCTCCTTATAGAATGACAGCACACACACGTTCCTCCTTATAGAATGACAGCACACACACGTTCCTCCTCATAGAATGACAGCACACACACGTTCCTCCTTATAGAATGACAGCACACACACGTTCCTCCTCATAGAATGACAGCACACACACGTTCCTCCTCATAGAATGACAGCACACACACGTTCCTCCTTATAGAATGACAGCACACACACGTTCCTCCTTATAGAATGACAGCACACACACGTTCCTCCTCATAGAATGACAGCACACACACGTTCCTCCTTATAGAATGACAGCACACACACGTTCCTCCTCATAGAATGACAGCACACACACGTTCCTCCTCATAGAATGACAGCACACACACGTTCCTCCTTATAGAATGACAGCACACACACGTTCCTCCTCATAGAATGACAGCACACACACGTTCCTCCTCATAGAATGACAGCACACACACGTTCCTCCTTATAGAATGACAGCACACACACGTTCCTCCTTCATAGAATGACAGCACACACACGTTCCTCCTCATAGAATGACAGCACACACACGTTCCTCCTTATAGAATGACAGCACACACACGTTCCTCCTTATAGAATGACAGCACACACACGTTCCTCCTTATAGAATGACAGCACACACACGTTCCTCCTTATAGAATGACAGCACACACACGTTCCTCCTCATAGAATGACAGCACACACACGTTCCTCCTTATAGAATGACAGCACACACACGTTCCTCCTTATAGAATGACAGCACACACACGTTCCTCCTTATAGAATGACAGCACACACACGTTCCTACTTATAGAATGACAGCACACACAACACGTTCCTCCTTATAGAATGACAGCACACACACGTTCCTCCTTATAGAATGACAGCACACACACGTTCCTCCTTATAGAATGACAGCACACACACGTTCCTCCTTATAGAATGACAGCACACACACGTTCCTCCTTATAGAATGACAGCACACACACGTTCCTCCTCATAGAATGACAGCACACACACGTTCCTCCTTATAGAATGACAGCACACACACGTTCCTCCTTATAGACAGCACACACACGTTCCTCCTTATAGAATGAGAGCACACACACGTTCCTCCTTATAGAATGATAGCACACACACGTTCCTCCTTATAGAATGACAGCACACACACGTTCCTCCTTATAGAATGACAGCACACACACGTTCCTCCTTATAGAATGACAGCACACACACGTTCCTCCTTATAGAATGACAGCACACACACGTTCCTCCTCTATAGAATGACAGCACACACACGTTCCTCCTTATAGAATGACAGCACACACACGTTCCTCCTTATAGAATGACAGCACACACACGTTCCTCCTCTATAGAATGACAGCACACACACGTTCCTCCTCATAGAATGACAGCACACACACGTTCCTCCTTATAGAATGACAGCACACACACGTTCCTCCTTATAGAATGACAGCACACACACGTTCCTCCTTATAGAATGACAGCACACACACGTTCCTCCTTATAGAATGACAGCACACACACGTTCCTCCTTATAGAATGACAGCACACACACGTTCCTCCTTATAGAATGACAGCACACACACGTTCCTCCTTATAGAATGACAGCACACACACGTTCCTCCTTATAGAATGACAGCACACACACGTTCCTCCTTATAGAATGACAGCACACACACGTTCCTCCTTATAGAATGACAGCACACACACGTTCCACCTTATAGAATGACAGCACACACACGTTCCTCCTTATAGAATGACAGCACACACACGTTCCTCCTTATAGAATGACAGCACACACACGTTCCTCCTTATAGAATGACAGCACACACACGTTCCTCCTTATAGAATGACAGCACACACACGTTCCTCTTATAGAATGACAGCACACACACGTTCCTCCTTATAGACAGCACACACACGTTCCTCTTATAGAATGAGAGCACACACGTTCCTCCTATAGAATGACAGCACACACACGTTCCTCCTTATAGAATGACAGCACACACACGTTCCTCCTTATAGAATGACAGCACACACACGTTCCTCCTTATAGAATGACAGCACACACACGTTCCTCCTTATAGAATGACAGCACACACACGTTCCTCCTCATAGAATGACAGCACACACACGTTCCTCCTTATAGAATGACAGCACACACACGTTCCTCCTCATAGAATGACAGCACACACACGTTCCTCCTCATAGAATGACAGCACACACACGTTCCTCCTCATAGAATGACAGCACACACACGTTCCTCCTTATAGAATGACAGCACACACACGTTCCTCCTTATAGAATGACAGCACACACACGTTCCTCCTTATAGAATGACAGCACACACACGTTCCTCCTCATAGAATGACAGCACACACACGTTCCTCTCATAGAAATTACAGCACACACACGTTCCTCCTCATAGAATGACAGCACACCCACGTTCCTCCTTATAGAATGACAGCACACACACGTTCCCTCCTTATAGAATGACAGCACACACACGTTCCTCCTTATAGAATGACAGCACACACACGTTCCTGCTTATAGAATGACAGCACACA